>CM062809.1:321056106-321373677 GCA_031772625.1 Pinus tabuliformis
CTTTAGAAAAGGCGATTTACCAGTTCCTTTCGAAAATGATGATGGAGTATGAGTAGCGGTAGTATTAGTAGAAGAGGGTGAAGATACTTTCAAAGAAGAAGATGAAGAATATGGTGGATATGTTGGAGGTTTGCTTTCATTCCCATTACCTCCTTTTCCATTACCTCCTCCTGAAGATCCTTCTCCTTTGGGAATCTTGGAGATTTCTCCTTGCAATCTGTTATTCCTATCTTCATAGAGGACCTTCACCATATCTGTCATATCAAAGAAATCCTTTCTGAAGGTATCCTCATCTTATGTCATGATAGGTTCTCCTTCATGAAACATGGTCTCTGAAGACTCAACTGCAACTTGAGGATGTACTAGTCTAGAATACTTTGGCAACCTTGCTCTTCTTCCACTTGACCCAATTTCAGGGCTTTCAACCAGCTTTCCTTCACCTCTTTTGAGCTTTAACCTTGCAAGCATGCCATAAACTTGCAAACAATTAAATCCTTCTTTCAAAAAGCAAATCTAGTAAGAAAAAACTAGTGTTCTAATACCAACTTGATCTGAAATGGAATAGATTAGTAATTTTATGTTAATTCCCCATTCAGAATAAAACTCAAGATGCTTATCATTTGCTTATCAAGTTCTTAAGGATTCAATATTTTTGCTTAATTAACTGATTCCCATGAGAGTTTCTTATGTAAATGATAGAAACAATTTAACATAAAACATATGTTGAACAACAGCAAAATTATAGCAAATAACATCAAAATACAACACACAAAAAGCACATGATAAAGGAGTTCAACCCTCTTAGGCTACGTCTCCTTGGTCTAGCTTCCAATGTCTTGGGCCTCTCTATTATGCTCAAATTATAGCAAAAGTGTGTTTACAATGCTCACATGCCTCTGAAACCTATCTCAATGAGTTCAGAATGCTCAAAAATGGCCATCTAGCCTCTTTTTGCATCCCATTTGGATGAGAACTTAAGAATTTATGACTTCTCCTACTTCTCCCACTATTTGTTCCACAAATTGCTCCAAAACCGACCAAAACCCCATTTTCGCTCCAAAATCTGCTAACGGAGCGAGAAATTTGCCGCATGGCGGACTATATCTTGTCGGTCATATCGCAAATCACAATCAACAAGTGTTGCGAGCTCTTATGGAACGAAAAACATTGCGATTGCGATATTGCTAACCCGTCAGGGATAATTAACTGCAACATATAAATCCCGCATCTAGAACCCATCGCTCATCGCAATCGGCGAAGTTCAACAGTCAAAGGTTTTGTTAACATGGGAACACTGCGATTGCGATATTGTGGACCCACCAGGGTATTAAACTGTGTCATATAAAATTCTCACGTCTAGGGTCTTATCGCTCATCGCAATCGGCAATCGGTTGCAGACTCTTAAACCAAAAAAATGTTGCGATGTGATATCGCAGACCTGCTGGGACAGTAAACTGTAACATAATAAAGTATCAAGTCCGGGCAGTCATCGCAATCAGAACTTTATCATTGGCAACAAATAACAGTGGGGTTTTGGGTGCGATATGTGATTATTACAAATCACAACCCAACTTGTCGGGGGCCGATTCTTGTCATGCATCCTTTGTTTTTCCCTAATATGTGATATGTGGGACCCAATGGAAACTTTCCACTTGGTGCATCCCCATTCGCTAGGACCCTTGCCATGTCACCCAATCCTGCCACATATACAAGTCACACTTGAACCTTGAGTTGCTCTAATTTCCACATACGAACTTGGATTTGAGTACCATTCACACTATTGCATTAAGAATGATGAGCTCTTCAATCTGAAGCTGAGTTTGACAAGATTCTGACACTTTTATTTTTTAGCATAATTTTGAGCACCTGATCACTATATATCATATACTTTGACATTCCCATGCCATAGGTTTGCAATATAGTTTTAATGCGCCACCATTATATATATTTTGTAAACTATATATTTAGGTTTTTTAATGCGCACATTTTGCAATGCATCATAATATTGCCACCATAGGTTTAATATCTTAGGTTAAATGTGTACCATATTGTAATGTTTTAACACATTGGTTATCAATATAATTTTAACCTTATGATTTGAACCCATCATATATTTGTACCAAATTCAAATGTGACAAGAACATTAATCAAAACCCAAATCTTTCCACCATTCACCTGCATGAACCTGGAGATGAAGTTTGTGCCACATTGAACTGCAAAATGCCACATGGCTAGCAAGGCCCCCATCGACACCTCATCTTTGACAGATGGTTTCTCCCTCATTTGGAGACCAAATTAGAAACCAAAAGTAGTGTCGGATTTAGAACGATGGGCTCTATTTCTAGGGCATTCTTTCAGAGAACAACTGAAAACTTTAGATCTATAGAAACTGGAGAATCCTCCTGGATCAGTCTACAACAACCCATGAGTGCCAAAAGAAATGTCGACGAATAGGTCAACAAGATGATCCCATCAGAGTGCCAAAAGAAATGTTGACGAAGAGGTCAACAAGATGATCCCATTAGTTAGAACAAGTTTGATTCGCAACGAAATAGGGGGACAAAATACACCCCTGCTCCAAACAAAATTGAGCGAAAAAAGGACAGAGCCCCTGCGTGAAGTACATATAAGACAGAGTATACAAAGAATGGAAAGGACAAACTTGTATCGCTATTTCTTTTTTTCCAAGAGAAAAGAGAGTTAACTTTATATATATAAAAAAGAATACATGTTTATATATAGAATTAAGATCTTACAACAATTCCAGTATACCAAGTGAGAAATACATAATGTTTTTTTTCAATATGCTGTACAAGTCCTTACAAAAATAACAAACAAAAACTTTCAGAACACTGTAACTTGTGTCTAACAATTTCAAAAGCAGTCTGTTATGACTATTAAAATGTATTAGTATTTGAGTACTCGATCTATGGATCATAGCAGGGGCTAAGTCATGGAAATATTGTTTATGTCAATCCTGGAATCATTTTTTTATGTAGCATAATAAATGACACTTGGATTTTTCCTTACTCCTTTTTTTGAAAATCAATCAGCGATGTGATTTTTCTCCTTGTAGATGTGACTATAAGTGATTTGTTAAAAAATGTGTTCCGTTAAATGAATGTTTGGATGGAATCGAGAGAGTCCCTTAACCCAGTCAATAATGCACTTGGAGTCACCAAACCTGCAGTCCTAATAGTAATCAGGGAGCCCTCATAGAAAAAGGAAGGTAATTGATCCAACCCTGGAACCCTGATCCCTAAGTTTATGGTGGAACTACCTAGGTAAAGTTGATAATCCAAGCTTGTAAGTTGATCTGCCAAAGTGTTTTTCTCTCTAAAAATATGGTAGAAAGAGACAGAGGAAATAAGCTTTCATTGAGGATATTTGTGATATCCAATGCGATAAGGACAGAACATATAGAAAGAAGAACCCCAAAACTAAGTGGATTGTCACTTTAGAGTCCCCTAGGATTACAATCTCGTCCACTGCTAACCACCCATATGATTACAATCTCATCCACTACTAACCACAAAGCACAACTAAGGATACCCTGAGGGCTAACTCCTCAGCACCATGTTTGCACATAACATACCATTTAAAAAAACCCTAACTTTTAATAGAAAATAGCAAGGGACTCGATGTTAGCGCAAAAGCATAAATATTTCTTAAAAATATGGTGGTCTGGCTGAATTTTCATTTGTCAGGAATGCTATAATTGGGAACTACTCAGGCTAAAAAGCATTATGAAACTTCTTAACAATGTTGGTGGTTGTTAGAATTTAATGGTCAAATTATTTGCTAACGGGTTTGAGTATAAAATAGGGTAAAAGTATTGTGGTTTGAGATCGAAAATTTAGGGTGTTATGTTCTCCAACAGGACTCTAGAGCTCTTATTGGATAGAAACAGGGGTTATCTAATTGCAGAAGCAGATGTGTGTAAGTATGAAATCAGGGAATGCGTGTGGAATAAATATTCTCTCGCACACACTTCTCTTTCATACATCTTTTATTTTGTACATTAAAAATATATTTATCTAAGCAATGATATAAATGAATCAAAATTTTATAGATATTTATCTAAAACAAGTCTGCATAGCTAGCATTTCTTGTCGCTTAGTTTAATTATTGAATTTTGACCGCATTTGAACAAGGCTACATTGTAGATAATCTTACTTAGCGAGTATAGTTAAATTAGAGTGAAAAACAATGAAGACATACATGAATAGATAAACAAAGTGTTTTTTAGTAGCCACACACTACTAATGGCCTCGTACTTATAGTCTCTAAAAGTTGGAACTAAAATACTAAACCATACTTCCAAACCAAAAGATGTGAACAAGGCTACATTGTAGATAATATTACTTAGTGAGTATAGTTAAATTAGAGTGAAAAACAATGAAGACATACATGAATAGATAAACAAAGTGTTTTTCAGTAGCCATACACTGCTAATGACCTGTACTTATAGTCTTTAAAAGTTGGAACTAAAATACTAGAACCATACTTCCAAACCAAAAAATGTTTCTACCTTATTACAGTAAGAGAATATTGAAAAAATGGTAAAAATATGTTGTTATGTTGCATTGGAAATAGGCTAACTAAAACTACGTATATATATATATAACCTCTCATCAAATTTTATTTTTACACAATATTACATTTACTGGAATACATTCAAATATGAAACATCACAAATATATCTGAATATACTAAACATGAACAACAAATATATGTTCTACACAAGTGAAATGAACTCTCAAGAAGAGATTTTTATCAAGCACAATAAACAAACTAATAAATTAAAAAAATGTTGAAGTTGTAATGCTTTCTATAATAAAGGCCCAATTACATTATTAATTTTAGGTGATATAATTTTTAATAAAATTGTGATTTTATTATTTTAAAATATTAATTTTTATTTCATTTTAGGCAAAATTGACTAGAACAATTTCATCATCACTTACATAACTATATTCCAATGTATTGTAAAAAAAAATATAAAAAATTTACATTTGCATTAATTACCTTATGACCTTTCAAAATGAATAGATTATTTGACAAGACTGATATTAGAAACATCATTTAAACAAATATAAAATAATAATTTAACTAACCATTATCTCACTAACTTTGAAAAAAATATTGTTAAAATCTAGATTAAAAATTATGTAATCTAAGCAATGTAAAATAATAATTTAGCCAACCATTACATTATTTAATTACCTCCATATTTCTCAAAGTGAAATGTTTCATTCACTAAGACAATTTAGTGAAATTCTTTAAAATATAATTTAAATCATACTTCCATATATTTCAAAGTGGAACATTGCATTCAATAGGAGAATTTGGGGAAAATTTTTAAATTGTAATTTAAATAATGTATAATAGTAATTTTATCCACAATTAGGTATATTTAAAATATTTTTTCCCATCTATAACTTTTGAATCACAACATTTCATTTTGTGACAATTTGGTGGGAATTCTATCAAGTTGGTGGGATTTCCATCAATGGATTTTGAATCTAGTTCACAAGTATGTTGACTAAATTTGTAGGGTTGAGGTTAGTCTATGATCTCAAGCATTTAACAATAAAGATTCTCAAATGAAAAATATAAATAGGTATAATTGAAAATGAGATTTTGGAATCAAAATTAAAATGTAATTAATAATAAATTAGTATAAATATATTAGGAAATGTAGTTAATATATATTAATTGATATTATTTTTTATATGATGTAATTTATTATTTTATATGATGTAATATGTTATTTGATAGTTTATATGGTAATTTTATAATTATATTACTTTAAAAATTAAAATTGAATATAAATTTAAAAATGCAAAATAATTAAATAAAAATTCAAAAGTACAAAATAATTAAATAAAACAAAATATATAATATTTTAAATTTTTGAATTAAAAAAATTAATTTCCAAAACATTCATCATAAACTTGACAAGACACTTAAGCACATTGCACCTGCACCTTCTTACTTTTACTTCTTGTTGACAATGGAAAAAATTCACCATTTAAAGAAACGTGTATTGTTTGCTTGAAAAACTTTTGAAACTATTTGTGGCATCATCAGTGCACATGCACACTTTTACTGATTTTAGTGTGTTTTGGGCTTAGATTTAATTGGCCAAATTATGAAGCATTGTCCCGAAAGGTGCAACTAGTTGGCTATGACCTGTTACAAAACATTTTAACATTATTTCCCCGTCTTCCCAAATTGGTGGTATTTATTAAGAAGTTGGATCACTTTTGGCATTAATTTATTCTATGCAAAATATGAGTGGGCTTGTGGGGTAATATTTATTAAGAAGTTGGATCACTTTTGACATTAATTTATTCTATGCAAAATATGAGTGGGCTTGTGGTACTTCTGCAAATAGTGTCATAGTGATTGCAATTAAATTTCACTTCCCCATGTTCAATAAAAATAACCTATTAAATAAATATGGTATTAAATCTTAATAGAATATATATGCCAGAGAGCTTATAGTGCACATTAACTTGTCCTATCACATGGCATATATTGTATTTAATTAATTTAATTTAATTTAATGTATAAATAAATATTGAAGATAGTCTATTAATTTTACAAATGGTGATTTTAGTCTATTAATTCTACAAATGATGATTTTAGTAATTAATTTATCTTGCAATTATAATCCATGATATAACTATATTATGAAAATTTTAAATTTCTAAAAATTGCATAGAATTTTGACTTCCATATTCTCTCTTTCCTAAGCTCTTGCCTTACGGCCTTCCCGTTGCAACATGTGGTGCATATGCTAGTTCATTCACCAATTAAACAATGAAATCATCATTCGTCAAAAGTATAAACATTTCTTATAAGTTGATCATACATCTCTTATTAAATATATATACATTTATAGTTTAGTAACTTTTATGTAAATTTAAAAAGATATAACTAGCACAACCATATAAATTAAATGGCTAGTAAATAGATATAAGCATCAATCCATCATTAAAATAATTACTTCGTGATACAAAATATGTTGCTAAAATTAAAAAAAATCATAAAAACTATCTAAAATATAACTTTATTATTATTATTATTATTATTATATAAGTTAAATATATATACATTTAAAAAAAAAACATCTAACTAGATTCTTAACTATGAAGATTTACTCCCACTTTACTATGGAGATTATTAATCAAGTATGGTTCTCAAAGATAACCTACTCAAAAAGTACCTGAGAAATCAACTTCTTTTTATATATATTCAGGAGATATATATATATATATATAGTTTTTTTATATATAAGTTTGGTAATGGTGAGGTTAGGTTATAGTCATGTTTAAAAATAAAGTGAGGAATTGAACCGGTCATTTTATATCTAGAAGTGTTAAAGTGATTTAACAGTCCACCCAATCACCATCTATCCAAGTGTTAAAATAACTAGAAGATAGAAAATTTTACGCAAAAATAAGTCATTTCAATCTAGTCGTTTGTCGTTTTGGGGTGGCTTCACATTCCCTGAGAGAGTACGCAAGCCCCCTGTTTCCACGTCTTTTAAACGTCACTAAAGTCTTCCCCACTATCTTCATCCTTCAATCTCATATTATAATCGCCGTTGAAGCTTATTTCCGGCCTTGGATCTGAAGGCCCCTACATATTTATAAGGTCAACAAAAACTAATTATACGCCCCGAGTTTAATTTACTTAAAATGACTTAATAACACCCAATCCATTCTATCCAAGATATTTGACTTTTAGATTTACTTTTAAAATAAATTATATCATATATATGGGGAATGGTTGCTAATATTAATATCACTATATTTATTTCAGGATGTTGATAGGGAGGATAGAGATGACGCAGTGTGGACTATCGTGTATGAAGCGAGGACAACGCTGCGGGATCCCGTCTAGCTGAATGTGTGTGATTTGCAAGTTCAGTTGGCCACTGCTCAGGCAGAGATCTTCAATTAGCATTGCCAACCGGAAAGGAGGAGAACCAGCTGATTATGGTTGTGATGAGCCCTTCGGCTCTTCATTGACGGTGTTGCATCCCAAGTAACTGATGGAGAGAACGATATTAATTTCTTGTTGCAGGAAATGTCTACTTGGAGACGTTATGGGAAACAATATCTCCATAGCTGACTGCGGCATCATGGGCCAGGCAGAGCTATCTGGTCAACCATGGCCACTGCAGTGGAATGTATTTAGTATTTAGTGCTTGTAGGGTAATCATAAGAATTTTATGTAAATAATGGAATTAGATGCAGGACTCTAATTCGGAAATTCTGATGTGAAATAGATAGTAAAATTAGAGGACTCTATGGTCTGTTGAAAACGAGTGCATATTGTGATTTCAGTGGTGGCAGGATAGAAAATGTTGCGTACTCTCTTTTCCAACCTGACTTTTTTATCATTTCCACATGTTTGGAATAGTTTGTCGCTGTCATATTTGGTAGAGTTTGAACTGAGGGTACAAAGATGTTGCAATTGGATTTCTTTACAAAAACCAAAACCAGTGATATATATATTAATTTGTCTATGCTGCAGTGAAATTTTATGACCACTATGTTAAAAGAATTAGTTATTATGTTTTATAAATATAGTTGTTGTAAAATATACAATTCTACACATTTTGTTGGAAGTTTTTTGCATTTTATATTAATATATAAATGTGAAAGATGTTATAATAGTGATTACCCAATTTATGAAGATATGTACATTTTTCTTTAGAATTTAATTATACTAAAATAATAAAAAATAAGTATTTTTCATTTAGTCAGAGTAAGCATATTAAAGATTTCATGAAAACTAAAATAATAGAAACATTTCAATTAACTTATAAATTTTTGCAGTTCCATTTCACTAATTTAATCATATTCTTTGTATTTTTCAAAAATAAATATGTTCAATTTCACAAAATTAAAAAGGACAAGTCTCATTTGCATCTACCAAAGGAAAATCTAAATATCCTATAACATATTGATAAGACCCACACCTAAAAACCAAACAAAATGACAAAAATATAATAAATACAAAAAGGATAAAGAAAGCATTCCTAAATTAGACGATTCTGAAGGTCCAGAAACTTTTGCTCTGAGTCAATGATAATTAAGATAAACAAAACGACCAGAATATAATAAATACACAGTATAAAAAAAACATTCCTAAACTTCTTTCTTTGAGGCAATTATAATTAAACCATTATAGTAATTTAATTATTATATAAATTAATATAAATAAAATAAAATAAAAATTATATAATAATATGAAAATGAATAGAATAATAATAATTAGTGAGATTGGTGGTTTGATTAATCAAAGGATTCATGAGCGTGTCACAGACATCAAACATGGCAAGAATCATTCTTTTGCTTTAGCAGAGCATGCAAATAAATCTAACCATCACATCTGCATTGAGAAGGCCCAAGTCATTGTTAGGGTTAGTCATTTCCATCATCGTAAACTGATGGAGGCCTTAGAAATCGAAAAAATAATGAATAATTTGAATGGAGACTATGGTTGGATTATATGTGTCCTCCTAGTTTTATAGGTTTTTTTTTAGATTTATTTTGTTTGTTTATTTATCTATGTAGGTATTGGTGTCATTTTTATAGTATTTGTTGTTGGTTTATTATTCATTAGAGTTTATATTCTTCATCCTTCATGTTTTCTTAAGTATTTTATCATCATATTCGTTCTTAACTCCTTTTAGTATTTTTGTTAATTTTTTAATGGACCTCAGCGCCGTATATTATTGTTGACCCTGTTTTATTTATTGATTACTTGTCTTTGAATATATATATATCTTTTGACTAGTGTATATTTTTGTTTTATTTTATTTATTTTCCATTTATTATTATTATTTTAGTTTATTTTATTTCATTAATTATTTCTATTTATTAAATGATCTTGTAAGGTCTTGACTCTTTTTATAATTTTTGACTTCGAGAATTTGATTTTGAATTTTTTATTCTTATTTTTTACTTTGATTTTTCATATTTTTTAGAGTAATAGAATATTTTTTAATAATATTGGATTTTAATAAATTAATTTAAATATTATTGTTAAAATGTAGATGTTATTTGAAATTATGGTCTCTATATTGCTCTCTATTTAAGCCTCTACATTACTTTCCATTTAAGCCTTAACTTATTTGGTTGGAAACTGTCTAAATTTCTTTTATATAATTTTCACAGAAAATTTTTTCTTAATTCATTATAAATCACAAAAACCTAATCAAAAAATAAATAAATAAAAAACTATTAAAAATAATACCCAGAAATTAAAATTATCTTCTAATTTTTTTGTTATCTAGTTTGCAGCTTTTTCATGTTTTGCGTAGGCACACACCCTCTCTCGGTTCTTGCTCATGTCACAGAAGAGCACCGACCAAACTTCCTCCGCCAGACAAATGCGAAACGGGTTTGGATGCAGAGATGAGATATCTCGATGCAAAGATGCGATGCTCTTGAAGAGTACTAAAACTGTTCTTCACACAAAAAGGAAAAACATAAGTCACTCCAAAAGCGCAAAAACCAACTAAACATTGAGTGGACATTACGGAGATCATCTGCAGATCATGCTTTGAATGCAGTTCATTAAAAAATCTTAACACACAAAAAGTTAAACCTAAAATTAAATTTGTAAAGTTAAACTTAAAACTACATTTATACATTCTAAACTATGTTTCAAAGGTTATTAAATGGCCTGGAAAATATTTTATATCTATGGCATCTTGAGTTTCGGCCAAAGTTTTGTTATGTATCACGAGCAGAAATCTTAGCTCCATTGATCTCCATATGTACTTCCAAATGTGAAGAATCTAACTCAGTGTTTAAGGTTAATGTTTCCCATTAAATATTGATTAGTTATTATGCCCTAATCATTATCTCGAGATAACCACCATCATTAAGCCGAGGTGAACTCACAAGTTCTTAAAAGTATCCCACTGAAGATCCAATTGTGCAATGGAATGAAGATGTACGGTTTGTATGTATTTCACTCTTCAAAATGTATCATCGTTAACATGTTTCCATGAGCTGGAAGCTCAAAACAATGGTTTTCACATGGTCAGTCAGACCATTTGTTTTAATTTATTTCGCATCGTTAATACCACCGAATGAGTGGTCGACCATGCAGCAATTATGGCAAGGGAGCTAGCTAACTTACTCATTATTTTTTTCTTCGGTATAATCCATCTGATAGACAATTTAATCTGTAGAATACAAATACAAGTTTTAACAATTATGGCAAGGGAGCTAGCTATCTTACTCATTATTTTTTTTCGGTATCATCCATCTGATAGGAAATTTAATTTGTAGAATACAAATACAAGTTTTAATTTATAGGAAATTTAAATTTTAGAATATAAGTTTTCTAAATATTTTTTACTGGATTAAATTTATTTATGCATTCAAAATTATATTTTAAACAGTAAAAAAATTGTATTATTTGAAAAAACTATTTTATTTATAAATTTGACTACTTTTTTTTCTTACCACCCTTCCCTCTTATATGAATACATGACTCCTTTTTGATAAGTTAATCAAAGAAAATAACTACATATGACTTTGAGTTTACTGTGGAATAGTAATATATTCATTATTTCTTAATACATAACACTCATTTCAGAAGAAGAATGTCACATACCCCGGTAACCTCGCAGGTAAAAGTAGGCAAATTAGAATCTTCATACAAATTACCCACTAGTAAATTATCAAATTCATAACTCCACAATCATCATTAACCATTAGACATTGAGTTCATTAATGCATCAAGTAAATTGCAATAACAAACAGTAGGTTACATAACCATATTAATTAATCTCATGCTTGAACATTATAATCATGCCATCAAATAAAGAACCATCAACATCAAAGATTCAACATCATCCAACTAACACAAAAGGCAATCACATCAATCACACCACTGAACACGGATATACCTGGAAACCCCGTAGGGTGAAAACCAGCAAACGTTTAATCTTATTATTAAATGCTCGTGAGGGTTTTCACCCCTCACTCAATGGTTTATAAGGGATTCCATCCCTTAACCATTGTCTTAAAATCTTTACAATGAATTATCATTAAGCTGTCACATAACTTGCTAAAGGCTAATACAATTTACATGTAATCTTTTATTTACATACCGCCACATGCAACATTCCTTGTGGCATAATTGTTCCAGCAATGGACAATACTGCAGCTTGACTTCATCTGCATGGACGAATAATCCTTTTTCCTGCCGTAATGTTAAACTTCACTTTCCTTGGCACCATCTGCCATCGTTTCCTGTCAATGCAGTCATCAACAATCTTGGCAACAAGATTAGTTACAATATTATTCAACAATATTCAACATCTACTCATATGCATGAGCACGCATAACATACTAGCTAACTAGCATATATATACCCAAATAATACTGTTTGACCTCCACAATGTTTACTAATGCATAACTCTCTTTAAGAATTCTAACTCGTTAGCTCATGTAAAACCGAGGAAAGAACCAAAACCAGGTTCCTATTTTCCAAGATAAATCTACGTAAATAACAGCCATAATGAAACCCTTCCACCGCATGCATTATTCAAGAAAATACATCAATTAATCATTTCTATCTGCATGCATTAACAAATTTTCTACTAAGAAAACACATAATTTAAGCACTCTTTCACTGCACATAAACAAAGAGTATCACACGAGGTCAACTTATCTCTCTTTCATTGCCATAGTGCATGCTGAGGTCCTATATGAATTCATGAAGCGATTTGACAGCTTCCATGAGATCTTCATGTTCCCCAAACTTCATACAAATCTTCAATAATTGCTTCAGAGAAATGCAAGAGCCTTGGCAGGATAACTGTGCACGATCTCTGCGGCTTCGTTGTCAGAGAAATGCTCCCAGAGGCCATCCGATGCAAATATTATGAATTCATAATCTTCCTGGACTTCTCGCCCATGAACATAAGGCTCTGCTGATAAAAGGTTTTCTCTTTGGACTCTCCATATATCAAATTCCGGTTTCTGTTAAGCCACGGCTTTTCAAGTATAAATTTCCAACGTTTGCCACAAAAAGCATTTTGCTGGTTATATAACCAACCGCGCAACAAGAACCAGCGCTACACAGGTTTGGTTCCCTTTCCACACGCTGGCTGGCCAATTTCAAAATCCTCTTCCACACCTTTGATCGATCGATTAAGGATCTCTGCGGACATGTCTCCCGCTTCTGATGCCCTTCCTGCTCCGAAATGGAAAACCTCAACACAAGGCAGCAGCACCCCCCTTCTCGTGGAATGCACAATACCCGTATTTAGTAAATCGTTACGGTATACCACTTGTCACTTAATTAGCACTCCAACAGCATACCAAGAATCCAAGAATCAGTTCCCAATGTTAACTATTCATAACTAATGATTTACACTGAGTTACCACGTACCTTTGGTTACAACCAACCCGTAAATATCTCATACGGTTTATTATGACGCGGTAGAGATGTTACAGGAATCCTAGACGGCTCCACATTCCAACGAGCACACAGTCTCAAACTTATTTGGGCCATGGAGGTTTAGGTACCGTCAAAAATCTATCAACTATTTCTTTCCCACATGTTATCTGGAGCCATTGGTTTATCGTAGAACTCAAATCCGCACACACCATTTTGTCTAACTTTCTTATTAAAATGTGGTAACGAAAATTATAATCGGAAATATGCTTCCACCATAAGCAGACTGATATCCATCCAAGAAAATTGTCTGTCGGAGTAGGTTTCTGACCGACCCCCATCTACGAACCAACTGTAGACAACACACTTTCCAAATGACATACCATCCGTAATAAATAAATAAAAATCCATGGAAGGTGATTGACAATACGATTTATTTACTTATCTTCTTCATATGGTCATTGCCCAATGAAATTTCAATCATCGTTACATTTAACCTGTGCACAAACGAGCTGCCGTGTACAATGCCCATACACTTCGTATTCGGCGTACGAATTGGAAGAGTAACCATAGTATGGTCCCTCATTGTCATTGATTTGAAGAAATTTACAGTCAAAGCTTTGCCGAATTCTATTAACGTTGGGGAGACGAACGCTTCCACCACGGTGAATTAGATAGGTTTGTTTATCCCCCATTGGTGGCGATGTTACATACTCCCCCCCTTAACAGGAACACCGTCCTCGGTGTTCATCTTTCATTGAGAACTTGAGATTTTACTCATTGTATTACCATTTAAACCACACAAAATGTGATCCTTTCCTTTTAAAATCAACGATTTCATTCCAAGGAAGGACGACAAACAAAATAGTATTGATATAATCATAAAAAGAGATCATTAGTTATAAGCATCAATAGTCATAAGCGTTTGTAATTGCAAAAATATGCAACTTCTAATCGCCACCACTTGGCCCTTATTCATTCATAATAAACAATTCTCTGTGTCAACTTACCATTACTTACCATATATTTTTGAAAATCATGAATACTCTCATGTAAGCCTTTTAATAGTGGTTGGACAATTCTTCAATCCTCCACGGTAAGTAATTCCTGTAACATATGACTAACAAATTCAATCACATTAGTCACTATATTTTGAGTCAAATGAAATACGTTTGACTAGCAATCAATTGTGCAATGCTAAATGATTTCTAAATCACAGTACTTTTACAAGTACTTAAAGAGCGCTAACACTAATCAACCAATGATAAATCACTGCTCACGTGCACACTGCATGAATTTTCACTAAAGACATCCATAATGTACTTCTAGAAGTATCAAAAGAGCACCTAGCTCTCTAACCATCAAAACTGTCAATCACTGCATCAAGCAAAAACTGTCTTAGCTCCCACTAAGATGTTCATAAAATTAATAATACAATAAAGGAATTAAAATTTCCAATTACTCCTTATTGAACATTAAACTCATTTCCTGTTAAAAGTGCATAACACATTTCACACAACTATACATAGGATTTATTTTCAACATATCATATAGTTGATTCGTTCATTTCTTTAGCTATGAGCACCGTAATAGGCTAAAGAATTCCCAACCCATGGGAACTGGTTTCCACAACCAAATCGAGTCATTTTCACATCCAGACAGTTTCATTGACAGAGACCTTACCAGGTCTAACATGGAATTCCACTGGCCAACCAACTCAAGAATTCCAGGGAGAGTGAATCTGGGCAGACAAGTACCATCAACCCCTCCGGGCAGGTAGCTGCCATCAACCCAACTCCGGGCAAACAAGTACCATCAACCCCTCTGGGCAGGTAATTGCCATCAACCCAACTCTGGGCAGACAAGTACCATCAACCCCTCCGGGCAGGTAATTGCCATCAACCCAACTCTGGGCAGACAAGTACCATCAACCCCTCCGGGCAGGTAACTTTCATCAACCCAAGGCATACCAGCCTTTCACAATCCGGGCAGACAGGTACCATCAACCCCTCCAGGCAGGTAACTATCATCAACCCAAGGCATACCAGCCTTTCACAATCCGGGCAGACAGGTACCATCAACCCCTCTAGGCAGGTAACTGTCATCAACCCAACTATCCGCAACTGTCTGGTATGTTAAATTTCTCTTTGTTATTCTTTCTCAAAGTAATTTACACAATGAATCATATGAACATTATCATTAGCACAACAAATATGCATGTATACCATACATTTACACTTAACCCCCAACATGGGTCCACAACATCAAGATTGATGGAAACATATCTATCATACACGTTGTATGCATGCAAATTTTCCAAATAACATAATTCATGCATATCATATAACATCATTCTTTCTCATTTATAATTGCATTTCACATTGCAGCAATTTATGTGATGAGTTTTCTTGTTGCCATTAAGCTACCACTACTTAATCCCATCAGCAACGTTAGTTATAAATATGCATTAGTTAACACGTATTCCATTTCCAAGAATGTTCATGCATACAATATTGTCATGTATAAAAGCATATGCAAATACTCATTAATGTATAAATGTCAACAACAGTTGAGTCAATAATCTAAACATTTCCAATTTTGCCATAGTCTGTTGTTCCAATTCAAATCATCATTAATGGAGTATTAGCTTACGTTTACTATGTCTAGCTTTAGTCATGCATTGTTAATGTAATTAAACATAATCTCTCTAATAAAGATCATAACTCTATATCATAATGACTAATCTTTGTGCATACCATTGCTTATCATATAAGCCTTTCTTTAATGTATGCAACCCATATTCCTTTCACTAGAATACTACCAGCATTTCATACAACAAACCACATACCTCTTTCTTAAAGGAAGTCATTTTAATCCTCATTTCTCTATCTTCCGATGTGAGGGTTTCTCAAGATTCCCTTTCAAGAAATTATTAAAGATATCTATCTTTAGGCATAAAAATCAAGATACAAAAACAAAGTTTACTTATCCTTTATGTATCAAAATCAAGCAATCGACACAGCTCATCCAACAAGACAATCTCTCCAAGAGATTATTATTTTCAAAGAAGCTAGCATGACCACTTTCTCTAAGTACACACCGACTTACAATTTCAAAGTCACAATAGCTACTCATATGCAACATGTGTTCTCCTAACACAATTACCTTACTTCAATGCACATAGTTCTTTTCATGAAACAAGTAAGGATTTTGGTTCTTGTATGAACACTATTCTATTGTGTCTTTAAAGGAAAGAACCTCTATTTTTATTTTCAAGAAAATTTCTCATAAAATTCTTCATCTTCGTACATGAAGTATGCATACTCTTAGGATGAGACTATATTTATGTATATATGTAATATACTCTTTCCTCAAGAAATTAGGGATGAATATCTATGTGCCTGGAGGCACATCCTTGGCTATCCTTTATCATGCATGTAATGCATAATCTTTTCACTAGAACTAACTAAAATCATAATGCAATTAGCATACATATATTTTCCAAGAACTTTATCAAATAAAAATACATATTTGAATTCAAGAAAACTTGACCACCTTCCATGCTATGTCCTTAGGACATTTATATGCCTCATCCTCTTTTCTCAAGAAGATACTCTGGCTATATTTAGCAAGGATTTTATAGACAAGAGACAAGCATTTCACACACAAGACTTCACGTGGAGTCTTTCTAATAGGAACTACCCATTTTCTTTACCAAGAAAACATACAAAATAATCAATCTTTAACTGCATGCCTTAACACATTTTCTTTACCAAGAAAATCTATAAAAGAACCATTCTTTTATTGCATGCATTCAAATACTTTATCTACTAAGAAATCATATAAAACATTCATATGTGTTCTTCAAGAAAGTGAGCAAGATACTTATCTTATCCTTGGATCAACATGCATAACTAACAAATTGAACCACCCTTAACTCCACACTGGAATGCAACACGCATAAAAAATCCATCATTCCCATAGTAGAGATAAATTCAACCATCATTAAATCGAGGCTCCAATGGTTTTTATCTCCCAACAAGCAATGATTAACATAAGCACATACCATGCTAATGGATTCCAATTAATTAGAAGGTAATCATCATTAAAACTATTAGGACATAAGCATATACTGTTCATCCTGCATTCCCATGGTGAATAAAATTAAGAACTCTTCTCATAAACTACTGGAAATATAGCACAGAGAGAGTAAGAATCCTCATACACACATTCCATGCATGAGACATCAATCAACTTCACTTGTTTACGAATTGTAGCAATCTTAGTCTAATTCAATTAATGCATATAAGTTCTATGGGTTAGTCATACAACACTAACCAATCTCAACTACCAATCGTCTTCATGCATCCATGACAAGACTGAATCAAAGTTAGTTATGACAATCAAATCTCGCTGCTTGACTCATTGCATGTTTTTCAATATCTAAAGGGGTTCTTCTAATGTCCTTTTTAAAACAATTTTTTCATCCTATTCAAGGATGTTCCCCCTAATTTTATATTCATGCATTGGCTCATTAAGTTTTGTTCATTGTAATTTCAATCTAGTTCAATATATGCATTGTTGTTATTGCCATATGTGCAAATCAAAAGTTGGTAGTTGATTGTCATTTCCTCAATGAGTGTTCAATATTGTTCTTAAGTGTAATGAGTGTTCAATTTTGTTTGTAAGTGCGACAAAAGTTTCATTGTCTTTTATCCTTATCAGGAATCCAACGTTATGAACGTAGTTATGCAACAACTTATTACTTACTTCTCAAAGAAGTTATAAACATGAATCACACCCATCATGCCAAAAGTAGTGTACGTCATAAATGAATATGCGACTGGTTAAACTCATACCTGAGTTAATGCCTACTGATGGTGTACCTCAATATCCTTTCCGCTTACCAATTCCCAAAGGCGCCAGTACTGCAACCTTTAGCTCTGATACCACTTGTCACATACCCCGGTAACCTCGCAGGTAAAAGTAGGCAAATTAGAATCTTCATACAAATTACCCACTAGTAAGTTATCAAATTCATAACTCCACAGTCATCATTAACCATTAGACATTGAGTTCATTAATGCATCAAGTAAATTGCAATAACAAACAGTAGGTTACATAACCATATTAATTAATCTCATGCTTGAACATTATAATCATGCCATCAAATAAAGAACCATCAACATCAAAGATTCAACATCATCCAACTAACACAAAAGGCAATCACATCAATCACACCATTGAACACGGATATACCCTGGAAACCCCGTAGGGTGAAAACCAGCAAACGTTTAATCTTATTATTAAACGCTCGTGAGGGTTTTCACCCCTCACTCAATGGTTTATAAGGGATTCCATCCCTTAACCATTGTCTTAAAATCTTTACAATGAATTATCATTAAGCTGTCACATAACTAGCTAAAGGCTAATACAATTTACATGTAATCTTTTATTTACATACCGCCACATGCAACATTCCTTGTGGCATAATTGTTCCAGCAATGGACAATACTGCAACTTGACTTCATCTGCATGGACGAATAATCCTTTTTCCTGCCGTAATGTTAAACTTCACTTTCCTTGGCACCATCTGCCATCGTTTCCTGTCTATGCAGTCATCAACAATCTTGGCAACAAGATTAGTTACAATATTATTCAACAATATCAACATCTAAAGAGATCTTTTAACATCCACTCATATGCATGAGCACGCATAACTCACTGGCTAACTAGCATATATATACCCAAATAATACTGTTTGACCTCCACAATGTTTACTAATGCATAACTCTATTTAAGGGTTCTAACTCGTTAGCTCATGTAAAACGGAGGAAAGAACCAAAACCAGGTTCCTATTTTCCAAGATAAATCTACGTAAATAACAGCCATAATGAAACCCTTCCACCGCATGCATTATTCAAGAAAATACATCAATTAATCATTTCTATCTGCATGCATTAACAAATTTTCTACTAAGAAAACACATAATTTAAGCACTCTTTCACTGCACATAAACAAAGAGTATCACACGAGGTCAACTTATCTCTCTTTCGTTGCCATAGCGCATGCTGAGGTCCTATATGAATTCATTAAGTGATTTGACAGCTTCCATGAGATCTTCATGTTCCCCAAACTTCATACAAATCTTCAATAATTGCTTCAGAGAAATGCAAGAGCCTTGGCAGGATAACTATGCACGATCTCTGCGGCTTCGTTGTCAGAGAAATGCTCCCAGAGGCCATCCGATGCAAATATTATGAATTCATAATCTTCCTGGACTTCTCGCCCATGAACATAAGGCTCTGCTGATAAAAGGTTTTCTCTTTGGACTCTCCATATATCAAATTCCGGTTTCTGTTAAGCCACGGCTTTTCAAGTATAAATTTCCAACGTTTGCCACAAAAAGCATTTTGCTGGTTATATAACCAACCGCGCAACAAGAACCAGCGCTACACAGGTTTGGTTCCCTTTCCACACGCTGGCTGGCCAATTTCAAAATCCTCTTCTGCACCTTTGATCGATCGATTAAGGATCTCTGCGGACATGTCTCCCGCTTCTGATGCCCTTCCTGGTCCGAAATGGAAAACCTCAACACAAGGCAGCAGCACCCCCCCTTCTCGTGGAACGCACAATACCCGTATTTAGTAAATCGTTACGGTATACCACTTGTCACTTAATTAGCACTCCAACAGCATACCAAGAATCCAAGAATCAGTTCGCAATGTTAACTATTCATAACTGATGATTTACACTGAGTTACCACGTACCTTTGGTTACAACCAACCCGTAAATATCTCATACGGTTTATTATGACGCGGTAGAGATGTTACAGGAATCCTAGACGGCTCCACATTCCAACGAGCACACAGTCTCAAACTTATTTGGCCCATGGAGGTTTAGGTACCGTCAAAAATCTATCAACTATTTCTTTCCCACATGTTATCTGGAGCCATTGGTTTATCGTAGAACTCAAATCCGCACACACCATTTTGTCTAACTTTCTTATTAAAATGTGGTAACGAAAATTATAATCGGAAATATGCTTTCACCATAAGCAGACTGATATCCATCCAAGAAAATTGTCTGTCGGAGTAGGTTTCTGACCGACCCCCATCTACGAACCAACTGTAGACAACACACTTTCCAAATGACATACCATCCGTATTAAATAAAAAAAATCCATGGAGGGTGGTTGACAATACGATTTATTTACTTATCTTCTTCATATGGTCATTGCCCAATGAAATTTCAATCATCGTTACATTTAACCTGTGCACAAAAGAGCTGCCGTGTACAATGCCCATACACTTCGTATTCGGCGTACGAATTGGAAGAGTAACCATAGTATGGTCCCTCATTGTCATTGATTTGAAGAGATTTACAGTCAAAGCTTTGCCGAATTCTATTAACGTTGGGGAGACGAACGCTTCCACCACGGTGAATTAGATAGGTTTGTTTATCCCCCATTGGTGGCGATGTTACAAAGAAAAGAAAAAAAAAAACAGAAAAGAAAAGAAAAAAAAAGTTTGTTAATAGAGGCCAAACTAATAGTCAATTGTGTGAAAGATAGATGTAATAAAATATTTAGCACAAAATTAAAAAATGTTTTGTTAAACTTATACTTTGGGAAAGTGAAAAGTGAAAAATATATTAAATGTTTAACTAAACTTATATTACCTAATTATTTATCTATTTCTTATTCACTCCACATAATATACTCGTAAAAATATAACAATTCATTTTTAATATATTTTTTAATTATAATATAACTTTGATATAAAGGTTTGTTTTTTCTTTAATTCACATTTTTTATATTATCTATTGATTTAGTTATTTCTCATACACTCAACGTTATATCTGTTAAGATATAATTCTTAACCATTTTTAAAATTATAATGACTTTAATTTTATGATAAGTTCATTATAATTTTTTCTCAATTTATATTATTATTTTTTTCATTTTTATTATTATTTTTATAAAAAAAAATTAATATACAATATAATTCATATATATAGAATTTGAAGATATAATATTTTTAAATAAAATAGATAGGGAAAATATATATATATATATATAGATATATAATTTGTAATCTTAAAATTAAAAGATATATAATCTCTTTTATCTTTTATTTTTGTAAAAACAAACATTTTTTATTAATAACATTATTATGTCACTTACTTTTTATTACATGTTTCATATTGTCTAATTACTAATTAAAAAAAATCCAAAAATTCTTTCTACACAATATACTTATTATTAACTATCTTCCTGAACACTTAAAACCACTCTTCAATCAATGGCCCCCAAAGTATTTAGAACACAATACTCTATCCATAAAGACTGAATAAAGGTTCACCTCGAGAATTTTTTTTGTCAATAAAACTTTACTAAAATGAAATATATTTTTCGAACTCCATCCTCATAGGCATTTTGGCTATACAATCCTGGACTATTTCACACGAGGGATCCCTTTAGAATTCCTATTTCTAGACCAAAGGAAATTGAAGTAGACTTTTCTAATTTTGGATATAATTCCTTTCCACACTTGGCAAAGGAAATTGAAGTAGACTTTTCTAATTTGGGATATAATTCCTTTCAACACTTTGGAATTGATGTCCAATACACTTGGATATACTCTCGGATGAATTTTATTAAAAATAGCCAACGATACTTAATAAAATTACAAATAAAACTACTAATATGAATTTTATTAAAAAGAGCTAACAATCCTTAATAAAACTACATTAATTTAAAGGTATAGTTTGAACAACTTCCGAAAAAAATATCTTTAAAAAAAAATGAAAAAAACAAATATAAATATAATACAATATTTTTTGTTTTTATCAGTTTTTTTTGGATAGTCAAAGTTTATTGAATTTTATTTTGAGGTTTTTTAGCAATTTTAACTAAAATTTGGAGAAAATGATGAATGTTTCTATTTTTTATAAATTTAAAATTAAATTTCTAATTTCAGGAAATTTTATTTTTAATTTTCTATCTGCTCAACGAGTCTTGATGTGACATAATTCTGTGTAGGGTGATTTATTTTTGGTATTTTTCTGTGTTTGACAAATCATTTTAAAATAAAAATAGGCTATTTTTGTGAGTGGTGATTCCATTGATGAATGCTATCACATTCTTATACCTAATATTACTACTGTTCTGCCCAATAATGCCAGAAATAATGAGCTTATAAATTTTTTATTTAAGAGAGAATAAAAAAATAACAAATATGTAAACTAAACTTTTATATATTAATTTAATATCAAGCTGTTACTATTTTACTATACATATCGAGAAAAATTATGCGGAAAGATGTTTGTGTCCCTGTTCCACACGTACTTTCTCCCACGCAACCAATATAATTTCTCCCAGGTAACCAATGCAAATATTTGTTCTGCCAAAATTCCCTTTGCTATTTAAAGTGAAAGATCAACATTATGTTTAATTGCTTTTGCATAGTGCAATAAACATTTATAGATTGATTTTCTGAATGCAAAGCTGGAGCATATCAATGAGATTAGATCTTCGTGTACATATGCCTTCTCTTATTATAATATTTTTAAGCAAAAGCTTAGGCACAGAACAGCGCCTCAAGGTTTTTTTTCGAAGATAGCCAGAACAGCGCCTCAAGGTTTTTTTCGAGGTTAGCCATTTATGCTTGGCTCCATTTTTTCAATCCCACTCATTCTCATTAGCCCGCTATATATTTTTAAGATAAAAGACAACAACATGACAAAATAACAAGTGAGAACTAAGTTGTTGAATCACAAAAAGATAGTGTTGGAAACAAATTTTTATAAACTAAATAATGTAAAGGAGTTAGAAAATTTGCACAGATGAATCTAGTTAGTAAAGGTTGAACACACAGCTTTGTAGAGCAAAAACACTAAAAAGAAAATCGAAAAAACAAAAAGAATTATTGATTCAGAAAATAGGTTACAATGCTTATGATATAGCATTACTAGGTGAAGATCCCAAGGTAATGGGCCATAGTGGGGATCAATGAGAGGACTCAACACCTACAACAAGTTTCAGAGAGAACTAGCTAGTTGCGGAGTGAAAGAAGGAGCAAATCAGGGGTAAATCATACAGAGGAACTAGCCAGTTGTGGAGTGAAAGGAGGAGCAAATCAAGGAGTAAATCATGCAGAAAGGATCTTGCATGTAGTCCGATGTCTGCATGTGCCAGTAATGAAGGTCCTAGGTGTGTAGTACCTCCAACACCCCCCTGAACACCACTATGGGGAAAAATAGAAAATGGGCCCTAGCAACTAAGGCCAAAGGTCACCCAAAATACAGTGCAACTTGTACTAAAATTGAGAAAAGAGGGAAAACCTTGTGGGAAAAGCCCCCCCTCAAAATACAATGTAATCAAAAGAAAAGAGGAGGAAAAGACAGTTGCTAAGCAACTGTGTCCTTCACTCCAAAACGATCGCGCAAAGAGTGAAACTTCTGCTCAGTGAATGTCTTGGTGAAGATGTCCACAGTCTATTCCGCTGAAGGACAGAACTGCAAATCAATGACCCGATCATGTACTAAGTCTCTGATATAGTGCATATGGATCTCTATGTGCTTCGTTCGCTGTCGCTGTACTGGATCCCTGCAGAATTTGAGAGTGCTCTGGGTGTCACACCAGATGACAATAGGCTGGTGGAACTGGACATCCAACTCAGTGAGGAAGTGTTGTAGCCACAGAGTCTGAATGGTTATGTTGACTACTCCTTTGTACTCGGCCTCAGCTGAAAAGAGAGCAATAGCAGCCTGCTTCTTGCTCGACCAACAAATAGGGCCAGACCCTAGATTGAATGAATATCCGGAGGTGGACTTGCGATCAATGTTGCCGCCCGCCCAACCAGAATCTGTGAAGCCAAGGAGATTCAATGCAGTGTCGGTTGCATAGTGAATCCCGAAGGTGATGGTGCTGTGCACATATCGGAGGATGCGCTTGGCAGCATTCCAGTGTAGCTCATGCAACTCTTGCATGCATCTGGAAACTTCCCCTACTGCATATGAGAGATTTGGTCTGGAGTGGGTGAGGTACAGTAAGCTCCCCACTAGCTGTCGGTAGAGAGTATTGTCAACTAATGGAGTGTCACCTCCATCCTCAAGGTGGACCCTAGACAAAAAAGGAGTCGGTGCTAGCTTGCAGTCAGTCATGTGAAATCTCTCGAGGAGATCCTGTGCACACTTAGCCTGAGAGAGTTTGATGCCTGTGGCATCCTGACTGATCTCAAGACCAAGAAAGAAGTGTAATGGACCCATGTCCGTCATCAAGAACCTATCATGCAAGGCCCTCTTGACTGCAGCAATGGCTAAAGCCAAGCTGCCGGTGATCAAGAGATCATCCACATACAAAACGAGGATAAGAAGAGAATCATGTGTCATGAGCATGTAAACATTCGGATCAGACTTACATCTTTCAAAGTTTTGTGATAAGAGAAAAGAATCCATCTTCGCATACCAAGCTCTCGGGGCCTGCTTAAGGTTGTACAGAGACTTCTTCAGTCTACAGACCAAAGATCAATCCTAAATGAAACCATGTGGTTACTCCATGTAGATCTCCTCAGATAGGTCTTTGTGAAGAAAGGCGTTCTTCACATCCATCTAATGTACTTCCCACTTCTGGGCAATCGCAATGGCAAGTGCAAGGTATATGGAATCCATCTTTGCTACTGGAGCAAAGGTCTCATCATAATCAATGTCATGCACTTGCTGGAAGCCTTTGGCTACTAGCCTGGCTTTCTGTCTGGTGATTTGCCCATCTGCAGCACTCTTGGTCCTGTAGACCCATTTGCATCGAACAAGTTTCCATCTTGAAGGAAGGGGGACCAGATCCGAGGTCTAGTTCTCGAGGAGGGAGTTGTACTCCTCCTCCATGGAGGACTCCCAAGAGGGATGCCTAGCAGCCTCAGCATAAAACTGCAAATCAAAACACTGAACCAAATGACAATGTCGGGATGGCGTTGGTTTAGTGGCAGTGAGGGCAAGAGGAGGCTCAATAAACTCTGAGCTAGTCCTCCGCAGATCAGAATTATCCCCCACAAGACCATTTCTAGTAGCTAGGTGGTCTTGTGCATATATCTCACTTAAGCTCCTTGTTCTCTTATTTATGACAGGGGAAGTTGATTCACTGCTGGAAGCCCGATCTGGGCTTGGATGTGGATCATCATATGCATGCACTGGATTTGTATCTAAAGACTCTATCTCTGCATCTGCATGCTCTACCTCGACATCTGCATGCTCTGTATCTGCATCTGAGTGTACTGAGTCATCATCTCGGTCATGAGGTAGATAAAAAGTGTCTGCATGCGACAATTGAGGTGCATGCAAGAGACTTTCCTCAAATTAGACACTTCGCTTGATGATGAGCTTGTCCGTAGAGGAAATCAGGAGTCGATATCCCCTCACACCATCAGGGTATCCAACAAAGATGCACTCAATGCTCTGTGGATCAAGAGCTTTCCTTTTTTCAGAGGGGATCTTGGCCCATGCTCGAGAGTCGAAAACACAGAAGTGAGTGACCTCCGGTTTAGTACCGCTCCAAGCCTCAAAGGGGGTCTGATCCTTGACAGATCTATGAGGAGATCTATTCTGGATGTAGTTAGCACAATTAAGTGCTTCAGCCCATAGCTTATGAGGTAGTAACTTAGCATGCAACATGCAAGAAGCCATCTCTTTGAGAGATCGGTTCTTTCTCTCAGCAACTCTGTTTTGCTGTGGAGTGTATGGAACTGTGTGCTGCAACTGTGTGTCGGACTCAAAGCAAAGGTTCTGAAGTCTTGTGTTAACATATTCCCCCCCATTGTTTGTACGGAGGGCTTTGATCTTTCTCTTTGACTGTGTCTCAACTAGTGCTTTGAAATCTTCAAAGTGCGCAAAAACTTCAAATTTGGCCCTGAGAAGATGCACCCAAGTATACTATGAGAAATCATCAATAAATGTAAGCACATGCCTTGCTTTGTTGATGGAAGGATGAGGAAAGGGCCCCATGAGATCACTATGGATCAGATCTAGAGGAGAGGATGCTCTGTGAGTCTTGCTGGTGTCAAACTTTTCTCTAGGATGTTTGCCAAGGACACACCCTTCACAAACTCCTTTGGAGAAACCGATATTTGGCAAGTCTTCCACCATCTCATGCTTGCTTAGCTACTGCATATACCTGTAATTTAAGTGCCCAAACCTCTCGTGCCAAAGCATACTACTATCATCAGCATGTGTAAGCAATAAAGAATATTCAAATTCAATAAATTCAGAAAATGTATACATTCTAGCTCCATTGTTTACCTCACCGGTTGCAATTTTGGAGCTGCTATGTAGGTCATATATGTTCACTTTATCTGGAGTGAATTCCACTTTCTTTCCGGTGCCGAAATGAGTGATCTGATAAAATGAAAGCAGGTTTACCGAAAGTTTTGGAACATGAAGCACATCTTCAAAGCTTCCGTGTAAAAGTTCCACTCTACCTTTTCCGATGACCTCAATACGTGAGTCATCTCCCATGAGGATGGGAGGTCCTTTGCATTCATCCAAAGAGGAATAGACTTCCTTTGCAGTAGCCATATGATGTGATGCACTAGAATCTATAATCCATGCATCACGGGAAGAGTTAATTGCAACTAAAGCATGAAAATTGTTACCTTTCCCATGTGGCGGATCCTCAGTTTTCTTTTTGGTGCCCTGAGGGATGTGATCCCTAAGGTTGTGCTTCTAAAGGATTTCTGTCATTTGGTCAATTTTTTTCTTCATGCAGGAGGATTCCAAATGGAATCCTCGGTGAAAGTAGGTGCATTTGTCTCCTTTCTTCCCTTTCTCATTTTTGAAGCCGGAGGAGTCACTGAAGGGCTTGGTGTACC
This sequence comes from Pinus tabuliformis, assembly GCA_031772625.1. Classification (NCBI taxonomy): domain Eukaryota; kingdom Viridiplantae; phylum Streptophyta; class Pinopsida; order Pinales; family Pinaceae; genus Pinus; species Pinus tabuliformis. The sequence goes on from CM062809.1 coordinate 321,083,412, forward strand.
CTTCCTTCTTTGGATGGGAATGCGCTTTTCCCTTGTCTTTTTGCTGCTGATTTTTCTGATTTGAATCAGATCTATGATTTTTATTGTGGCTGCCATCATTCACAGCAAGTGCATGCGCTTTTGGAGGTTTGATTTTCCCCATGCCAATGAGTTTATCTTGCTCAAAAGTGAGGGGCTCCATGAACTCTTTGAGAGAAGGCATAGTGTAGGATTTACCTGTTGCGAGCCTTACTGAATGAAATGTAGACACAAAGATGAAGTATTCTGGTCCGATCTTTGACATAACAGAGAGAACTTGGCGACTCTCCTCCTTGAATTTGTCAATTCCACAACCCTTCAGTTGCAGCAATAGATCATTATATTTGGTGAAGAAGTCTTGAATTCTGTCATAGTTTCGTGGATCCAATGAGAGCAGCTCCACTTCGAGCAGATGTCCTTTCATCTCATCTTGTTTCCCGTAGAGTTCTTCAACCTTTTTCCAAATCTCATTGGGAGTATTGCAAGCAGATAGATGAAACTACAATTCTGGGGAGATGCACATGCATATGGATCCGTGGGCCTCATCCATGCGGTTGAGGTACTTGGATTTCTTTATGGCTGAAGTGGGTTCCACTTCTGTAGCGATGGTAATCATGTACAATCCTTTCTGATGAAGGTATCGAGCCATTTGGTCCTTCCATTCGTGATAGTTGTACGGTATTAAGATTAATGCTTTGAGAAACTCCATTTTTCTGTCGATCTTCGATCTCCAAGCTATAATACCTGCAAAATAAAGTACTGGTGCGTCTTTTATCTAACAACATGTGGGCTCTGATACCATGTAAATGTGTTAGAAAACCTGCACAGATGAATCTACCTAGTAAAGGTTGAACACACAGCTTTGCAAAGCAAAAACACTAAAAAGAAAATCGAAAGAACAAAAAGAATTATTGATTCAGAAAATAGGTTACAATGCTCATGATATAGCATTATTGGGTGAAGATTCCAAGGTAATGCGCCATAGTGGTAATCAATGAGAGGACTCAACACCTACAGCAAGTTCCGGAGAGAACTAGTCAGTTGCGGAGTGAGAGGAGGAGCAAATCAGGGAGTAAATCATGCAGAAAAACTAGCCAGTTGCGGAATGAAAGGAGGAACAAATCGGGGAGTAAATCATGCAGAAATGATCTTGCATGTAGTCCCATGCTCTAATTAAGTGTCCGCATGTGCCAGTGATGAAGGTCCTAGGTGTGTAGTACCTCCAACAAATAACACCCAAGAGCATTAGTTTTACTTTTCTTTCGAGTTTCTAATTGCTTGCAATCGCATCTGCCTCCTTAATACATAAATCAGAACTTTTGTCAAATCCTATAAAACTAAGTGTCTTACATATATTATTCATGTGTCAGTGACTCCCTATGGATCTTCCTTCGCACTCTACTCAACAGTTAACATTGATGCATTAAAATCTTTCTTTGGACCCTGCACAATGTATCAACAAACAAATAAGTTTGGACTCTACACAATGTATCAACAAACAAATAAGGGTTGTTCATAATTTTAGTTTTTTTTGGTTAAAGATCATGGCTACCGAGAAAAACGGCCATATGTGATTTGAACCGATATACACTTAGCATATTCATCAAGCTCCTCCTACTACGTCCCTTGGAATAATCTGCTGAACATTACAATTTTGATCAATTTTTATATGCGCATTACCTGATTGATATTATCAAATTATTGCCTGTTGTTGGAATGAACTGGCAGATTGACTCTTCATAGTTGGACTTAGAGAGATCTATGAATTCTGGGGGGCTAGAAATGGCAGATAGAGATGTGTGAATTCTGGGGAGGGGCTAGAAATGGCAGATAGAGATGTGTGAATTCTGGGGGACTGGAAATGGAAGATAAATAAGAGGGCGAGTTTCTTTAGGCTCGGACCGTTGCAAAAATACACCTCATGAGATAAGCAACAATGCCAATAGATTCAAACTCGCCAAGGAAGTAACCGCAACAAAATTGCTGGAATGGTCTCTTTACGTTCCTTGTCGTTGCTATTGTTAAGTCATTCTTCTGGTAAATGGAGTTTAATGGTATAATCATGAGCAATCTATTATTTTATATGTCATTTTGTAATTGCAGGGATATTATGTCTTTGTCTCTCTTTTTGCTTTCATTGCAGGGAACAGTAAACATCTGGCTCTAGCTTTTGATATGGAAGGAATGCTATGAAAGCTTTATTGTTCGTGAGTAATTTCCTCTAGTATATAAAAAGCCAAACATCTTTGATGGGGAAAGCAAAAAAAAGGTCTCAAGGAAAGGGAAAAAGGAGTTGAAGGTTTTACTAGTTAAAGATGATGAGGGGCGAATGCTACCTTGATATGAACAACTCAAATAAAGAGAGCTCTCAGTGCTTAGTACTTGTCTGCTTCTTAGGAGATCAAACTTTCCATTTCATATGATATTTCATTGAAACTCATTTCATATGATTCGCAGCGGATCCTCCAGTAAATATAGGTTATGTAACTTTGGTTGTTTGGCTATTTTACATTGATATGGACAGAATATCTGATTGGTGCAGCGTGTGGATGTGCTTCGGCACCAAAAGCATATTGATAATCGTGTGGTAACCCGTTCTAACCCATGCTATATCTTGTGCCCAAAATTGTCCAAAATTAGCGTGCATTATGACTAGACAACATCCAGTACAATGAGTGCAAGTATATTGGCTCATGACAGCACTCCGTGGCACACCTTCTAGAAAACAAATAACTGGCTTGCCATTGGGCATCTTCTGCGAAACAACTTTCTGCTAAACAAATCACTGGCTTGCAATTGGGCAGTTAATGCTCGGGCGGTATATTAGGTAATGTATTTGTTTAAGGAGTTGTTTTTAGTGTGATTTTTTTGGAGTTTTTGATGTTGGAATTTGGTTGAAAATTTTGTGGTGAAAATTTGATTTGTGTTATTGAAATTAATTTTGACTATATGTATGGATTAAGCACCCCGAAAAAAATTTATGTCACTTTTATTTTTCAAAGGTTATCCATTAAACTTGTGATTTCAATGAATTCCTGCCAGATTTTAGAGAAATTAAACCGGAAAAATCCACCAAAAAAAATAATAATAATAATACTAAAAACAACTCATTTACTTAAATTCAACTGTAACATATACAACCTCACTCATTTACTCCATCCCAATGACATCGCAGTTATTTTTTGCCCACCTTCTCCACTTCAACTTTGGTATGTCAATGACTTGGAATCCTGGAAGTCTGACCTTTAGAATCACATCCTTTTCCGCTTTCAATGAATTTGTTGAATTCAAGAGCAGTGATCCATCGCAACCCTTCAGCCAGTTAAACATAAATACTATTCTGGTCCAATGCACTATTATTGGTACTTAAATAGACAGGTCAATGGTGCAGGTGAAAATTTATAGTTACTCACTCTGACGAAGCAGTGATGAAAGTGCATTCTTCTACCAATTTCCTACATCTCCCTTAGAAATTGGTGAACTTATATTTACAGGAGGAAACTCTAGAGATGATGCAAACTTTGAAAGTCCTTTAAATAATACATTGTTTCTTTCCAAATCTGCATGCTCATCGAAATCCAATGCAATGTCTGTGGTCAAGCTTTCCACTTAATCCAATTCAGAGATTTCATGCCGAAGATGGCTCAAACTTTGGTGTCCAAGTGTATAAAGAGCATAAGACGTTTGAATTCACTCATCCTCTCTAGAAGGCACTATAGCTGCTTAAGGCCAACAATGTCCAAGAATTGAAGCTTGTTTAGATGGCCCGTGGTTTCAAGCAATTCATAGATTTCCATTTCGTGTAGTTGGAGAAAGGAAAGGTGGTTTAGATTTCCATTTTGTGTAATTGGAAGGAGGCAATATGTTTTTTATTTTTGTTACAAGCCGTAAAGACATGATGATAGTCTCACTAAAATCGAGGACCCTCAATGGGACAACTCAAAGGGAGAAGCATTCCGAAACTTCTTAAATCTCAAAAATGATTGTGGTCGATCGTTGAAATTTAATAGCCAAATTATTTGCCGATGCATCTTAGAATTAAATAGATTAAAATAATAGCCGTTTGCACATTACATTTTCCACAAGGAAACAACAGACTTTTATTTATCAAAAGTTGTATGATCTGATTTGAAAACGACACAGGGTTGAATATTTGCACAACTTAACTGAAATTAACCAAGGTTGCTTATGTGTGAATGAAAGAGGGAAATTGATGATTAATACACCATAAACATAAACTTAAGAGCAACAAAAAATAAGACAGCATAAAGAGAAATAAACACAGCAAATTGTACAAAAAATAAGACAGCATAAAGAAAAATAAACACAGCAAATTGTTGATGGAGTTCGTCCCTCTTGGACTACATCTCCAGGGCCACTTCCAAATGGGCATCCATTTTATTAGGAAATGATCCAAAGAGTTTTTTTACAAGAGATTTTGCACTGTGCACGTAGGCACTGTTGGTCACTATAGAAAGATAGCCTCCTGTCTTAGCTTTCCAACGCGTGCCTCTGTTCTCAATTTGGCTCAAGGATGGCCAAGATACACTCACATGAACGAAAATTTTCAATGACACCTTTCTGTTTTGAAATTTACTAATCACTCATCTCCCCACTGGTGCAATGGTAAACATTTTATAGGCCTCTTGACAAGTTCGAGGGTCGAACCTCCCGGGCTGTTCCTAGCAGGTTGGTTGAGTTGTTTTAACAAATGCATGGTGGTCAAATTATATATCTCATTGCATAGTATATAGTTGGAACAACTATATTTCAAAAGATTTTTAATGGACCGTTATTTGACATATATATAAACATTAAATATATAGTTCCAAACCCTCCGGCAGAATTAACATAGAAATATATGGTTTGAATGATATTAATTTCGTGCGTTTGTTGTAACCAAAATTGCATAACCGTGCCAATCAAAACCCTAGCACATAACTGGTGGAATTTGTTTCAATGACATGTTCTGAACTTGGCGGTGACGGTGAACGGCTTGGCGGTGGCGGTCAACAAGAATGTCACCTCGTGGCACCCGACCCTCCAACGGTTACGTTGGCAACCGGCGGTCTCGACTCCGTTGGACAACCACCTCATGCACATGCTCTGAATGTCCGCACCATGTGGATGCCACTACGCCTTCCCGTGGATATAACAACTCCGCCATATGTTTAACACCTTAAGGTTTGATTAAATATATTTTTCGAAAATAATATATGCCCGCTCCACCATTACATGTTTGTGTCCATAAAAGATTAACCCTATCATTTATGTCGTAGGTTTGGTAACATGGTTAATACATAGATTTCCGCCCCAACTTTATCATCCACCTTAAGACTATATATCATATACTTTGACATTCCCATGCCATAGGTTTGCAATATAGTTTTAATGCGACGCCATTGTATATAGTTTGTAAACTATATATTTAGGTTGTTTAATGCGCCCATTTTGTAATACATCATAACATTGCCACCATAGGTTTAGCATCTTAGGTAAAATACGCACCATATTGTAAAGTTTCGACACCATGGTTTATCAACATAATTTGAACTCACCATATATTTGTACCAAATTCAAATGTGCCAAGAACATCAATCAAAACCTGAATCTTTTCACCATTCACCTACAAAATGCCATATGGCCAGCAAGGCCCCCTTCGACACCTCAACTTTGACGGATGGTTTCTCCCTCATCTAGAGACCAAATGAGAAACCAAAAGTATTGTCAGATTTAAAATGATGGGATCTATTGATGGGTGTTCTTTCCAAGAACAACTGAAAACTTTGGATCTGTAGAAACTGTAGAATCCTCCTGGATCATTCCTCTCCATTAGAAGTTTTTGGACCACCGAAAGTTTAGTTTTAACTAGAAATGAGGTAAGAGTACAGCTCCCTCACCCTCTTGATTTCCATCCACCTTACTTTGCCTGGATTCATGCCTTTGAGTCTCACTCAATGATACTCGACATCTCCATGCATGGAAGTGTGGACCTTCCTTTTACCTTCACTTTTCATCCTTACCTCACTGATGAAATTCCATAATTGATCACCAACCTGAAAGTGATGACCCTTCCAATGCTTATCATGGCGCCTTTTGAACCTGTGATTTGTTTCATTTATCTACGACAAATAGCAAAACCTCTATAGCTATGTCATTGTCTTGCCTACACGACCATAGACTGAAACACGAAAAGAAAATGTTCCCCTAATCACATGCATTCTTTCTCCCTGCGATATGCACAACTTCCTAAGATGGTAAAATAACCTGTTATGAACATGGTAATTTACTTCTTCCACCTGAGCACCATGAGTTAGCGATTCACAAATTTCTTTGAAAATAGTATCTGCAGTAGATCGTTCAATATAACTTGCATGCGCTAAAGAACTATTTTGTAGAATAACTGAAATATTCAAAGAAAATCTTGACAACATATCAGCTACTTTGTTTGTTGTACCTCCCTTATACTTGACTATTAAGTGGACCTGCTACAGAATACCCATCCATCTATAATGTTGAGACTACTGCAACGTAATTTGAATTTCAAGGTATTGAAGTGGTTGATGATTTGTTTGAATCAATGTTTATTTTCCCTTTAAATAATGTTCCCATTGTTTAACACTTTCCTTTAATGCAAATTATTTCTTATCATGATTTGGATAGTTTGAAATTGCTTTAGAAAATGCTACGAAATGAAAACAAATAGGCTTCCCTTTCTGAAACAAAATTGCACTCATTGCATACCTACTAGCATCATATTCTATTCCAAACTGCTATTGAAGGTCTGGTAGAACTGTTATAATTTTCTGCTTCAATGTTTCACACGCTTTTTGTTGTTTTCTTCCCCACTGAGATGAGGCTTTAAAACTTGTTAAAGCATGAAATTGTGATGCAATAAAAGAGAAATGAAAATCAAACTAATCTACATCCATGAAACTTATAACTTCACAACTTGCACTAAAAGTAAGAGTATCATCTAGATAGACTATGACAAACTTAACAAGAAAAGAACGAAACACATCATTCATCATTCTCATTAAAGTTGTTGGAGCATCGCATAAATCAAACAGCATAACCAACCATTAATCAAGCCCCTGTCTAGTCTCACATGCAGTTTTCTGAACATCATTCTCTGCAATACATATCTCATGATAACCATTTCTTAAATCCAGTTTAATCACTGATATATGATTCATGTCAATATCCATAAGAGACGCAACAGATAGTAATTTATTCTCATGTTGTATTTCTCGCTTTAGGAGGAGAATTTTAGGTTCTCTAAACAATTCTTCAAAAGAATCTATTATTTCAACCAACTTATCCTTAAATTGAGAATCACATCCTTGAAAAGAATCATACTTGTCCTTAGGTTGTTTTTTAATAATCATGAGAAAATACATTTTACTTGAACTTATTAACCTTTTCAAATGACTGGCATTGATTAAATCCAAGTTTAACTTACTTTTGTGTGCCCTGCCAATATATTCAATTCCTTCTTTAAAAACATGATACTTGTTCTCCTTTCTATGAAATATGGCATCTCTATCATAAAGATATGGACTTCCCAACACAACTCCACATATATCTAGCAGAATCACATCTAGCTCAACTTCATCAATAAATTTAGTTGTAATTGCAAACTTTAAACGACATTGTTTTGTGACATGCATCTGAGTGTTTTCTTTTAACCATCCTAAAGGGTATGGTTTTGGATGATTTTTAGTTTCCAAATCCAATTTCCTTACTAATTCCTCATTTATTACATTTGCTTGTGATCTGCTATCAAATAATGTGTCTATCTTAGTGTGCTTGGAAATAATCCTTATGTGAAAACTTTCAACCCTCTTCTTTTCATCAGTCACATCATTAGTTTTTGAAGATGATGCAGAGTAAGTAGAACTAGAACTAGCTTCAGAAAGTATACATGTTAGACTCATTGAGGTAATATTTTTTTCGTCAATGGAGTCAGATCCCAAATCTTGTTGGACTGCATCATTCACATTCATTTCACCCTTCTCGGAACTTATTTGGCTTAAGTTTTGGATGAAGCTTCCAACACTTGGACTCATCATGTCTGACCCTCTAACAATGAGTACATGTAGGTATTTCCCCATCTTTCCTTGTTGTCGCGGATTTATTTCCTTTCAACTTAACCTTTCATTTGACTTCTTTGGAGTCTTGCTGTTCTAACTACTTGAATGGTTTCCATTGAAATGGTCTACCACCAGATTCAATATGAATGGCTTGCACACATACTTTATCAAATTCAGTTGGATCAAACATAAGCAATGTACGTTGCAAATACGAATGAAAACTTCCAATATACTTTAACAAAGCTTCATGTGTGTTTAATGGAATATCAAGTGCTAAAGCCTTCTTCCTGAATTCCTGAGTAAACTCTTGCACACTCTGTCCTTTACCTTGCCTCAAATGTTGTCAAACTATTACAGCCCATTGCATATATCATAAAGGATAGAACTACTTTCTAAGAGCTTTAATAAACTTAGACCATGAAGAGATAATTCTCCCTTTATGCTTTAAATCTAACTGAGTTTTACTCTCCCACCAAATCAATGTTGTTCCCCCCATTCTAAGCGTAGCTAACTGAATTTTCGCAGAATCATCAACAATATTTTGAATTCTACAATAGACTTCAAGTTGTTTAATCCAGTTATCTAACTTTTCAGGATTCAATTCACCATCATATTTCAGCAATTCAAACTTAACATCAAGCTTCAAAAAAGGATATTTCTTATGTTTCTTCTTTGATTCGGAATCTGAACTTGAATCATCAGAAGATGAAGAGGAAGAAGAGGAAGATGGAGAAGAAGGAGGTTTTTACCATCAGTTTTCTTCTTGTCCTTTTTCGTGCCTTTATAAGACAAAGATGGAGAAGGAGGAGATTCATCACCATCATCTTTCTCCTTTCCCTTTTTCTCCTTCTTACTTTTTAAAGATGACGCTGCATCTCTGGTCTTCTTGTCTTCATAAAGCTTTGCAATCATTCGTTGCATATTAAGGAACATCTGCTAAAACTTCTCATCAGACTTGGGCTCAAGAGCTTCTCCTTCATTTTCACCCACCATCTTTCGAATGACTTTACTCTTTCCAATGTCTATATTTCCCTCTTCAAGTTTCCCTTCTCCACGTTGCGACCTAGATCTAGTCAACATTCAAATTGGCAAAAATCCTACTTAAACATGATCAACCTACTCTAATACCAAAATATATGATTTGAAAATGACACAGGATTGAATATTTGCGCATCTTAACCGACATTAACTAAGGTTGCTTAGTGTGAATGAAAGAGGTAAATTGATGATTAATATGCCATAAGCATAAACTCAAGAGCAAAAAATAATAAGACAGTATAAAGAGAAGCAAACACAACAATTTTTTGATGGAGTTCGTCCCTCCTAGACTACGTCTCTGGGTCCATTTCCAAATGGGTGTCTGTTTTATTAGGAAGTGATCCAAAGATTTTCTTTCCAATAGATTTCTCCAGTTGAACTGTTCATGTGGGCTCTACTGGTTAATGTAGAAAGGTAACCTCCTATCTTAGCATTCCAATGCCTATCTTCATTCTCAATTTGGCTCAAGGATGGCCAAGATACACTCACATGAACGAAAACTATCAATGACACCCTTCTGCTCTGCAATTCACTAATCACTCCTCTCCCCACTAGTGCAATGGTAAACATTTTATAGGCCTCTGGACAGGTTCGAGGGTCGAACCTCCCGAGCTATTCCTAGCAGGTTGGTTGAGTTGTTTTAACAAATGCATGGTGGCCAAATTATATATCTCAGTGCATAATATATAGTTGGAACAACTATATTTCAAAAGATTTTTAACGGATAGATTTTCGACATATATATATATATATATATATATATATATATATATATATATATATATATAGAGAGAGAGAGAGAGAGAGAGAGAGAGAGAGAGAGAGAGAGAGAGAGAGAGAGAGAGAGATAGATATATATAGTTCCAAACCCTCCGGCAGAATTAACATAGAAATATATGGTTTGAATGATATTAATGTTGCGTGTTTGTTGTAACCAAAGTTTTACAACCACGCCAATCAAAACCTTGGCACATAACCGATGGTATTTGTTTCAATGACATGTGCACATCTTGGCAGTGACGGTGAATGGCTTGGTGGTGGCGGTCAAAAAGAATGTTGCCTCGTGGCACCCAACCCTCCGACAATTACATTAGCATATGGCGCTCTCGACTCCGTTGGACTGCCACCTCATGCACCTGCTCCGAATTTCCATGCCATGGGGATGCGACTACGCCTTCCCGTGGATATAACAACTCTGCCATATGTTTAACACCATAAGGTTTGATTAAATAGTTTTTCTGAACATAATATATGTTCGCTCCCTCATTACACGTTTCCACCCATAAAAGATTAACACTATCATTTATGTCGTAGGTTTGGTAACATGGTTAATAAATAGATTTTCGCCCCAACTTTTTCATCCACCTTAGGACTATATGATCTAAAATGGAAGAGATTAATAATGTTGTGCTAATTCCCCATTCAGAATAAAACCCAAGATTCTTATCATTTGCTTATCAAGTGCTTAAGGATTCAATATTTTTGCTTAATTAATTGATTCCCATGAGAGTTTCTTATGTAAATGTTAGAAACAATTTAACATAAAACATATGTTAAACAACAGCAAAATAACAGCAAAGAACATCAAAATACAACACACAACAAGCACATGATAAAGGAGTTCACCCCTCTTGGGCTATGTCTCCTTGGTCCAGCTTCCAATGGCTTAGGCCTCTCTATTATGCTCAAATTACAACAAAAGTGTGTTTACAATGCTCATATGTCTCTAAAACATGTCTCAATGAGTTCAGAATGCTCAAAAATGGCCATCTAGCCTCTTTTTGCATCCCATTTGGATAAGAATTGAAGAAGTTATGACTTCTCCTAGTTCTCCCACTATTTGTTTCAAAAATTGCTCCAAAACCGACCAAAAACTCCATTTCCGCTCCAAAATTTGCTAACGGAGCAAATCGCAATCGGCAAGTGTTGCGGGCTCTTATGGAACGACAAAACATTTCGATTGTGTTTTTGCGGACCCATCAGGGATAATTAACTGCAACATATAAAAGCCTGTGTTTGGAACTCATCGCTCATCGTAATCGGTGAAGTTCAGCAACCGAAGGTTTTTTTAACACAGGAACACTACGATTGTTGTATTGTGGACCCGTCAGGGTATTAATGTGTCATATAAAATTCCCGCGTCTGGGTCTTATCGCTCATCGCAATCAACAATCGATTGAGGGCTCTTAACACAAAAAAATGTTGTGATGCAATATCGCGGACCCATCGGGACAGTAAACTGTAACACAATAAATTATTGTGTCCGGGAATTCATCGCAATTGGAACTTTATTAGTGATAACAAATAACAGCAGGGTTTTGGGTGCAATATGTGATTATTGCAAATCAGAACCCAACCTGTCGGGCGCCGATTCTTGTCCTCCATTCTTTGTTTTTCCCCGATATACGATATGCAGGACCCAGTGGCAACCTTCCACTTATCACTTCCCCATTCGCTGGGACCTTTTCCATGTCATCCAATCCTGCCACATAGACAAGTCAAACTTGAACTTTGACTCTCTCTAACTTCTACATACAAACTCAGATTTGAGTACCGTTCACACCGTTGGATTTAGAATGATGAGCTCTTCAATATGGAGCTAAGTTTGATAAGATTCTGACACTTTCATTTTTTAGCATAATTTTGAGCACCTGATCACTCCTCCCCACTGGAAAACTTTTGGACCCCAAAAGATTTATGTTTAGTTTTTGAACAAATGAGGGTATTGTTCCCTCACCTTCCCCACTTCAATCCATTTGGCCTTTGATGGATGTGTACCTGTGAGACCCAGCCGAAGATGATCAATACTTCCCCTTTTATTTTTCCTTTACCTTCTATCAAGTATAGTGTCTTGCTGAAGCACATCAAGGAATTCTGGAGAAAAGTCTTCAATAGATGGAATTTTTCTCTCCTTGATATTCAATCAAAGAAGGTTCATAAAATCTCAAATTTTCAACATTAACAACGGAATAGATTTGCATATATGAAGGCAAATCAAGCTTGAAAGCATTATTACCAATCTTTTCCAGAATTTTAAATGGACCATAACGAATTGGTTTCATCTTTTTACCTTCACCTTGAAGCCTTTCCTTGCTAATGTATAGCCAAACTTCATCACCTACTTGAAACTGATGATCCACACAATGCTTATCATGTCTTGCCTTATACTTGCCTTGACTCTTTTCTAGTTGTTCTTGAACTGTTTGGTGAATTAATAAATTTTCTCAATGAATTTCTTTGCTCTGTCTATGTCACTATGTCCATCTATAGCTACATCTTTCTCAAAGATGAAATCCAAAGGCGATTTAGGAAAATAACCAAGACATGCCTCAAAAGGCGAAGTTAGAGTAGAAGAGTGTTTTTCTTGGTTGTAAGCATGTTGAATATAATGAAATTGTTCATCCCACAACTTAGGATGTTTGCTGCAATATCCTCTTACTAAATCAATAACTGTCATGTTAACCACTTTAGTTTTACCATGTGTTTGTGGATGGAAGGTTGTACTTTTCTTCAATTTTGTGTCCATCAAGTTCCATAAACTTGACCAAAATTCCCAACAAATCGAGAATCATGATGACTTACAATAGAAGTAGCCAATCCAAAATGAAACCATACATTTTGAAAGAAAAGTTGAGTTGTTTGTTTAGCTGTAATTTGTTTTTTACAAGGCATTAATATGCACATCTTTCTTAACCTATCCACAACTACATACAAATAATCATTACCTTTCCTTGATAAAGGAAGACCTCCTACAAAATCCATGGAAACATTTTCCCATGGTCGTGAAGGCACTGGAAGTGGTGTGTATAATCCTAGTTTCCTATTACTATGCTTACTGACTGCACACAATGAACAACCTTTGATAAAATGTGACACACTTTCAAGCATACAAGGCCAATAAAAATACCTCTGAATATTTTCCATTGTTTTACTTACACCAAAATGTCTAGCAATAAGAGAAGTGTGCGCTTCCCTTGTGACATTTACTCTCTCTCCCTATGGAACACAAAGTTTTCCCAATTGATACAACAGATTATTATGTACATTGTAGTCTAATTCCTCAACTTGGTGGCCTTGACTTAAGTTTAAATATACCTCTTGAAAGTCAGCATCATGTGCGTATTTTTCAACATAACTTTCAGGCATAACAGAATGATTCTTGAGTAAAATGGCTACATTAATAGCTGGTCTAGAAAGCATATCAACAACTCTATTATAAATACCTTTCTTGTACCTGATTACCAAGTGGAATTGTTGTAAAAATCCCATCCAACGAAAGTAACTTGACTACTGCAATTTGGTTTGAGATTACATATATTTCAGAGGTTGATGATCGATGTGAATAATGGTTTCTTTTCCCATCAAGTAATGATTCCATTTCTTCACACTTTTCACCAATGCATAAAGCTCTTTATCATACGTAGGATAATTAATAACAACACCATTAAAAATCTCAGAATGAAATGAAATGGGCTTACCATGTTGTAAAAGAACTGCACTCATGTCGTAGTCATTTACATCTATCTATATTTCAAAGGGTTGTTTTAAGTCCGACAATGCTAAAATTGGGGCTGAACTGACCTTTTGTTTCAAAGCTTGGAATGCTTTTTGTTGTTTGCCTCCCCACTGGAAGACAACCTTCACATTGGTTAAAGCATGTAATGGAGCTGCTATGGAAGAGAAATTGGAAATGAACTTCCTCCAATACTGCGTTGCTCCCAGTAAACTCCTTACTTCTATGACTGATTTGGGTATTTGCCAATTCACAATGACTGAAACTTTAGAGGGGTCAATCTTCAACTCACTTCCTCCAACTATGTAGCCCAAATACACTAAGGAAGTTTTTACGAATTCACATTTAGACATCTTCATAAATAACTATGCTTTTCTCATGATATCCAAAACTTTCCTCACATGCTTGACATGCTCTTCTCGTGATTTGCTGAAGATCAAAATATCATATGAATAGACAATTACAAACTCATCAAGAAATGATCTTAAAACATCATTCATAACTCTCATGAATGTAGTTGGAGCATTGCAAAGACCAAAAGGCATAACCAACCACTCAAACAATCCTTGTTGGTTTTAAAAGAAGTCTTCCGAATATCCTCCTCATCTATTCTAACTTGATGATATCCACTTCTCAAGTATAATTTAGTGAAATATTTTGCATTCTTCAACTGATCTAGCAAATCATCTATTTTGGGCAATGGGTATCGATTCTTTATTGTAATCTTATTCAAAGCTCGATAATCTACACACATGTGCCAGGTTCCATCTTTCTTGGGTACCAATACAATTAGTGAACCACATGGCGAAGTTGAGGGACGAATTACACCTTTATCTAACAATTCCTGGACTTGCTTCGTAATTTCTAAACTTTCCAGAATTGACATTCGATACATACCAATGTTTGGGAGTGGACAGTCTTGCAGTAGTTGAATTTCGTGCTGAATTCCCCTTTTTGGTAGCAATCCCTTTGGTTCTTTAAACATGTCTCCATATTGATTGACCACATCAACCAATTCATCTTTCAGCTTCACGTCACAGCCTACAAAGGATTGTTGCTTCGTGTTATTCTTCTGCTTGATCATAAGGAGCACGAGACTCTTGCTAGAATTGACCTGTCGCTTCATTTCCCCTGCGCTTGCTAAAGACATACTAAGCTTTTTGTGATGGGCTCTCACAATATACTCCACTCTGTCTTTGAAAAAATGATATTTTTTCTCAAATCGGTCGAAAACAACTTTCCTTTCATACAGATACAAGTGTCCCAACACAATCCCAAAAATATCCAATGGCACAACGTCTAGTTCGACTTCATCAATGAAATTGGCAATAATTGCAAACCTGAAAACACATTTCCGTGAGACTTGCAAATTGGCATCCTTGGTTATCCAACCCAATGGATAAGGTTTATGATGAGGCACGGTTTCCAGATCCAATTTCTTGACCAAATCTGCAGAAATTAAGTTGGCCTGAGATCCATTGTCAAACAGCGTATCAATCTTGGTGTGTTTGGAAATAACTCTGGTATGGAACAACTCTATTCTATTTTCCTCATTTGAAATGTTATTGGACTTATTTGTTGCACTAGTTCTTGCCACGGCTTCCTCTTTTCTTGTCTTTGCCACGACTTTCCCTTTAGTGACTATGGTTGAAATCTTCGTTTCATCACCTGAGTCAGAACCCAAGTCTTGTTGTGCAACAACGTTTGTCCTCTATTTCCCTTTATTGTTAGATTTCTTCGGTCGTAATTCTAGATGAAGCTTCCAGCAATGTGCTTCATCATGGCCTGCTTTGGAACAATTCTTGCACACGGGTTTCTCCTCTTCTTTCTTAACAAAAGCATTTTTCTTCTGCTTTCCTTTTAATTTCTTCCCTTTTTCACCACTCTGAAATGGCTTCTTCTTACCTTCTTGTACATTTTTCCCTCTTGCTTCGAGGTGTGTAGCTTGAACACAGACCTCATCAAGATTCATGGGACTAAACATAAGAATGGTATGTCGAAGATAGCTATGCAACCCTCCTATGTATTTCAGCAAAGTATCTTGTGACTGTAAGTCTACTCCTAGCATAAGAGTTCTTTTCCTAAACTCTTGAGTATACTCTTACACATTTTGACCTTTTAACTGTCTGAAATTTTTCCAATTCATGATAGCTTTTTGCATATGAGCTAAAGGGTAGAACTGTCTTTTTATAGCAGCAATGAAATCAGACCAATTAATAGAGATCTTACCATGTTTTTTGATCTCGTCTCGAGTCCTTGATTCCCACCATACAAGTGTTGCACCCTCTATTCTCAACGAAGCCAACTAAATTTTGATATCATCCTCTTGAAGGTTTTGAATTCTACAATACACCTCCAACTAGCGAATCCAGTTATCCAGCTTCTCTGCATTCACTTCACCATTGTACATAGGCAACTCGAATTTAACATCAAGCTTTAGAAAAGGTGATTTACCAGTTCCTTTTGAAGAATGATGATGAGTATGAGTAGCAGTAGTATTAGTGGAAGAGGGTGAAGATGCTTTCGAAGAAGAAGATGAAGAATATGGTGGAGATGGTGGAGGTTTGCCTTCATTCCCATTACCTCCTTTTCCATTACCTCCTCCTGAAGATCCTTCTCCTTTGGGAGGCTTGGAGATTTCTCCTTGCAATCTGTTATTCCTCTCTTCATAGAGGACCTTCACCATATCTGTCATATCAAAGAAATCCTTTTTGAAGGTCTTCTCATCTTCTGTCATGATAGGTTCTCCTTCATGAAACATGGTCTCTGAAGACTCAACTGCAACTTCTGCAACTTGAGGATGTACTGGTCTAGAATGCTTTGGCAACCTTTCTCTTCTTCCACTTGACCCAATTTCAAGGCTTTCAACCAGCTTTCCTTCACCTCTTTTGAGCTTTAACCTTGCAAGCATGCCATAAACTTGCAAACAATTAAATCCTTCTTTCACAAAGCAAATCTAGTAAAAAAAAACTAGTGCTCTGATACCAACTTGATCTGAAATGGAGTAGATTAGTAATTTTATGTTAATTCCCCATTCAGAATAAAACCCAAGATGCTTATCATTTGCTTATCAAGTGCTTAAGGATTCAATATTTTTTCTTAATTAACTGATTCCCATGAGAGTTTCTTATGTAAATGTTAGAAACAATTTAACATAAAGCATATGTTGAACAACAGTAAAATAACAGCAAATAACATCAAAATACAACACACAACAATCACATGATAAAGGAGTTCAACCCTCCTGGGCTACATCTCCTTGGTCTAGCTTCCAATGGCTTGGGCCTCTCTATTTTGCTCAAATTACAGCAAAAGCATGTTTACAATGTTCACATGCCTCTAAAACTTGTCTCAATGAGTTCAGAATGCTCAAAAAATGCCATCTAGCCTCTTTTTGCATCCCATTTGGATAAGAACTTAAGAATTTATGACTTCTCCTAGTTCTCCCACTATTTGTTCCACAAATTGCTCCAAAACCGACCAAAAACCCCATTTTCGCTCATCAAGAATGCTATAATTGGGAACTACTCAGGCTAAAAAGCTTTATGAAACTTCTTAACAATGTCGATGGTTTATTGTTAGAATTTATTGGTCAAATCATTTGCTAACAGGTTTGAGTATAAAATAGGGTAAAAGTATTGTGGTTTGAGATCGAAAATTTAGGGTGTTCTGTTCTCCAACAAGACTCTGGAGCTGTTACTGGATAGAAGCGGGGGTTATCTAATTGCAGAAGCAGATGTGTGTAAGTATGAAATCAGGGAATGCGTGTGGAATAAATATTTCTCGCACACACTTCTCTTTCGTACATCTTTTATTCCGTACATTAAAATATATTTATCTGAGCAATGATATAAATGAATCAAAATTTTATGGATACTTATCTAAAACAAGTCCACATAGCTAGCATTTCTTGTCGCTTAGTTTAATTATTGAATTTTGACTACATTTGAATAAGGGCTACATTGTAGATAATCTTACTTAGCAAGTATAGTTAAATTAGAGTGAAAAACAATGAAGACATACATGAATAGATAAACAAAGTTTTTTTCAGTAGCCATACACTGCTAATGACCTCGTACTTATAGTCTCTAAAAGTTGGAACTAAAATACTAGAACCATACTTCCAAACCAAAAATGTTTCCACCTTATTACAGTGAGAGATGTTGAAAAAATGGTGAAAATATGTTGTTATGTTGCATTGGAAATAGGCTAATTAAAATTACGTGTATATAGATATAGATATATATATATATATATATATATATATATATATATATATATATATATATATATATATATATATCGTAGTCTAACTAGCTGGAGGAATTGCCGGAAAGTTATGGAAATTCCGGTCATATTTAGAGAAAATCCGGCAAGGATTTTTGTAAATCCAAGTTATAGTTGTTAAACTTCAAAATTTTAGGTGTCTTAGACGTTTTTGATGGTGTTGAATCCACTTCCACCATCAAAGACACGATTCAAAGACTGCCTCTACAAGATTTTTTGAAATTTTTTTGCCTGGATTCTGACCACTTTTGACCGTCCGAGCAATTCCTCCGCCTCAGTAGACGACTCCTTTATATATAACCTCTCATGAAAATTTATTTTTACACAATATTACATTTACTCGAATACATTCAAATATGCAAACATCACAAATATATCTGAATATACTAAACATGAACAACAAATATATGTTCTACACAAGTGAAATGAACTCTCAAGAAGAGATTTTTATCAAGCACAATAAACGAACTAATAAATTAAGAAAATGTTGAAGCTGTAATGCTTTCTGTAATAAAGGCACAATTACATTATTAATTTTAGGTGATATAATTTTTAATAAAATTGTGATTTTATTATTTTAAGATATTAATTTTTATTTCATTTTAGGGAAAATTGACGAGAACAATTTCATCATCACTTACATAACTATATTCCAATGTATTGTAAAAAAAAATATAAAAAATTTGCATTTGCATTAATTACCGTATGACCTTTCAAAATGAATAGAGTATTTGACAAGACTCATATTAAAAATATCATTTAAACAATATAAAATAATAATTTAACTAACCATTATCTCACTAACTTTGAAAAAAATATTGTTAAAATCTAGATTAAAAATTATGTAATCTAAGCAATGTAAAATAATAATTTAGCCAACCATTACATTATTTAATTACCTCCATATTTCTCAAAGTGGAATGTTTCATTCACTAAGACAATTTAGTGAAATTCTTTAAAATATAATTTAAATCATACTTCCATATATTTCAAAGTGGAACATTGCATTCAATAGGAGAATTTAGGGAAAATTTTTAAATTGTAATTTAAATATGTATAATAGTAATTTTATCCACAATTAGGTATATTTAAAATGTTTTTTTCCCATCTATAACTATTGAATCACAACATTTCATTTTGTGACAATTTGGTGGGAATTCTATCAAGTTGGTGGGATTTCCATCAATGGATTTTGAATCTAGTCCACAAGTATGTTGACTAAATTTGTAGCGTTGAGGTTAGTCTATGATCTCAAGCATTTAACAATAAAAATTCTCAGATGAAAAATATAAATGAGTATAACTGAAAGTGAGATTTTGGAATTAAAATTAAAATGTAATTAATAATAAAGTAGTATAAATATATTAGGAAATGTGGTTAATAAATGTAGTTAATATATATTAATTGATACTATTTTTTATATGATGTAGTTTATTATTTTATATGATGTAATACGTTATTTGATACTTTATATGGTAATTTTATAATTATATTACTTTAAAAATTAAAATTGAATATAAATTTAAAAATGCAAAATAATTAAATAAAAATTCAAAAATATAAAATAATTAAATAAACCAAAATATATAATATTTTAATTTTTGAATTAAAAAATTAATTTCCAAAAATTCATCATAAATTTGGCAAGACACTTAAGCATATTGCACCTGCACCTTCTTACTTTTACTTCTTGTTGACAATGGAAAAAATTCACCCACTTTGGGCATTAATTTATTCTATGCAAAATATGAGTGGGCTTGTGGTACTTCTGCGAATAGTGTCATATTGATTGCAATTAAATTTCACTTCCCCACGTTCAATAAAAAAACCTATTAAATCTTAATAGAATATATATGCCAGAGAGCTTATAGTGCACATTAACTTGTCCCATCACATGACATATATTGTGTTTAATTCATTTAATTTAATTTATAAATAAATATTGAAGATAGTCTATTAATTCTACAAATTGTGATTTTAGTCTATTAATTCTACAAATGATGATTTTAGTAATGAATCTATCTTGCAATTATAATCCATGATATAACTATATTATAAAAAAATTAAATTTCTAAAAATTGCATAGAATTTTCACTTCCATCTTCTCTCTTTCCTACGCTCTTGCCTTACGGCCTTCCCATTGCAACATGTGGTGCAATTGCTAGTTCATTCACCGATTAAACAGCTAAATCATCATTCATCACAAGTATAAACATTTCTTATAAGTTGATCATACATCTCTTATTAAATATATATACATTTATAGTTTAGTAACTTTTATGTAAATTTAAAAAGATATAACTAACACAACCATATAAATTAAATGGCTAGTAAATAGATATAAGCATCAATCCATCATTAAAATAATTACTTAGGGGTACAACTTATGTTGCTAAAATTAAAAAAATCATAAAAACTATCTATAATATAACTTTATTATTATTATTATTATATAAGTTAAACATATATACATTAAAAAAACATCTAACTAAATTTTTAACTATGAAAATTTATTCCCACTTTACTATAGAAATTATTAATAAATATGATTCTCAAAAATAACCTATACTATAGACATCATTAAGTATAGAGATTATTAATGAGTATGGTTCTCAAAAATAACCTATTGAAAAGATACAGTGATATCAGAACACTGCTGAGAAATCAACGTTTGTTTTATGGACAGGCTTGATGATGGGCTGACCCATGTAGAAGGGCATCTCTTGCGATTTTTGATGCACCTGCTGACAGGCTGAACTATAGAAAGGCAACCCTTATGATTTTGACGCACTTGCTCCTCCGGACTTTAGTGACCCTCATAGTATTTTTGATGTCATTCTATGTTTTGCACTATCTAGATACAAACGAAATGCCTGGTTTTTATTTTCGATCATTTCTGTTATAAATAGATGGAAGATTTTGTTGACCCCTAATATAATATCAGTGAGAATTCCCAGATTCTGATTTTGAATAAGTGACGGAAAGATCCCATCATTCCAAAAGTTTCGCGGCAGCGTGTAAAGGGTCAAAAAGGTTAGTGAACAAAGCAGCACCTGGTAATCATCCATTCGCACGCCTGTCATTCGCTGTCTATATAAAGATGGAAAATTTTACGCAAAAATAAGTCATTTCAATCTAGTCGTTTGTCGTTTTGGGGGCGGCTTCACATTCCCTGAGAGAGTACGCAAGCCCCCTGTTTCCACGTCTGTTAAACGTCACTAATCGCCGTTGAAGCTTATTTCCGGCCTTCGATCTGAAGGCCCCACATATTTATAAGGTCAACAAAAACTAATTATACGCCCCGAGTTTAGTTTAGTTCAAATGACTTAATAACACACAATCCATTCTATCCAAGATATTTGACTTTTAGATTTACTTTTAAAATAAATTATATCATATATATGGGGGCATGGTTGCTAATATTAATATCACTATATTTATTTCAGGATGTCGATAGGGAGGATAGAGATGACGTAGTGTGTAGTATGGTGTATGAAGCGATGACAAGGCTGCGGGATCCCATCATGGGCCATGCAGAGCTATCTAGTCAACCATGGCCGCTGCAGTGGAATGTATTATGTATTTTGTATTTAGTGCTTGTAGGGTAATCATAAGAATCTTATGTCAATAATGGAATTAGATGCAGATGAGTTTTATGTACTGTTCAGAAATTCTGATGTGAAATAGATAGTAAAATTAGAGGACTCTATGGTCGGTTGAAAACGAGTGCATATTGTGATTTCAGTGGTGGCAGGATAGAAAATGTTGCGTACTCTCTTTCTCCAACCTGACTTTTTTATCATTTCCACGTGTTTGAACAGTTTGTCGCTGTCATATTTGGTAGAGTTTGGACTGAGGCTACAAAGATGTTGCAATTGGATTTCTTTACAAAAACCAAAAACAGTGATATATAAAGTAATTTGTCTGATATATATAGTAATTTGTCTATGTTGCAGTGAAATTTTATGACCACTATGCTATAGGTTAAAAGAATTAGTTATTATGTTTTATAGATATAGTTGTTGTAAAATATAAAATTTTATATATTTTATTGAAAGTTTTTTGCATTTTATATTAATATATATATATATGAAATATGTTATAATATTGATTATTTAATTCATTAAGGGTCTAATGTCCGAGTTGTTTTCCTTTATGAAATATAAGTTAAATATCCTGTCAATTCCCTATTTAGAGGATTAAATAGTTGTTCTATAATTTGTTCAATGAGTTTGTAAATATTTTCTTATACAGAATAATATTAATAAATCTTTCATTTACAAGAGCAAGTTATTCGTTCAATTCGGTATAATAAATATTTCAACCATATAGTAGACCTACTACCTATACAGCACAAGGATATACTTATTTGAGTATCCGTTAATTTCCTGTCATCTGTCGGATACCAAACCTTAGATTACTTGTTTTTTTCCTCCCAAATGTGAGACCAGCTATTCCAAGCAAAGTCTACCCCTGAGTTGTTCCTCACACATAGGTTTTCTTCTTTACACTAACAGTCTTAACCTGTCATAGTTATTTGGTCCTAACCAGACTTAGCTTCATGAACCCATCTGACATTTCAGCACAGTGTTACTTTTTTCCTCTTTCTTGAACTTAGGTACGCATACCCTCTTGATCTCTTCCTTGAGAATAAATCTCCAAGGAAGTAGTTAGGGATAGGTAACCTCCCATCCTAACTACCTATCATGTGAGAGATACATAATTTTCATTGTTATGACATTCTAATTTCTGCATAGCTTAATCAAAATAAAAAAAATATATAAACTTGTAATAGTATTCAGTTTGTTTAACTGCAGTAATTAAATATTTACAATTACTGGGGACATCACATCTTCCCCCCCTAAGATTAAACATCGTCCCGATGTTTCTCTATTGTAAATAGATTTGGAAAAGTCTTCCTCATAACCTGTTCATCTTCCCAGGTGGCCTCCTATGGCCCAAAGTGTTGCCATTGCACTTTAACTTGGATGACAACTTGTTTCCGTAGCATTACTTCTCTCCGATCGAGTATACCCAGGGGCTCGACCAAGAACTCGCCTTCTGGTTCGACCTATATATCCTGTCAATTGATTATATGTTTAGGATAATATATGTATTTTTTTAACACAGAAACATGAAAAACATTATGCACACATATATGGTTGGGCAAAGCAAGCTAATAAGCCATTGGTCCAATTCGAGCCAGGATGTGGAAAGGACCACAAAATCGGGGTGCTAATTTAGCACACCCACCCCATTACAAGGTACTCTTCTTGGCTCGTACACGAATGTAAACATGATATCCAACTTGAAATTCCCGAAAACTTCTCTTCCGGTCAGAAAAATCATTATGTCAATCCTGAGCGATCTTTAAATTTGAGCGTACATTTTTAACCATATCTTCCATTTCTTTTAACATGTCAGGGTCTAGCATTAATCTATCTTCTAGGCCACCCCAACTTGAGGGTGTCCTGCACTTGCGTCCGTATAACACCGCAAATGGACTCATTTCCAAGGACATATGGTAGCTGTTATTGTAAGCAAACCCCACTAAATGTATATAATCCTCCCATTTAGATGGTTGTCGCATTACATAATTTTGCAACATATCTTCCACTATTTGATTTACTCGCTCAGACTGCCCATCCGTCTGAGGGTGGTAGGCAATGCTAAAATGAAGTTGTGTGCCTAAACCTCCAAATAAGGTTTTCCAAAAAGCTGATGTAAATTTTACATCACAGTCAGAGATTATGATCTTTGGTATTCCGTGTAATCTAAAAATAGTTTGCATGAATATGTTAGTAATTTGAACGGCCTTGTAAGTTGATTGTACTCGTATGAAGTGAGCAGATTTTCTCAACTTGTCTACTACCACCATTATAGAGTTGTTCTTCTTTTTAGACTTAGGTAGTCTTATAATAAAATCGATGGAAATAGTTTCCCACTTCCATTCCTGAATAGGCAATGAGTGGAGTAGTCCAGTTGGGTGTCACTATTCCATTCTCACTTGTTGACACTCCAAAAAGTGAGCAAAATATTCAGCTACTTCTTTCTTCATTCCAGGCCAGAAATATTCCTTTCTGAGTGCAGTGATTAATTTCTGATATCGGGATGGCCTGCATAAGGAATTTTATGATATTTGTCTAAAATAAATTGTTTAATATTTTTCTGATTAGGCACATACATTCTTCCTCTATAATTCAGTGTACCTTCTTGATCTACCTCATGCCCTAGTTGTTGTTCTTTGTTGTCCATAATTTTAGCTTGCTTCCATAAAAAATTATATTCAGGATCCTGTATTGCTGCTTCTTTAATGTGCTCTTTAAAAGTGGTACGCACTTCACTGAAATAGACTTCATAAATTCAATTTACTTTCTGACTTAAGGCATCCGCGACTTGATTCTCCTTCCCTTTTAAGTGCTTGATTTCAAAGTCAAATTCACTCAAGAAGGCGACCCAACGGGCTTTCCTAGCATTTAGAGTGAGCTGCTTAAAATAGTTAATTAAACTATGATGATCAGTCATTAATAAGAATTTCTTACCCATCAAGTAATGTCGCCACATCTTTAACGCGTGAATTACTATCATTAGCTCTAAATCATAGGCTGAATACTTTTGTTCGTGCAATTTTCTTAGACTCATAAGTAATAATCATGCCCTCCTACATTAGTACGTCGCCTACACCTTCCTTGTTGGCATCTGTGCAAACCACATAATCTTTATTCGGATTTACAATGCTCAAAATGGGTGCGGTGGTAAGTAAATGTTTAATCTAGTCAAAACTTCTTTCACAATCCATGGTCAAATTAAAATTTTCTCCTTTCTTTTGCAGAGAGGTAATGAGATATGCCACTCTCGAAAATCCTTCAACAAATCGCCAATAGTATCCTATTAGACCCATAAATGATCTTATATCATCCATGTTCTTTGGTACCGGCCATTCCATTATAGTTTTTATTTTCTCCGGATCTATAGCAATTCCATCTCTAGTAATAACATGTCCTAGATACTGGATTTTCTCTTTAAAGAAATCATATTTGATGTACTTGGCATACAGCTAATTCTCCCTTAAGATTTGCACGACAATACATAGGTTCTCTTTATGTTCTTCTATATTCTGAGAGTAGATTAGTATATCATCAGTAAAAATCAATACAAATGTTGGCTTGATGGGCCCTGACCTAGGTTCAGCGTTAATTAGCCAAGCAAATCCCTACACTACTCGCCCTTTCAGCATCAATCCGCAAAGCGTGAACTAAATTCTCACCCGAAGTAGTATGGGGGGATGCAGGAACCAAGTTTCTACACCGTGAGATAGTTGTGATGTCGTTTTATACCCTAACCCTTCCTTTGCACAGACCCATAAGCCCTTTAGGGCTTATCAATGTACTTCTCTTATTCGTCTTTAAAACCTTCGTGAAGGTCTCCAATCGTCCTTCACCGACCCTAAATAGTCAATGTAGACGCTTACGCACCTCTGTAATTATTCTTACTTGTGTGTCTACCCCAATTAGCTTAAGTATTAGTTAACTTCAACATGCATTATGATTATCTTTGCGTAAACAGATATTCTTACTTGCGTTCATATGATAAATTAAAACACATAGATTCGCGCATCAATATAGCATTAAATCATAAACCCAGTATTCAACATAACATAACCGCAACCATTCATAATAGAAGAAAAATAGCTCATACACAAATATTTCTAGAATAATTCTCTTTATTGATGGTTCAAATCTCTAGTGCAGACTCTAACTTCCCTGCGCACACAGTTGCAGGGGTCCGCGCACTCAGCTGTAGACTTCTACCCCAAGCCTCTATGCACTCAGCTGCAGAGCCTCTTCCTATGCTAATACTCTTCGCTCTTAGCTCTCACAAACCCATTACATTGATCAATTGTGCGGTTACTTACTCAGAACTGAACTAAAAACTCTACCTTAGACTCTTCTAAGACTCCCTTTTTATACATTCCCATGGCCCGCGGACCAAGGGCGGATCTCATCAAGCCAACACAAGCTACATAAACTAAGGGCAGAAACCCTTTTTGACTGTCTACACCTTTGCGCTTCGCAACCACAAAACGCAGATAATTTACATTCATTATACAAAACTTGGGCCTTTAGCCACAAAACTTGGGCTTTTAACCCCAAAATTGACCATAGGGTACCTGTTCCCAACAGGCCCCCAACACAAATCTGGTGACTTGCCCTAAGTCACTCGGCCGGTGCGGATTTCTTGTCACGAAGACCTCCCAGCTCCACCTGTACAACTGCAACCTCGGCGGTATATTGGTCGTCGCCTGCTTACCCTGCTTGACCATCGCTGGTTTTGCGCTATCTGCCTGTGCTTTCCACTGTGTCGCCTGCAGACTGGCCAATTTCCCTTCAATGGAGGCAGTGAGTACATAGGCTTCCTCTAGCTAAGGCCCCAATCTAGCCTTCAATACTGCCTCCTTGCGCTGAGCTGCATCCACCTATTCCTTTAGTGCCTTCGCTTCCTACAGCTTTTCCAACCTTTGCGTGATGGCGATGGTGCGCGTCATTGCTTTGACTTCATCGTACCTCTGTTGCAGCTCTCGTGCCTCAGTTTCTAGTCTTTGCAGGTTGGGATCTTCCTACATATTGGTAACTACTTCGAGTGCCTGCTCAAAGAGCACAGTGCAATCCTTCACAGCGGTGTCAATAGCTACAATGACATCTTTGACAGTGGTCTCGCGTTGCTCTCTGACTTCTGGTGGAGTTGAAGGCTGGGCCCTCAACTCAAGTTCCATGATCTTAAGGTTCAGTTCAAACTAAACCTTAGCCAGCTCTGTTTGTGCCTCGCGCACACCTGCAACAAGCTTCCAGATCCTTGCGTCAACTGGTGCATCTTTGGGGATGTTCAGCTCTGGAACAGTCTGGCATGCCTCAGCCACCACAGTTTTTGTGCGCTCATTCTTTTCTGTGATCTTCTTAAGAAGATCAATCGCAAACAATTTTTTGACAAACATATGTGCTTTTTTCACCTTCTACTCGTTGATGACATTCAAGGCACGTTGTTCCTGAACCCGTATTTCTGCAATCACACCATCCAGTAGGGTGTGAAGGGCTTCACTTGGAAGTGTGACCAAGTTTAACCCAAATTTCTTGATGGTGCTGATAGTGGCCCTATCAGTCTCTGCTTCTGCGGTCAATGCTCCATCCGGTAGTGCGACAGCCCAGGGATCCATTGTATGGACCATCTCTGTTGTGTCTAAGGTTCCCGGTGCCAAACTGCTCGACATCGCGTTGTCCTGCCCTACACTGGTCTGCACCTAAGTAGCCTGGATCTGCAGCTCACGCAGACCCGTTTGAATGGAGACCAAGGCATGTTTCTGCTGTTGCTTGAACTGTTGTAGCAGTTCTGTTGTCACGTCCCTCACTGTATCACCAATATCGTTCAAATCACCCCTGTCAAGGTGATTGGGTCCAGGGATGATTTGCTAGCCTTGGACTTCTTCTGCGGCCCTACTTTCTCTTGCTCCCATGTGCACTTAACCCGGAATGGAGTAGTCTCCGGGTCCATTCCATCCTGCTCTAAGCGTTGCTCCTCCTCATCTGTCTATGGAGAAGGCGACTTCTGACTCCTATCAAATTCACGGTCGTCCTATTCCTCCTCCCCTTTTGCCTACATTTTGGTCGCGCACTTTTCTTTGGCTTTGTCCTCAGCTTCCTTCCTTCGTTTTTCGACCAACTACTCCATCTTTAACCTGTTCTCTTCCTTCTTCTGCTTTGTAGTAGACTTAGTAGACCCAGCTGATAACTGAGGCCTTGCGCCACTCTGTGGGCCAACTCTCCAGAACCGAGGCGATTGCATCATATGTCACCAGGTATGGAAGATCACACCATTTTTTTGTGGGGTCCTTCTGTTCTCTGATGGAAACATAGTGGAAGTTCACCTTGAACTCCACATATTCAAACAACTGCTCAAAGACAGTCGGTGAGAGCCACAGCTTGGGGTTGATGGCGGCATGGATGCTTGATTCCATGAGAATTCAGAATATCTTATTGTCCTTGATCCTATGGGGGTCCTTCGTGGCCCAAAGCGAAGCGAACTTTGCTGCTTCTAGCAGCTCCAGTGCAATCGTAGGGAAACTAACTATCCTCTGGTAAGTCCCATGCAACCAATACAATCGACAGCAGCAGCCATGCATAGTGGAAAGTCTTGCTTTGATCTTGCACTTCTCTGTAGTTCGCGAGGAACTCATTGCAGAGGTAGTGTGCCCAGTTAAATTGTACGCCCTCCATGCACTGGGCCACTAAAGATACCACTGGTGTTGGCACTTCATTTGCACAACACTTCCTCATAATTTTCCCTGCCAAGATCTGGGTGGCTACTTTAATCATGGGGTCAGTTATGCTGGAGATGGAGTAGCCACGCGGCTTCTTGGCAAGCTTGAACTTGTCCTTCATTCGGCGAGGTCATGCTCACCTGACTTTCTGCCAAATGCCATGGATGCATTCAAGCCTGAGTGTGGGAGTAAGGTGATCTTATGGATCAGCATGTCAGTGATTGGTATCAGATCTCCTAACCACAGGCACCCATCATGCACCAAGCATAACAGCTGCTTGATCACTATCAAAGTTATGGGCGCGTGGTTGTAATGTAGCACCCATAGCAGGTTCAACAGTCCTGCCTTATCCACCCTTTTTATCCACTATCTTAGCTCCAGCGCAGTCACACCAGAGTCTTTATAGAAGACGCGGTGCATGAATGTATCAGTCGCCAAGTGGGGAAAGTGCTCTGTATCTGCTAAATCCCAATCCTCCAGCTTCAAAAGGGGGATACGCGCCAAGCACGGTCCTTCGAATGTGATTTTGTCTGGAAACAATGGGGTGAAAAGTGTGATTTTGTTCTCGTCGATGTCCTTTGGTACCTTCGCCTTGCCTCGGCGCGGAGGGACATATGGTGGCAGCTTGGAGATAGGGTTTTCCCCCTCAATGTCAATGTCTTTTTCCCCCATGTCAACATCTTCTATGCCCACACCAATGTCCTTTATGTCCTTGTCAGGTTCCAGGTCTACTACCTTGCCCTTCTCCTGTGTAGTAGGCTTTTCCTTCTTCTGGTGTTTCCTTGGTGACTCACGCACCGGCTGTGTTGCTTTCTGCTTATCCTTCTTCGTCTTGGGACCTTCTTTGGGCGGCATAGGCCTCGGCCTGGGCGACCTCGGTGATTTGGGTACTTCTGCAGGTACCTCTACACTTGCTACCTCTGGGGCATCTCCCTTAGCTACCATCGCTTCTCCAACACTTGCAGTCTCCACGGGTGCCGACATAATGCCAGTTAAAATCTCTTGAGTTTCCTTCGACAATTTCTCAAACACTGAACTCGCTACCAAAGCCTCGAAGTAATCAAGGTTCATGTGCGCCTAATAGCTCAACACCTCAATTCTCAAAATGCCAAGTGTTTTTCGTTGGTCGGCCATCTGTAATTTATAGGCAATTTCGAATTTGAATCTGAACGTTTCCTCCCAAAATTGGTTCATAAATGCTAGAGTGGTGGCAGATTTTCAAAGATCTTGCTCTTAAATTCCGACTTAATTGCCGCCCCCCCGCTCCATTTAGCCATTTTCCCACTATCAAGTCATGAACAGTGACCATAACGGTCACTTTCTGGCTACCCTGCACGGTCTCTCCTTCAATAGTGTAGCTCCCCTCGCACTTCTGTTGACACTGTGACAATCCTCCATTCCGCGTAGTACCCCAACCACGCAGCTCTACAACCCGAGTAGTGTATTTTATAGTCTCGCGCCTCCTTTCAGCTGCCTGGAGTGCTAAGACTATGCTTCGACCATATATTCATCTGGTCAGATCCCCGGTGTATGGCTTCAATCGGATACCATTCACCCTCCCTCGGAATGGCTCTCCATTCAACACTACCAACTGAACTGCTCCACCATCGGTAATCTCCTTGTTGACATAGGGCCCCATTCAATGCATCCGAAATTTTCCTAGAAATTTATCAAACTTGCTGTCATATAGTAACACTAAATCATTTACCTTGAAGGTGCACACTTTGATGTGCTGATCGTGCCATGCCTTTTCGTGTTCCTTTTGAACTTGCTAATGGAATCCAGCCAGAAACCTATCTTCTTCCAGTTCTGCCAACTGCGCAAGCCTTTCTTCCATGGCTTCACGATCCGCCATTCCTGTCAATTTCGTTATGCGCAGACTAGGTACACTGTGTATTCCATTGGCATCACATATTCAACGCCATAAACCAACCTGAAAGTCATTTGTCCAGTCAGCTTCTTACAAGTTGTTCTGTAAGCCCATAGCACCACAAGTACGCGCACATCCCAGTCGTTTCTTTGTGTATTACAAACCTTCGTTAGTGCATTCTCCAGTATATTATTAAACACTTCTATCATGCCATTAGCCTGCGAGTGATATGGAATGCTCTTCTGATGGTAAACCTGAAATTCCTCCGTCAACGTGTTGATCGTTTCATTAAGAAAATGTGTACCACGATCGCTCATTAAAATTTTTGGACAACCAAACCTTGTCATCACATACTCCAAGATGAATTTTGTTATTGTCACGCTTGTACAGTCCTTCACAGGATATGCCTCCGCCCATCTGGTTAAATACTCAGTCACGCTGATGATGTACCGCGCACCTGCCTTCTTTCCTAGAGGTTGAATTGGTCCCACAAAGTCAATCGCCCATTTCTCGAAGGGTTGTAATGATATCTACGGATTCAGTAGCAACTCATCCCTCCATGACGGTATACTAGTCCTTTGGCATACATCACATGCCCTACAATATTCTTTTGAATCCTTATGCAGTGTCAGCCACCACAACCCAGCGCGTAGAATTTTCTGTGATGTTGCTTTGCTCGCATAATACCCTCTCACGGCTCCTACATGAGCCTTGGCGAGGATGTTTTTTTGTTAAAATTCTGACACATAACGTCGTAGTATTTCATCTGATCCCATTTTATACAAGTGTCCTGCAATGACAGAAAATTTTGTCTCGCGTACCACCAATTCCTTCTTTTGTTGGCTAGTATATCCTTCTAAAGTTGTTCCCATCATCAGGAAGTGTATAATATCTTCAAAGTGGTTGTCCGTGATGTGCACCACAAAGAGTTGCGTGTCAGGTAGTCCTTCCTCTAAATTAGTATGTTCCTCTCCTGTTTCAATGCG
The DNA here is from genome assembly GCA_031772625.1 of Pinus tabuliformis. NCBI lineage: Eukaryota > Viridiplantae > Streptophyta > Pinopsida > Pinales > Pinaceae > Pinus > Pinus tabuliformis. The sequence goes on from CM062809.1 coordinate 321,114,529, forward strand.
AGACAAATGATCCAGTCCAGCATTCAATTGTCCTAGTTTCACAATGACTTCAAAACCATATTCTTGAAACAACCATAGCCATCTGCATATTTTCCCCCCGAAATAGGGTTGTTCACCAAGTACTTCAATGTAGAATGGTCTTTATACATCTTAAAGTGTCCGCCTAGCAAGTAGTGCCTAAACTTCTGGAGTGCATATACCATAGCCATACCTTCGCGCTCTGTCGTTGAATAATTCTTCTCAGCTTTAGGTAGCTTCCTACTTGTGAATGCTATGGGATGATCCAATTCTCCCTCACCGTCCTGTGTCATTACTACCCCTAGCGCAATACATGACGTGTCCACATGCACATGAAATTCCTTCTTCCAATCTGGGAAGACTGGGATTGGCGTGGTGACCATTTTCTCTTTGAGCACATCCAAGCTCTTCTGACATTCCTCATTCCAGCAAAATGTAGCATCCTTTTTTAATAGTTTCTCCATCAGCATGATGATCTAGGCATAGATTTAATGAACTTTATATAGTACCCTGTATGTCTCAACGTTGCGCGCAGCTGTTTCACACTTCTTGGTGCCTCCAAATTGATTATAACTGCAATCTTCGTAGGGTCTACCATCAAGCCTTGTTTTCATACCACGTGACGCAGTAAGATCCCAAAAGGGACACAGAACAAACATTTCTTCAGATTGAGTGTGATCTGGTACCTCCGACATCTATCTAGCATCAAGCGCAGACTTGCTACATGGCACTTTACCAGTTCAAACACTGCCCAATCATCAAAGTACACCTCTAGAAATTTGTGAATGAAATCTTTGAATGTTGCAATGACTATGCACGAGAAGATCATCAGCGCGTTCTTCAACACAAAAGGCATCACAGTATACTGGAAGCATCCCCATTTAGTCATGAAGGTCACCTTACTCCTATCCTCCAGCGTGATCTTGATCTGATGGTACCCTGAGAACCCATCAGTAAATGAATATGCTTCTTGGTCGCCAACATTATCCAGCACCTCATCGGTGAATGGATTTGGGAAGGGATCATGCACACAGGCGTCATTCAACTTCCTAAGATCTACGCATATCTGTATCTCATCCTTCTATTTTTTCTCTTGAACTACCATTGGGCTTACCCTGAAGATTGCTTTCTTAACCTCCTGCAATGCTTCGTCGATACATTCAAACCCATCCTCAAAGCTGAACGTCATCAAAAATCCTTAGCACAAAGCATCCCATTCTTTAGTGCCATGGCGGAGTTGTGTCTCCAAGTACCAATTCATTGATATAACATCCAAGGTATGACAAAATAGATGTACCCACTCCAGTTGAGGCTTCACTCCATACACTTCAATCCACTTGGCCAAATGGTTGCGCGGATCATTCCTCCCATCATACTTTTCTGTTAGCCGCACTTGTGGGTGACCAAACTGCACTCTCATCATTTTTTTGTATATGTGCCAATCATCAAAACTATCATTATGTGTGCCCCACCATCTCGCAGGCGTAGCACGCAATGCCCAGTCCAGGGCCTGGAAGCGATGCTTCTCTGGCACTTCTCTCTCAAATGCATCCAAAAAGTGATCAACATCAATTAAACCATCATAGTAAGGTAGATTTCTTACCTCTGATGATACACAACACAACGACTTGGTCATCATATTACAGCGTAGTGTAGATACTTCATGCAGTCGATTCTTCCAGTGCTCCAATTCTTCATCTGAATCTGATGTGCAGGAAATTTCGCGGTCCCATGCAATATGTCCATCTGCTGTCGGATTCACCCAATCCTGATCTCACGTCATTATCTTGTAAATCTAGTCCAAATCGTCATCACTTTCATAATCACGGACCGGTTCAGTATAGCGCGGTCCTTCTGCAGGGTCCAAGGGCACTACTACACGGAGCGATTTCTTCTCAAATATCATCTTCCACTTCTTCAAATTGATTACCCCATTCATGTCAGTGGCCCAGTCGATCCCAAGGAGCGCGGGGTAGGGATTGTTGTCATCCACAATCTCTATCACTTCAAAATTATCTAGTGTGCTCGTGCCTTCAATATCAACCATTACCCCCTGCAACCTCCCCATTGGGATGATTTTCTGTTGATTCACCATCCTTAACTGAATCAAAGACCACTGTAGCACAGGTCTCCCCATTCTCTCCCATGTCTGTTTCGGCAAAACATTTGCATCTAACCCCAAATCTAAAATAACTTGATCCATCTCATATTCTCCTATCTGTGCAGTAAGCCTCATCTCACACCTCATTCTCGTCTTATGCCTACCAATCTTTCTGACTACGTGTGGTCTGTCAGTAGTGTTTTCCTTCCCAGTGCACCTATTGATCAGCTCTTGCAGTCCTTTCACAACCCTGTTATTGCGCAACAGTTTCATGCAAGTCTCCAAGAATGTGGCAATCATGGACAAGTCCATTTCTTCAGCTGGCTTCTCCTGACTTCTTGAGGTAGAGGCCTCAGTGAAGCTTTTCTTCAATTCCATAAACGTTTCTTTCGCGCGTTCTAGATCAAACCTGTTCTCCTTTTTTGGTGCTTTGCAGACCCACTCACCTTCTTCATGATTCTTCCCCTTATCTTCACCAATTATCGCCCCTCTTCGCATCACAATATTTACCTTAGGATCTTCCTCGCAAGGCTCAGCCCTCATCATCTACAGGTTCTGAGTCGGTTGTTGAGGTTGCGCCTCTTTTTCGCATATCTTAGCTAACAATATAGGGCAATCCTCCATCGCATGGTCAAACTGAGTACAATAGCGGCGTAACAAATGCGTCAAATTTGGGCAGTCTCACACGTAATGTCCTAGTCCCCCACATTTGTAACAAATGACCTACCCTCAACCTCTACCAGGTCCCCCTCCACCTTGGCCTCGTCCACGCCCCTGATACTTGCTTCGCGCTCCTCTAGTGCCTTGGTTTGGAGGTCGGGTTTCTGCCTGCACCCTATATGCAGGTGTTCTATCCATCATTAATTCGTAACTACGACAATTGCGCTCATCATGACCCACTGATTAACAGAAGCTGCAGAAGATTTGTTGTGGTGTATGTACAAATTTTTGCAGCAAATGGAAATTGTCTATCACATGTTTTCTAGCTACCTAACAGATAGCACACCATAGCATATGCCCTGTACTTGGCCCTGTTGGAGCTTCCAGCCTCATAGGCATTGGTCCCCTTCTACAACATAATTTGCGAAAACTGGACAGTGATCTTTGTCATGTTCCTGGCTTTTGCACTTCAGGCACCAAAATTTTTCGCGCACCTCGGGCCGAGCTGTTCTATCTTTCTTCAGACTCTTCATTTCTAGGAAAAGGTTTTGCAACTACACATGAATCTGTTGAACCCCCAGATTAGGGTCTTGCATTGGTGTCTCATGAAATCTCATCGTGATTTCCAGAGCTTCTACCTGGGTCCCAATCTTCTGTTGTGACAGCGCAACCCTTAGATGAGGCAGGAGCGAAGCCACAAACCATTCACAGTGTTGCCCATCAGTTAGATTCATGTTAGCCTCACAGATCATACACTTCAATCTCTGATCCAGACCAGAGGGTGTCTCACCAGGCTTCACCGTGATCTCTTTGAATCCTATAATTGATTGCGCCTCAGACTTAGGTCTACTGAACTCCTTATTCAACGCAGTCTAGATATCTACCAACGCGGACATCAGATTATCAATGCAGTACTTAATGTACCACATTAGCACGCGGTCCTGTAAAGCACTAACCAATGTTGATTTCTTCATTTGATCATCTGTGATACCATGAGCTTCCCATATAGCCTTCGCGATGAATCAAGACTAATCTGGATCTTCATTTCCCATGCTCTTGAGCACAGGTATCTTTACGGAGTTCCCCATATTGAACGGTGGCAGAGGTGGGGGTGATGTAAGCAAAGGCGTATGCGATGGAGGTGAAATGGAGGCGGTGTGGGAGGATGGGGTATTCGCAAGAACTCTTGCTTTATCAATTGAACAGCACTCTGCGGAGATGTCTGTGCTGCTTCCTCATCGTCACTCAGAGGGGGTTCAATTAGTGGGCTATATTCAGGGCATGTTCTTCCCTTGTTTCTTAATGTCCTTCCACTTTGTGTAGCCCCAAACATCAAGGTAGTTGCATAACCCACTTTTCACACAAGAGCATCTTAATCCAATTATTTAATGATTTTAAATACTTACCTCGCAACCACTTGAAGAAGTGGTGCTCTGCTTCATTGTAACTGATTGAAGTATCGACAGCGAACTCTGTCACGAACCCTCCTATGATATGATCAAGCCAATGATCGACAGCGTGTGTGATCTTATCTTTACAGGTGTCTAATATCCGCACTAACTCTAGGGTCCAGACTATTGGATCGTCAAACCTCCACCTTCCTTGGTTGTCTGCCAATTTTGCAATCCACTCGTACAACTCAACTAGGAAGGAATAGAAGAAGATCTTGTTTATTTCTGTGTATAGGTATCTGTCCAACCACTGTTCTTTCGTCAATCGCGAATTCTTATTCTCTTGCATCGCGAATTTGTGGATCTTTCTATCCAAACAGTGTTCGGTCTCCTTCTTAGTTGGATTCCAATGATGCGGCATCACACATCTCATTATGCAGATCCCTACCCTAGAAACGGAACCATTTGTTGGCTTGATGGGTCCTGACCCAGATTCAGCGTTAATTAACCAAGCAAATCCCTACACTACTCGCCCTTTCGACATCAATCCGCGGAGCACGGACTGAAGTCTCACCTGAAGCAGTATGGGGGGATGCAGGAACCAAGTTTCTACACCCTGAGATAGTTGTGATGTCGTTTTATACCCTAACCCTTCCTTCGCGTAGATCCATAAGCCCTTTAGGGCTTATCAATGTACTTCTCTTATTTGGCTTTGAAACCTTCGCGAAGGTCTCTGATCATCCTTCGAAGACCATAAATAGTCAATGCAGACGCTTACACACCTCTGTAATTATTCTTACTTCTGTGTCTACCCCAATTAGCTTAAGTATTGGTTAACTTCAACATGCATTATGATTATCTTCGCGTAAACAGATATTCTTACTTGCATTCATATGATAAAGTAAAACACATAGATTCGTGCATCAATATAGAATTAAATCATAAACCCAGTATTCAACATAACATAACCGCAACCATTCATAACAGAATTAAAATAGCTCATACACAGATATTTCCAAAATAATTCTCTTTATTGATGGTTCAGATCTCTAATGTAGGCTCTAAATTCCCTACGCACACAGCTGTAGGGGTCTACGCACTCAGCTCCGGACTTCTACCCCAGGCCTCTGCGCACTCAGTTGCAGAGCCTCTTCCCACACTAAGACTCTTCGCTCTTAGCTCTCATAGACCCATTACATTGATCAATTTCCCGGTTACTTACTCAGAACTGAACTAAAAGCTTTGCCTTAGACTCTTCTAAGAATCCATTTTTATGCATTCCCATGGCCCGCGGACCAAGGGCGGATCTCATCAAGCTGACACAAGCTACCTAAACTAAGCGTGGAAACCCTTTTTGACTGTCTACACGTTCACGCTCTGCAACCACAAAATGCAAAGACTTTACATTCATTATACAAAACTTGGGCCTTTAGCCCCAAAACTTGGGCTTTTAACCCCAAAATTCACCCTAGGGGACCCATTCCCAACAACAAAATTATCCAAATATTGATGAAAAACATTGTTCATGACACACATGAAAGTCACTGGAGCATTAGTTAGCCTAAAGGGTAATCCAACGAACTCGTAATACCCATAACGAGTTCTAAAGGTTGTTTTAGCTATATCTTCTTCCTTAATTCTAATTTGATCTTAACCTGAACGAATGTCAATCTTTGAAAACATGGTCTCTCCCTTCACTTGATCAAACAATTCATCTATAAGAGGAAAAGCGTATTTATTCTTAATTGTCAATTTATTTAACTGCTGATAACCCATGCACATTCGCAAGGTTACATCCTTCTTCTTAACGAAAAGCTCCCCAAGGTGATATGCTTGGGTGGATATATTTTTTATCAAGCAGTTCCTATAGCTGTTAGGATATTCCGACACATAGGAAATAGTTAAGTACAACTTGGTCTAGTATAGAGTTAGGTATAGAGTTAGGTAAAGTGTGTTTCTTTACTATGTACATTTTGTAACTTACAATCCGACGGTCACGATATGTAGTGATCCGACGGTTCATTCTCTCCTCGGTATTACCGACACTTGATCCGTGGCTTAACACCCGATTGGTCCATGATTTCTATTTAAAGCGCATGGAGGGTCATTTGTAGGGTAATCCGTCTATGAGAGAAGCATATGTAAATTTTCATTCTTTTATTAATAAATTGCCTGAAGTGGCCGCGTTGGCTCAAGCCGTGGACTGTTTCCCTCTTTGAGGGTTTTAACCATGTCAAAATACTGGTGTATTGATCTGTGATCTGTTTGTGAGCGGTGTCCTTTGGTGTTCTGTCTGAGGAACTTACCCTGTAAATTCCTACAATAGCTGCGTTTTTAATTCTGTCAATTCTAGTATGCTCATGCAATAAGGAGCTCAAGATACCGGGGCAGCTCCCGAGATCAACTCAATGGTAAAATCTATATCCCCCTTTGGAGGTAATCCTTAAATTTCTTCAGGAAATACATCCGGAAAATTCTATACCACAGGTATATTTTCTAAAGAAATAGATTCTTGCTTTGAATTAGTATTTCCTACTTGTATTGCATAAATTTAACATCCTTTTCTAATACATTTTTCTAATTGATAGGTTGGACTAGTCTTAATTTCAGTGGTCTTAGTATACCCTAAATTTCCTGCCTTTTTCCTTCTTCATCCATGTAATTGATAGTTTTGTCTTTATAGTTAATGAGAGACCAACGCTTCTCCAACCAGTCCATACCTATTAGGACATCATATGATCCTAAAGGAAAAACATTCAAGTCTGCCATAATAGACTGACCTGCTAGCTTTAAGGGGCAATTGTTGACTTTAGCCAACACCCTTCGCTTTGCTCCTGTGGCTAGTTGTACTAACCATGGGTTCTTAACCTTAACAGCCTGTAAGCAGCATTGTTCTACCACTTTGGGACTAATATAACTCAAAGTAGTTCCTGGATCAATCAAAATAGATATAGTTCAGTCGAAGATCTTACCTTCAAATTCTACCATGGTTGGTTGGTATTCCACCTGATGATCTTCGAGGGCAGCGTTGATTTTAGGAATACTCCTTGCCACTTCTCCCACGGTTGATGCTTCTTGAATCTGCGCAACTTGATCAGTTCCCTTACAGTGCAGACAGATTTTCACATAGTGTGGTCCTCCTCATCCCCAACATTGTACTAGAGGTCTCGTTGTTGTTTCCACCTCAGTTCTACCAGATTGCTCATTTGTGTTGGACTCACTAGGAAATTTGAATCTGGGCTGATTTCTGTTCATATTTCTGTTTGCTTGACCTTTATGGGGTCCTTTATTGACAATAGTCTTATTCCCTTTGTTGCTAGAGGTAAACTTAATCCCCTTTTTATCAATCCATTTTCGTCCTAATTCTCCTTTTTTTCTATTTTGTTGATAGCATAAATGAGCCTTTCATATAACTTCATCCATGGTCTTCAGATTATTGAATTCAAGACGCTCTTTCATGAGCAGCGGTAAACTGCTGTTAAATCTCTGCACTTTTGCTTTTTCTTCCCGAATGTAGGGAACATATCATAGTAAGGATGTAAATTTCACTATAAATTCGCCCATAGTTAATTGACCCAAACGAAGGTCATGAAACTCTTTTTTCTCCTCATCATAAAATCTTTCAGTCAAAAATTTATCCTTAAAATAGTTTTGGAATTTTTCTCAAGTTATGTTATGCTCATTTTCTCCACGTACCGTTTTTACCTTGTCCAACCATAAGGTGGCTTTTCCTTGCAGCTGAAAGATGGCTAAGGGGACCTTTAGATTATGATCATATTCATACAATAAGAAATACTTATTCATATTGATAAGCCAGGCTTCGGCTGCCTCCTTCTGTTCACCATCAAAGACGGGAGGTTTTGTTTTCCAAAATTCTCCTTGTAACTCTATTTTTTTTCGTTTCTGAGTTTTATGATCTGATACATTTTTGGACTCTTCCTCTTGATTGTCTTCAACGTCTTCTGTTTCTAAATTATCAGTTTAGAATTCTTGATCGCTAGTCATGTTCCCGTGCTTGGGATTGGGAATTGGTTGTCGTTGATTATGTCTATCGGATAGACTCTTCATGATCTTTTCATGTTCCTGCACTAGCATTTCGTTGTCTTCTCGTAACCGGGCCATCTCATCCTTCAATTCTTATACAATTTCCAAAATGGAAGTGTTAGTATTGTGCCGCTCTTCCCCCAACTGTACCCACACCTCGAGATTGGCTTTTGGAAAAGATGTTGGTCATGTTCCTGTCATGGTTTTGTGTGGTGTAATTCCAATCCTCCTCATGCTAGTTGGTTTTATTTCTTTCTTTCTCTGTGCACATCACAAATGATGTTATTCATTCATTCTCCAGAGATCTTAGCTTTGCAACCTGAGCGCTCTGATACCACCTGTCACACTCCCATGTAATTATGCGTAAGTAACAATGGCAAATTAAAAAAAAATACTTTGATCAATATAATTTTTATACTTCCTAATGGTGAAAACACTAAAAACATTAATGTAATTTAATTTCTTTTATAAACATAACCATAAATTTTGTCCTTTTCGATTTTCCAACATTTGATATGGCAGGTATTAATACAAGGTTATTACAGTCCTTTAATCTCTGAGCATTTGGCATTACATATTGTTGGTCATTCGAATGAGTTACGATGGGCATTCAGTGCTATCTTAAATACTAACTGGTATGGTTTCCCTAGACTTGTAGGTAACTTGTTTTCTGGAATCTTCAGAGTGTCGCACAGCTGGCCATCTTGGCCTCGGTATGAGCTCCACATCAACGGCAATCCTGCAAGTGCTCCCATCATATGGTGGAAAGGAAATCTTTTCATTCTATGTTTCTTAGCTGCAATGTTTCCTTGCCATTTTCTCGCTTCCAACAAGATTAACCTGCTCCAGACCAAGACTTCGAGCCTTTCGCACATGTAGGGTTTTACAAAACCACTTTCCTTTGGTTTTCGTGTGTATCTGTTGTAACTGAATTCAGGGTTTGCACCTATATAGAAAGCCAAACATCTTTGATAGGGAAAGCAAAAAGGTCTCAAGGAAGGGAAAAAGGAGTTGAAGGTTTTACGAGTAGTTAAAGGTCTCATTTCATACGATTCGCAACGGATCCTCCAGTAAATATGTAACTTTGGTTGTTCGGCTGTTTTACATTGATATGGACAGAATATCTGATTGGTGCAGCGTGTGGATGTGCTTCGGCACCAAAAGCATATTGATATGGTTGTGGTACCCCGTTCTAACCCATGCTATATGACCAAAATTAGCATGCATTATGACTAGACATAAGTGTTACCATATGGACAACATCCCGTACAATGAGTGGAAGTATATGGGCTCATGATAGCACTCCCTGGCACACTTTCTAGAAAACAAATAACTGACCTGCCATTGGGCATCTTCTGCGAAACAACTTTCTGCCCAACAAATCACTGGCTTGCAATTGAACAGTTAATGTCCCGCGTTGCATATTAGGGAATATATTTGTTTGAGTTGTTTTTAGTGTGATTTTTTGGAATTTTCGTGCTGGAATCAGGGTGAAAATTTTGCCGTGAAATTTTGATTTGTGTTATTTAAACTAGTTTTTTTATTGTATGTATGGATTAAGCACCCTGAAAAACCCTTACAGCACTTTTATTGTGCAGGGGTTACCCATTAAACTTGTGATGTCAATGAATTCCTGTCAAATTTTAGAAAAATTAAATGGAAAAAATCCACAAAAAAACCTTCCAAAAAATCGCAGTAAAAACAACTAATTTGCTTAAATTCAACTGTAACATATACAACCCCACTCATTTAATCCCTCCCAATGACATCGCAGTTATTTGCTGCCCACCTTCTCCACTGCAACTTTGGCATGTCAATGACTTGGAATCCTGGAAGTCTGACCTTTAGACTCACATCCTTTTCCGCTTTCAATGAATTTGTTGAATTCAAAAGCACTGGTCCATCGCAATGCTTCAGCCAGTTAAACATATATATTTACCAATCCAAAAAAGGACATAAATACTATTCTGGTCCAATGCACCATTATTGGTACTTAAACAGATGGGTCAATAGTGCAAGTGAAAACTTATAGATACTCACTCTGACGAAGTAGTGATGAAAGTGCATTCTTCTACCAATTTCCTACATCTCCCTTAGAAATTGGTGAAGTCAATAGTGCAAGTGAAAACTTATAGATACTCACTCTGACGAACCAGTGATGAAAGTGCATTCTTCTACCAATTTCCTACATCTCCCTTAGAAATTGGTGAAGTCAATAGTGCAAGTGAAAACTTATAGATACTCACTCTGACGAAGCAGTGATGAAAGTGCATTCTTCTACCAATTTCCTACATCTCCCTTAGAAATTGGTGAATTTTTATTTATAGGAGGAAACTTTAGAGATGATGCAAACTTTGAAAGTCCTTTAAATAATACATTGTTTCTTTCTAAATTTGCATGCTCATCGAAATCCAATGCAATGTCCATGGTCAAGCTTTCTGTAATGCCCCGGAAAATGTAAATATTTAATTCTTACTATGGTAAAAAGACAGAACTAAATATGACACTGTTAGTTATTTGAATTTAATAATCTGGTTACTAATTGTTTTAAAAGAACATAAAGAAATGTTTCTTGGAATACGGACAACTTCTTCTGAGGAGGAAGTTGTGGAAAAGAAACAATTGCTGAGATGGCAACCCTAATTGCCTTCCTTAACTGAAAAGTCTTCTGAGGAAAAGGAAGTGGGGGGAGGCAAAAATCTGTGCTGTAGTGACAGGCAGAGAAAGCTAAGTCTGGTGAGGACCAGATAGCCAAGCACAGTGTGCAAGCATTCTTGCTGTGGATAGTGATCCTCTTTCCAATGTCTAGATTTCCCTATTCAAGTTTCCCTTCTATACGTTGCGACCTGGATCTAGTCACCATTCACATTGGCAAAAATCCTACTTAAACATGATCAACCTGCTCTGATACCAAAATATATGATCTGAAAATGACATGCAGGATTGAATATTTGTGCAACTTAACCGACATTAACTAAGGTTTCTTATGTGTGAATGAAAGAGATAAATTGATGATTAATACGCCATAAACGTAAACTTAATAGCAAAAAATAATAAGATAGCATAAAGAGAAGCAAACACAGCAAATTTTTCAAGGAATTCGTCCCTCCTGGACTACATTTCTGGGTCCGTTTCCAAATGGGAGTCTATTTTATTAGAAAATGATCCAAAGAGTTTATTTACAATAGATTTCTCCAACTAAACTATGCACACAGGAACTGCTGGTTAATGTAGAAAGATAGCCTCCTGTCTTAGATTTCCAACGCCTATCTCCATTCTCAATTTGGCTCAAGGATGGCCAAGATACACTCACATGAACGAAAACTGTCAATGACACCCTTCTGCTCTGCAATTCACTAATCACTCCCCTCCCCATTGGTGCAATGGTAACCATTTTATAGGCATCTGGACAAGTTCGAGGGTCAAACCTCCCGGGCTTTTCCTAGCAGGTTGGTTGAGTTGTTTTAACAAATGCATGGTGTTCAAATTATATATCTCGGTGCATAATATATAGTTGAAACAGCTATATTTCAAAAGCTTTTTAATGAACCATTATTCGAAATATATATATATAAACATTAAATATATAGTTCCAAACCCTCCGACGGAATTAACATAGAAATATATGGTTTGAATGATATTAATGTCGTGCGTTTTTTGTAACCAAAGTTGCATAACCCCACCAATCAAAACCCTACCACATAACCGATGGAATTTATTTCAATGACATGTGCACAACTAGGCGATGACGGTGAACAGCTTGGTGGTGGCGGTCAACAAGAATGTTGCCTCTTAGCACCCAACCCTGCATAGTTACATTAGCATCTAGTGGTCTTGGCGCTGTTGGACTGCCACCTCATGCACCTTCTCCGAATGTTCACACCATGTGGATGCTACTGCACCTTCCGTGGATATAACAACTCTGCCATATGTTTAACACCTTAAGGTTTGATTAAATAATTTTTCCGAACATAATATATGTCACTCCACCATTACACATTTGCGCCCATAAAATATTAACACCATCGTTTATGCCGTAGGTTTGGTAACATGGTTAATAAATAGATTTTTGCCCCAACTTTATCATCCACCTTAGGACTATATGATCTAAAATGGAACAGATTAGTAATTTTTTGTTAATTCCCCATTCAGAATAAAACCGAGGATGCTTATCATTTGCTTATCAAGTGCTTAAAGATTCAATATTTTTTCTTAATTAATTGATTCCCATGAGAGTTTCTTATGTAAATGTTAGAAACAATTTAACATAAAATATATGTTGAACAGTAACAAAATAACAGCAAACAACATCAAAATACAACACACAACAAGCACATGATAAAGGAGTTCACCCCTCTTGGGCTACGTCTCCTTCGTCCAACTTCCAATGGCTTGGGTCTCTCTATTATGCTCAAATTACAACAAAAGTGTGTTTACAATGCTCAGATGTCTCTGAAACCTGTCTCGATGAGTTCAGAATGCTCAAAGCTGGCCATCTAGCCTTTTTTTGCATCCCATTTGGATAATAATTGAAGAAGTTGTGACGACTCCTAGTTCTCCCACTATTTGTTCCACAAATTGCTCCAAAACTGACCAAAAACCCCATTCCCGCTCCAAAATCTACTAACGGAGAAAATCGAAATTGGCAAGTGTTATCGGCTCTTATGGAACAGCAAAACATTGCAATTGTGATATTGTGGACCCACCAGGGATAATTAACTACAACATATAAAACCCCGCGTCTGGAGCCCATTTCTCATCGCAATCAGCGAAGTTCAATGACCGAAGGTTTTGTTAACACGGGAACACTGCAATTGCGGTATTGTGGACCCGCCGTGGTATTAAACTATGTCATATAAAATTCTCGCGTCCAAGGTCTAATCACTCATCGTAATCAGAAATCGACTGAGGGCTCTTAACACAGCAAAACATTGTGATGTGATATCGCGGACCCGCCGGGACAGTAAACTGTAACACAATAAATTATCGTGTTTGGGAAGTCATCGCAATCGGAACTTTATCAGTGGTAACAAATAACAACAGGCTTTTGGGTGTGATATGCGATTATCGCAGATTGCAACCCAACTTGTCAGGGGCCGATTCTTGTCTTGCATCCTTTGTTTTTCCCCGATATGCGATATGCGGGATCCAGTGGCCACCAAGACCTGCCTCTCCTAAGTTTCCTTTGGAGGCCCCGTCAAAGTTAAGTTTTATGAACCCTTCTTCCAAGAGGGTAAAATGGGACCCGGAGGTCATGCCCGCGTTGCTTATCTTCCATGCTTTGTTTTCAATCATCCCCGGGGCTAGATTTAGCTTTTGTAAGATTCAGGCTCCTTGGGGCGACACTTGTCAGTCCTCTTTGTGTCATGTCTCTGCTAGGATTGTTTCCCTTATATTCTGGACAATACCTTCCCATACTTCTTCCTGCAGAGTTGCTTTGTTCTTGAAGATTCTATGGTTTCGCTCCTTCCACATGACCCAGAGTGTGAATCCTAGGCCTAGGCTCCAGAGCCGATTTACTACAGGGCTAGAATAGATGTAATTTCACCACAGAAGAATTGTTCCTTTAATGTTGTTTTGGTCTCTATCCATCCTTTCAAAAAATCCTTACATTTGCCTCCATTTTTGTTCCGCAAAGTAGCAAGTGTTGAGGATATGTTCCATGTCTTCCCGGTGTTGGTGGCATAGCCAACAGAAGGAGGGCCCTTGGAAGCCTCGCTTCTGCAATTGATCCCAGGTCAATATGTGTCCTTTACTAACCATCCAAAGGAAGTGGATTACCTTTGGCCACCACCCACCTTTCCAGATTTTTTCCATATGATGTGTTGCCCTTCATGTTCTTGTCTAACTTGGATATCGTAGGCTTCAGTTATGGTGAAGGTACCTTTAGTGGTGTAGCCCCATCTCAATATGCTCGGGTCTTGACGGATTGTTATCTGCCTTGTCCTTAGTTCTTTGTCTAGGTTTTCCCCTGTTTCTGCCGCTTGTTCCTAGTCATCTTTTGTCTTCCATGTCCTCCATCTTTCCACACCATGTTCTTCCTTCTAGTAATGTTTAACCACATGCATACTACTATCACTAGTTTCTAGTATATTTCCCTGAGTTCCTGTCTTTCCACCATTTTTCCTTTTTGCTACCAAGATTTCTTCCAAAATCGGGTTGTTTTTTCATTGCGAACCTCCCAGAGGCATGTTGTTACATAAGTTGTCTATTTCGGGCTGCCAAATTCCACACCGTAGATCCCTTAGGGGGGTCTTGATATCTTAGGATATCCTCAGTGCTCACCGGTATGTTATACTTCCAAGTCCATATTTGTTTCCATAGATCTACTCCCCCTCCCATCCATCGCCACCATAGTTTTTCTCCCATGGTTTTGTTCAAGAGGTATGGGTATCTGAGGCCTAGTCTGGCATCCTCTTTCTTCTTGATTAGGCCCCACCACGACACCAGTGCCGATTTCCTGATCTGTTTGGATCCTCCCCATAGGAATTTTTTAAATATGTCTACCATTTTGGAACACGCTCCTTTTGGGGTCGCCATTACGGATAGTTGGTATATAGGGATTGACTGGAGCACTACATTGAGTAGTATTGTTTTTCCCACGATGTTTAGGGATCTAAAGGTCCAGCAATTGAGTTTTCCTTGTAGTTTTTGAAGAATGTTTTTCCAACAATTATTTCTTAGAGGGTTATCAGAGAGAGGCATACCCAGGTATTTGGATGGAAAGCTACCAGTGTTGAACCCTAGGATTCTGGCTAGGTAGTTCTTAACATTTCGTTGGGTATTGAAGAAGAAAATGCAGGATTTGTCATTATTAATATTAATTCCTGAGGCTTCCATAAATGTGTTAAGGATGTCCCTAATGCTCCAGGCTTCCTTCAGGGTGGCTTGACAGAAGAGCATAATGTCGTCAACGAATTGTTGGTGGGTGATAGGCATTTCATTACCCCATATCCTTAGCCCTTGGAGTTGGGAATTACGAACCTTATGTTTTATATACCGGCCTAGCCCATCTTCTGCTAAGATGAACAAGAAGGGCAAGATAGGGTCCCCCTGTCTCAGACCACGAGTTGGGTTGAAGGTCGATGTGGGGGTTCCATTATCAGGGAGGATATCATGGCTGGGATCCAGTTGATCCATATTTGGGCAAAGTTGTAGGCTTTGAGAATGCTCGATAGGTATCCCCAGTTGATTCTATCATACACTTTGGATAGATCCAGCTTTATCATCATGCCGGGGATCTTCTGGGACTTAAGAGAGTGGACGACCTCTTGGGATGTAATGAAGCCATCAAGGATTTTATGGACCTCTACAAATCCGGTTTGTTCCAGAGAAATGAGACTAGGAAGAAGGGGTTTTAGGCATTTGACAACAAGCGTGGCTATAATCTTGTAGATGACATTACATAGGGAAATAGGCCTAAATCCTTAAGGGACATCAAACTTGACAATTTTAGGAATCAAAGAAATAAAAGTAGAGTTAAGACTTGGGCATACCTTTTGATTACATCTTGATTCCTCCACAACCTTGAGGATGTCCTGCCCCATGAATGTCCAAGTGGCTTGGTAGAACTCTGTAGTGAATCAGTTTGGACCAAGGGCTTTGTTCTTCTGCATTCCTTTGACTATCTCTTATACTTCTTCTTTGGAGACAGCTCGCATCAAGGCCATATTCTAATCATTAGTTATAAGTTTGGGAATGTACTGCATGATTCTTTGGATGGCTTTCGTTCTCTTGTTAGGACTTTCCGTGAGCAAATATTTGAAATGGTTAACCAGGAGGGCTTCCATTTCTTCATGTTGTACTTTACGTTGTCCTTCCTCATCTTTTAGGGAGTAAATTCCGTTATGTTGTCATTGATGTGCCATGGCTTTATGGAAGAATCTCATGTTTCGTTCTCCTTCCCTCAGCTACTGAACCCGAGATTTTTGTTTCAAGAGGATTTCCTCCTATTGTCTTATTTCCTCTATCTTGTTAATCAATAGTCCTTCCTCTCGAACCAGGTCTTCCGACCTTCCTTCTTGTATCATTTTTTGTTGGACCTCCACCATACACTTGCTGAGTTCAGTCTGATCCTTGATAATATGCCCGAACTCCTCCTTATTCCACTTCCTGAGATTCTTCTTTAGTTCTTTTAGCTTCAATTGGAAGGTGTGCATCTTGTTCCTGCCCTGTTGTACACTTTGTGTCCACCATTCTTCAATTTATTTTAGGAGACCAGGGTCTATGAGCCAGAAAGCTTCAAACTTGAATGGTCGGTTCTTGGGTCTATCTTTTAGATCCACTTTCAGGCAGACTGTCCAATGGTCCGACCCCATGCATGGAAGTATCGATGCTTTTCTGAAGATATATCTGCTCATCAGTTGTTCTGAGAGTAGGAATCTATCTAGGAGGCATGCTCTTTGGTGAACCCCTCCTCGTATGTTATTCCAGGTATGACTCCCATTGATTGTGGGTATATCAACAAGGCATAAATTTGTGATGGTTTCGTTGAAGGCTTCCATATCGGCATATGTTCTTCTCATTCCTCCCTTTTTTTCCCCTGGGGTCGTGATCATGTTGAAGTCGCCCCCCACTACCCATAGGTCTTCTTGGTATAGATTTCTCAGGTTTCCCAACTTTTGTAGGAAGGCTCCTCTTTCTCCCGGAATATGAGGTCCATAAACCCCTGAAAGCAGGACCCATTCACTGGATCCTATATTCTAAAATTTTCCTGTGAGAATTCTTGGTAGGCTTACCCAGTCTTCAAACCAAAATTCCACTGGATTCTAGAGAATTGCCAGTCCCCCTGCACTGCCATTAGCATCCTGGGTCATGACTAGGTATTTTGGCTTGAAGTGTTACATTATTTCTTTCAGCTTTCTTTCACTGATTTTGGTTTCCTGTACTATCATAATGCTTGGCTTATCTTTTTTCAACCTCTCCTTAAGTAACCTCTGTTTGCCTCTGTTGTTGAGGCCTCTAATATTCCAGGTTGTAATAATCATTTTAACAATTTTAGTGGTTGGTGGAAGACCTCTGACAATGACACTACTCTTCTCGAATTCACCAACAGTTCCTCGACCTTTTATATGCATTCATTCATCGTTCTCCTACCTCTTTTTTTACCGCCTTTTCCTTGTATTCCCGCTTCTTGTCCTTGGTTGGCTTGGGCCCCTAAATGTTTAGGTTGGCTTATTATCGTTGAGCCCTGCTTGTCTCTATATTATTGGAAGGTCTCCTTATAGAGTTGCTTCTGATCTTCCAAAATGAATCGTTCATCCAAATGTCGCCATTCCTGCAATAGCCGCTTCATGACTTGTTCTTCTGCACTTAGGTCTTCTTTCTGGTTGTCGATCTCCATTAGGGTTTGTTCCACCATTTGCATGTTGTCCTTCAATCCTTGCTCTATCTCAGTCACCATTTCCTTCATTTTATTTCCCTCTATTCCTTTGTCTTTTTGGCTTTCCCTTTCCGGTGAAATGTTTCTCGTGTCCGCGCCCATGTCTTCTTCCTGTAAAATAGAAAAGCGGTTTCGTGGCCTTTGTTTCTTCTATGCTTGATTTGCTTTATGATTCCCTAGCCATCTGAGGGTTCTTTTCCTCCTTTGCACCTCCTTAAACCCTTATCCATCATCTTTCGTCATCGATTCCCCTGCCCTTCCATCCGTCGGGTGGTTTTCTTTCTGGTTGAGGGGACATGCCCGGAACAAGTGGCCATATTCATGGCATTTGCGGCACCAGAATGGTATGTGATCATAATCAATCGGTTGTGGCCATACCTCATTGTGGTATTCCAACTCTATATAATCTGGGAGTGGCTCCGTTATATTCATATAGACACAGATTCTGGCATAGGAGGTATATCTACCTTTCCTTGTCGAGTCTGCCACTTTAACAAAGGTACCGATAAAATTTCCAATGCCTTCTAGTATCTCTGGATCCCAGAAGTCCATTGGTAAACCAAATAGCCGAACCCATATTGGGGCAGCCAATAGTTTCTCCTGATCAAGGTTGTAGCATTCTTCCCAATGCTTGATGAAGAGTCTAGCATTGTTGAAGAAGTATGGTCCATCTTCAAAAATCCTTTCTTTGTCTTCTAGATTTGAGAAGATCATTGTGAAGAAACCCTTCACCCCTAACTTTAGATCAGTGTGGCCTTTTGACTGCCATCATTGTTGGATCCATTTTATTAGTTCTTTCTCTATCGGTCATGCCCTTATCAACTTGCATATGAGGGCATGGTCCTTCATGTACTTTCAATACTCTTCCAACGTATTGTTTGGGATAACTAATCTTGGTTTTTTTGCAGCTCTTGGCAAACACTTTCCTCCCAAGCCCGCTTGTCATTTGGCTCCCAAAAGCAGTATTCCTTTACCTTTTCCCCCATTCCCACAAGCGGCGTCGTGGTGGCTCGATTCTCCTATTGCAACACCCTTATAGGAGGGGATCTCCCCCCCCCCCCCGCCATACCGTTCATCGCTATCTCAGTCACAAATCGCAATCCGGTTGCAGGCCGTTGTTTGGTTTTGTTGTAGCAATTTTGTCAGGGCAGGCCGTGGAACCCTGAAACGCTAACCTACCACGCTCCTTGCTCTCTCCTTTCTCTCTCCGCCATCAAAATAGAAAGAAAAAATAATAGCCAGGGATTATTTTAGTTTATTTATTTCCATTAATTATTTGTATTTATTAAATGATCATGTCTCCATTAAGGTCTTAACTCTTTTTTATATTTTTTGATTTTGATTTTTTTATACTTGTTTTTTTTATAACTTTGATTTTTTTTATTCTTATTATTTTTTGGGAGTAATATTAGTTTTCAAAAAAACTAGCCATTTAATTTTAATATATTAATAAATTAATATCATAATTTAAATATTATTGTTAAAATATAGGTGTTATTTGAAATTATGGTCTCTACATTGCTCTGTATTTAAGCCTTTGCCATGGTTCATCTGGTCTAGACGATGAACTAATTTAGTTCGAAACAACCAAAAATTTCTCTTATATAATTTTTACTGAATTCAGAAAAACGATTAAAAAAAATACCCACAAAATTAAAATTATCTTCTATTTTTTTTTGTTGTTGTTTTAGTTTGCAGCTTTTCATGTTTACGATTAAAAAAAATAAACACAAAATTAAAATTATCTTCTAATTTTTTTTTGTTGTCGTCGTCTAGTTTGCAGCTTTTCATGTTTTGTTTTTGTGCGTAGGCCCTTTAAGCCACACACTCTCTCTCGGTTCTTGCTCATGTCACAGAAGAGCACCGACCAAACTTCCTCCGGCAGACAAATGCGAAACGGGTTTGGATGCAGAGATGAGATATCTCGATGCAAAGATGCGATGCTCTTGAAGAGTATTCACAAAACAATAGTGAAATCTTAATATGGTACTAAAACTGTTCTACACACAAAAAGGAAAAACATAAGTCACTTCAAAAGCGTAAAAACCAACTAAACATTGAGTGGACATTACGGAGATCATCTGCAGATCATGCTTTGAATGCAGTTCATTTAAAAATCTCAACACACAAAAAGTTAAACTTAAAATTTAATTTGTAAAGTAAAACTTAAAAGTACATTTATACATTCTAAACTATGTTTCAAAGGTTATTAAAGGTTATATCTATGGCATCTTGAGTTTCGGCCAAAGTTTTGTTATGTATCACGAGCAGAAATCTTACCTCCATTGATCTCCATATGTACTCAGTGTTTAAGGTTAATGTTTTCCCATTAAATATTGATTAGTTATTATGCCCTAATCATTATCTCGAGATAACCACCATCATTAAGCCGAGGTGAACTTACAAGTTCTTACAAGCATCCCACTGAAGATCCAATTGTGCAATGGAATGAAGATGTATGGTTTGTATGTATATGACTCCGCAAAATGTATCATCGTTAACATTTCTCCATGAGCTGGAGGCTCAAAACAATGGTTTTCACATGGTCAGTCAGACCATTTGTTTTAATTTATTTCACATCGTTAATACTACCGAATGAGTGGTCGACCATGCAGCAATTATGGCAAGGGAGCTAGCTATCTTACTCATTATTTTTTTCTTCGGCATAATGCATTTGATAGACAATTTAATTTCTAGAATACAAGTTTTAATTTATAGAAAATGTAGATTTTAGAATATAAGTTCTCTGAAGATTTTTTATTGGGTGAAATTTATTTATATATTTAAAATTGTATTTTAAATCACCAAAAATTACTTTTTTATTAAAAAATTATATTGTTTTTAAAAAAAACTATCTTATTTATAAGTTTAACTACTCTCTTTTCTTACCACCCTTCACATCTTATATGAATACATGACTCTCTTTTTATAGGTTGAGCAAAGAAAATAGGTACACATGACTTTGGGTTTACTGTGGATGTCACATCCCTTTTAACTTAACATATGAATTTTTTTTTACCGGATTAATCTACTGTAAGGTTCCTCGTCCTAGGTGTTAATGTATTGGTGCATTGTTATATATATACACACGGTAATTTGTTTAATAAGCTACCAGAGTCGGCAGTTGGAAAAATCTTCCCGGCAGTGAGACTGACAATGTATTTATCTCTCCGTCATTTGAACTGTCCCTCACATTTATTTTATGGTACCATCGTCACTGTATGCTGGTACTCCATCAACAGCCGGATCCACCTGCACTTTCCACCTGGCCCGATATTCATTCCCTGCTCTGTCATGGAGGCATGGCGAGAACAGGGTACCATTGGCAGACGTGCATCTCGGGTTCCTCCAGCTATCGATGGTCAGGATCTCGGATGGGGAATCCAAGGGTCAAGCGTCACTCTGGGGTTTTGTGCTCGTTTATCTGGATGGTGTAGCTCATTCATCCCATTCCATTCTGGCGCTCGTTTCCGCTCTGCCTGCTTTCTACCGCGCCCAGCTTGTGCGTGAATCCATGTTCGCAACCAGGGTTCGAGTGCCGGGGCTTGCTGGCTCAGCTTCTGGGCTTTTGAGGTGCTGTTCTGTAAATGCCCTATGGATTTTTACTTGTCCTTATCTCTGTTTCTTTTTTTACGTTTTGTTTTATGCTGGCTATACCTGGCCCAACCCTGACAATCTTCCATCTGGTGTCATAGGGTTCCGAATAAACGATGGATGGATGCAGTCGGAGTTTGCCAGATTTGCATGGAGAAATGGCCATGGCAACCAAGGTTGCTCACGTCTGGCGCGGATTACCGGGTAAGTTCCAATGACTCTAGCGTGATTGGTCTGAGAGAAGTTCATTGTACGCGGGTCTAACATCCTAAAGATTATAAATTGTTCCTTTTGTGATTTTTAACTACAAAGAGGGTTCTAGTTAAACCTGGAACAGAGTTCCTCTACGGCTTTTCTTGTTGTTTAGAAATTTGAGGCCACAGGCTCTCTTGGCCTGAGGCTTGACTATATTGTAGTATATTCAGGCGTAATTTGCCTTGGTTGAAAATCCATTGTAAGGGTGTGATCATCTGCTGGAGTCTGCTTTTGTAATTTTATTATAAATTAAGCGGGGTCGAGCCCCCTGTACAATGCCCTGATGTATATCCAAATTTATATTCTCTTTTTGTTTCCAGTTTATATGAATACTACTGTCTGGATTGTATTTTCCTTAACAACTTCTTCTCGGCAACAACCGAGTTCACGATGATTTCTAGTTTGGTTTCTTGGAACTTGACTTCTAAATTTTGTATAATTTCCTCAAATAATGAACAGGCGAATTTATTGTTTAAGCGATAGCTCCATGATGCTTAACTATTTATATTTTCGCACTCGTGTTTATTTCCAAAATGCAGAGTTTTGTTATACATGTCTATTTTGAGACCAACAGGTTTTCTATGGCCTATATGCTAATAAATTTTCCATTAGAAAGTCGCTGGTTATATGAATCTTCTGAATATTTTCTTTTATAGCAAGATTCCTACGAGTCACTCAGGGTTATGACCAGTCACCCTATGTCTGTCTGTGGATTGATTATGTTTACTGTTCAACAAATCCTCTCAGGGTTTCTTCCTAGACTATGGTGGGAATGCTCCAAACCCGCGGCCTCCCTTGCTGGAGCATTGCCGTTCGGATAGCATATACCTCCACGATGAATCTATAGTCTTGAGTGGTTTGTCTTAAGTTTATTCATTATGTACAACCTATTTGGGACTCCAGGATTTGATAACTCAGCCCAACTCTCATTGGTCTCCAGGGTTTAATACATCCTTCACAAGTATGGTCGTTCCACTTTCTTTCCTTTATTAGAACACACTACGTATAGAAACTTAAAATTCCCCAGGTTCTGCCTACATCTCAGGCGTTAACAGTTTAACACTATGGTTTTCGGTTTCCTCAGATGGGTCTATTTCTTGTTGTTTGTAAATGCATTTTCGTAAACAGTTAACCTTTACTATGTTGTTTATACACATGTTTCATTGAGCTCAGACTGCAGACTTTCACGCCTGCCACTGTTTGTTTTCCTCTCTAACAATCACTTTCTCTAATATCTCATCTTGTATTAACAGATAAGGAAGAAAATGCACTGTCACTACTAATAACAGAGAAATAACAGTAACCCTACTCTTCATTTCCAAACAGAGAAATACAGTAGTCCTACTCTTCATTTCCAAACAGAGAAATAACAGTAGTCCTACTCTTCATTCCCAAACAGTTCACAGAAAGATTAAACAACAGCTTTTCCGGGAGAGTTGCTTTACTTACTTGGTCTTCCCAGCAGTAATAACTCCTCGAAAATTCACCTGGTACACTGTTGTTTCTTGACCACCCAACCACAAGATTCATCCTTAAGGACCAGAATCTCCCCCCAGCTGTCTTGCAGGATCACTATCCGCAGCAAGAACACTTCCACACTGTGCTTGGCCATCTGGTCCTCACCAGACTTAGCTTTCTCTGCCTGTCACTACAGCACAGATTTTTGCCTCCCCCCACTTCCTTTTCCTCAAAAGCCTTTTCAGTTAAGGAAGGCAGTTAGGGTTGCCATCTCAGCAACTGTTTCTTTTCCACAACTTCCGAGGAGGAAGTTGTTCGTATTCCAAAAAACATTTCTTTATGTTCTTTTAAAACAATTAGTAACCATATTATTAAATTCAAATAACTAACAGTGTCATATTTAGTTCTGTCTTTTTACCATAGTAACATTTAAATATTTACATTTTCCGAGGGCATTACAGTGGAATAGTAATATATTCATTATTTCTTAGTAAATAACAATCATGAAAGAAAGAAAAAAGTTTTTCTTTAAAAGAAGCCAAACTAATAATCAATTGTGTGAAAGATAAATGTAATAAAATATGTAGCACAAAATTAAAAAAATATTTTTGTTAAAATTATATTTCGGTGAAGTGGAGAGTGAAAAATATATTAAATGTTTAACTAAACTTATATTACCTATTTATTTAACTATTTCTCATTCACTCCACATAATATACTCCTAAAAATATAACATTTCATTTTTAATATAATTTTTTAATTATAATATAACTTTCATATAAATACTTGTCTTTTCTTTAATTCACATTTTTTATATTATCTATTTATTCAGCTAGTTCTCGTTCACTGGATGCAAAGATATGTTTTTTAACCACTTTTAAAATTATAATGAATTTAATTTTATGATAAGTTTATTATAATTTTTCTTAATTTATATTAATTTTATTATTATTTTTATAAAAAAAAAATTAAGATACAATATAATTTATATATATAGAATTTAATTTATATATAGAATTTGAAGATATAATATTTTTAAATAAAATATAATTAATATATATATATATATATATATATATATATATATATATAATTTATAATTTTAAAATTAAAAATATATGATCTCTTTTATCTTTTATTTATATAAAAATTAACATTTTTCTCTTAACCATATTGTTATGTCACTTATTTTTTATTATATATTTCCATATTTTCTAATTACTAATAATAAAAAAATGAATCCAAAAAATCTTTCTATACCATATACGTATTATTAACTATCTTCTTGGACACTTAAAACCACTCTTCAATTAACAGCCCCCAAAATATTTAGAGCATAATACTTTGTCCCATAAAGACTGAATAAGGGTTAACCTCGAGATATTTTTTTGTCAATAAAACTTTACTAAAGTAAAATACACTTTTCCAACCCCATCCTCGTAGACAATTTGGGACTATTTCACAAGAGGGATCCCTTTAGAATTCCTATTTCTAGACGAAAGGAAATTGAAGTAGACTTTTCTAATTTTGGATATAATTCCTTTCACCACTTTGGCAAAGGAAATTGAAGTAGACTTTTCTAATTTTGGATATAATTATTTTCAACACTTTGGCAATTGATGTCCAATACACTTGATACTCTCTATGATGAATTTTATTAAAAATATCAGACGATACTTAATAAAACTACATTAATATGAATTTTATTAAAATAGCTAATGATCCTCAATAGAACTACATTAATTTAAACGTATAGTTTGAACAACTTCAAAATACATTTTGAAAATAATTAACTTAAAAAAAATAAAAAAAATAAAAAAATATAAATATAATGTAAATAAAATATAATATATTTTTTTATTAGTTTCCGTTTTTATTTATTTGTAGTCAAAGTTTATTGAATTTCGCTTTGTGGTTTTTTTAGCAATTTTAATTAAAATTTGGAAAAAAATGATGAATGTTTTTATTTTTTCATAAATTCAAAACTAAATTTCTAATTTTTGGAAATAATGGATTGAATACAACTCCTATCGGCATTGATGGCGAACCTCATCAGTTAAGTAACCTCATCAATGAAATGGGAAAACTTCATCAGAGCCATTGTCCAACCCAACCCTGGCTTCACTAGTCCTCCGGTATGCAAGTATATAAAGCAATCACTTCTCAGTGGGCTTGGCAAGAGGGTAAGTTCCTACGGTGACTGGAGAAAGGTTTCTTTCTGGCTTCTGTCTAAAGGTTCCAAGCAAAAGGCGGCAGAAGGTAACAAGTTCCCATTGGTGGCAAAGGGCAAAAGGCGTCTGGTGAGTGGTGAGAGGTAACAGGATACAGGGTGATTTATTTTTGGTATTTTCCGATGCTTAAAGCTATTTTTGTGAGTGACCATTCCCTTGATAAGTGTTCTGACACTGTTACTTATTACTTTTCTGCTTCTTAAGAGATCACACTTTCCATTTTATATGATATTTCATTGAAACTCATTTCATACGATTCGCAGCAGATACTCCAGTAAATATAGGTTATGTAACTTTAGTTGTTTGGTTATTTTACATTGATATGGACGGAATATCTGATTGGTGCAGCGTGTGGATGTGCTTCGGCACCAAAAGCATATTGATAATCTTGTGGTACCCCGTTCTAACCCATGCTATATCTTGTACTTAAAATTGACCAAAATTAGCATGCATTATGACTAGACAACATCTCGTACAATGAGTGCAAGTATATTGGCTCATTGGCACACCTTCTAGAAAACAAATAACTGGCTTGCCAGTGGGCATTTTCTGCTAAACAAATCACTGGCTTGCAATTGGGCAGTTAATGCCCCGGGGCTGTATATTAGGTAATGTATTTTTTTAAGGAGTTGTTTTTAGTGTGATTTTTTTGGAGTTTTTGATGTTGGAATTTAGCTGAAAATTTTGTGGTGAAAATTTGATTTGTGTTATTTAAACTAATTTTGACTATATGCATGGATTAAGCACCCTGAAAAACCCTTATGACACTTTTATTTTGCAAGAGTTATCCATTAAACTTGTGATTTCAATGAATTCCTATCAGATTTTAGAGAAATTAAACCCGAAAAATCCAAAAAAAATTCCAAAAAATAATACTAAAAACAATTCATTTACTTAAATTCAACTGTAACCTATACAACCTCACTCATTTACTCCCTGCCAATGACATCGCAGTTATTTTTTGCCCACCTTCTCCACTTCAACTTTGGCATGTCAATGACTTGGAATCCTGGAAGTCTGACATTTAGAATCACATCCTTTTCCGCCTTCAATGAGTTTGTTGAATTCAAGAGCACTGATCCATCGCAACCCTTCAGCCAGTTAAACATATAAATTTTCTAATCCAAAAAGGGACAAAAATACTATTCTGGTCCAATATATGCACCATTATTGGTACTTAAATAGACAGGTCAATAGTGCAGGTGAAAACTTGTAGTTACTCAGTCTGACGAAGCAGTAATGAAAGTGCATTCTTCTACCAATTTCCTACATGTCCCTTAGCAATTGGTGAATTTTTATTTACAGGAGGAAACTCTGGAGATGATGCAAACTTTGAAAGTTCTTTAAATAATACATTGTTTCTTTCCAAATCTGCATGCTCATCGAAATCCAATGCAATGTCCGTGGTCAATCTTTCCACTTAAACCAATTCAGAGATTTCATGCCGAAGATGGCTCAAACTTTGGTGTCCAAGTGTATAAAGAGCATAAGACGTTTGAATTCACTCATCCTCTCTGGAAGGCACTATAGCTGCTTAAGGCCAACAATGTCCAAGAATTGAAGCTTGTTTAGATGACCCGTGGTTTCTAGCAATTCATAGATTTCCATTTCATGTAGTTGGAGGAAGGAAAGGTGGTTTAGATTTCCATTTTCTGTAGTTGGAAGGAGGCAATATGTTTTTGATTTTTGTTACAAGCCGTAAAGACATGACGATAGTCTCACTGAAATCGAGGACCCTCAATGGGACAACTCAAAGGGAGAAGCATTACAAAACTTCTTAAATCTCAAGAATGATTGTGGTCGATCGTTGAAATTTTATAGCCAAATTATTTGCCGATGCGTATTAGAATTAAATAGATTAAAATAATAGCCGTTTGCACATTACATTTTCCACAAGGAAACAACAGACTTTTATTTATCAAAAGTTGTATGATCTAATCTGAAAACGACATAGGGTTGAATATTTGCACAACTTAACCGACATTAACTAAAGTTGCTCTGGGCAGAATAGAGTTTTACACTCGCACAGAGGAACTTGTATTTATAAAAAACTGTTACAACAGGTCTTCCTCTCAGAGAGGGATTAAAAACAGAAACGCTTCAGTTCCAAAAAAAAATTCACTGTCTCAGAGAATTACACAATTTTAGCACTGTTGTGCGTTACCAGAAAGAAAAATAACTACATTCTACACTATTGTGTCTACACAATTATGCATTACATTTTCTGCATTATTAAGCTATGCGAGGAGGGGTCATAACTATCCACCAACCGCTTTAACTCTTTGATGGAGTCTCTGCTGCAATCTGCTGCTCTTGATGAACAAAAACTTGATCTTTTCTGATATTCTGATGTACTTCTCGAGCAAGTGGAGTGGAACTCCATAACTGATAAATGCGTTGAGCTGCTAGAGGCTGGTCCTTTCCTTCTCGGCCATGCTTTCATGTTAAATGTGGTTGTTGAGAAGTAATGGCACAAAGGCTGGATCTGGCCTTCTTCCTCCTTTGGGAACACAAAACAGGTAAAGGGCGTAAAGATAGTATGGCGGAGGCGTGTTCAAGGCGGGAATAAATAATGGCCGTTGGATTAAAATGGACAGTGGAGATTAACTTGGCGAAGATGCGATATGCGATAGCTAACAAGTCGCATCACAACATCACATCGGCGGAAGACAAAAGAGCGGAAACAAAACACATATGGGGGTTGCGATTTGCAATTTGCGATCGCATCGCAGAATCGCAATCGGCAGAAAAACACAGGTCATAACGGAGACAACAGGGCGAGGATGCAATTTGCGATTTGCAATAAGATCGCATCGCGAGATCACAAACAGAATACATAAGGTGCAACAAGTTAATGTGCGATAGCGATCAAATCGCATCGCAAGAGAAAAACGGCAAACGCTGCAGTTGGAATTATACTTCAACACTCCCCTTTAATTTCAACTGCTGGGTTATCGGTCATACCTAGATATTTCCTCAAAAATTCGAAACTTTTCTGCCCCAATGGTTTATTCTGAATATCCACAACCTGCTCCTGAGTTCTGCAATGTTGGAAAACAATTTTTCCATTGTTCACCAATTCCCTGATGTAGTGAAACTTTGTGTTAATGTGTTTCGTTCTCTTATGAAACACAGCATTCTTGGATAATGCAATAGCTGAGCTATTGTCACAAAAAATCACAGTTCCTTTTTCTTGCTCTTGGCATAAACTCTTTAACATCCTTCTCATCCAAACTGTTTGACATGCTGCTACTGTAGCTACCACATATTCTGCCTCTGCTGTAGATAATGCTACAATAGGTTGTTTTTTAGAAGCCCATGAAATGGCTCCTGAACCCATGTGAAAAACATAACCAGATGTTCTTTTCCGATCATCTATACTTCCACCCCAATCACTATTAGTGTATCCGATTAAATCTGAACATTCTAAAGTAGTATATAAAATGCCAAACCTTTTAGTACCTTTAACATACCTCAGAATCCTTTTTGATGCCTGCCAATGTGCTTCTTTTGGCCTCTCCATGAATCTGGAAATTAAACTAACAGCATACATTATATCTGGCCTAGTTGCAATCAAATACATGAGGCTGCCAACTATGCTTGTGTACAACCTAGGATCATAATTCTTTTTGCTATCCTCTTTGCTGAGTTTTAATCCCATCACTGTAGGAGTGATT
Organism: Pinus tabuliformis; assembly: GCA_031772625.1. Classification (NCBI taxonomy): domain Eukaryota; kingdom Viridiplantae; phylum Streptophyta; class Pinopsida; order Pinales; family Pinaceae; genus Pinus; species Pinus tabuliformis. Next base: position 321,143,340 of record CM062809.1, read on the forward strand.
GTTGCCTTGCTCTCCTGCATGTTAAATCTTTCCAACACTTCATTAACATATTTCGTTTGTGAGATAAAAATCCCATTTCCATTTTGTTCTACTTCTATTCCTAAGAAGTATCTCAGCAAACCCAAGTCAGTCATTTCAAATTCTTCTTTCATGACTGTTTTGAAATTTCCAATAAGATATACATCATTACCTGTGAAAATGACATCAACATATAAAACAACAATTAGTAATTTACCATCCTTTTCTTTGATGTAGAAGGTGGGTTCTCCCTCACACTTTTCGAATCCATTTTCCTGTAGATAGGAATCTATCCTACTGTACCACGCTCTTGGTGCTTGCTTCAGCCCATAAAGAGCTTTCTTCAATTTGCACACTTTGTGCTCTTGGCCTTTCTTTTCATAGCCTAGAGGTTGTTCAATGTAGACCTCTTCCTTTAACACTCCATTTAGGAATGTTGACTTCACGTCCATTTGGTAAACTTTCCACTTGTTTTGTGCTGCTATGGACAGCACTGCTCTCACTGTTTCCATTCTTGCAACCGGTGGAAAAGTTTCCTGATAGTCTCTCCCATACTGCTGCTTATATCCTTTGACAACTAGTCTTGCCTTGTGTCTTTCTATTTTTCCTTCAGCATTACTCTTGGTCTTGTAGACCCATTTAACTCCAATGACTTCCTTTCCTTTTGGTAGTTCAACTAAATCCCATGTCTTGTTTCTTTCTATGGCATTGATTTCCTCATCCATAGCTTCTATCCATTTCTTATCCTTAATTGCTTCTTTGAAATGAACAGGTTCATCAACATGACAATATAACGCAAACAAAGAATTCATACCTTCATTTGCTGCCTCTTGCTCATAAATGTCATTTAAATTTCTGAACTTCTTACCTCTTTCATTTGGTGTACAAGTGCTTGAAGAAGCACTTGAATTTCCTCCTTGTGGTGTGCTTGGAGAAGCACTTTCATTTCTCCTCAAGGGTGTCCCTTGCTGTCCTTGTGTTGGTGTTGCTGTTTGGGGATGTATTTCAGCCATCTCCTCATCATTTTCATCATGAGACATAGAGTTTTTAACATTCAATGTTTTCTCTATGCTTCCATCCCAAGCTTCTTCCTCAATGAACTGAACATCTCTACTCACAATGAGCTTCTTGGTGGATGGGTTATACAATCTATAAGCTTTGGATTCTTCACTATATCCAATGAAAATACATTTTTCCCCTTTGATGTCCAACTTCTTCCTTAGCTGATCTGGAATGTGTGCATAGGCCACACATCCAAAAACTTTCATGTGGGTGACTCCTTGCTTTCTCCTACTCCATGCTTCTTCTGGCATTCTATTCATGACTGCTTTTGTAGGGCATCTATTCAAAATATACGTTGCACAGTGTATAGCTTCAGCCCAATAATCATTTGGAAAATTATTTGCCTTTAACATACTCCTCACCATATCCATGATTGTTCTATTCTTCCTTTCGGCAACTCCATTTTGTTGCGGATTGTACCTAGTGGTAAACTGTTTGTGAATTCCATTTTCTCTACAAAAACGTAGAAATTCTTTGGAGATATACTCACCTCCTCTATCAGTTCTTAAAACTTTGATATGCAGTCTGCTTTGGTTTTCTACAAGTGCTTTGAAATTGCAAAATCTTTCAAACACTTCACTTTTGTTCTTAAGGAAATAAACCCAAGTTTTTCTAGTAAAATCATCAATGAATATTAGTATGTAGTGACTGCCTGCAAGTGATGGAGTTTGCATCGGTCCACATAAATCTGAGTGGACAATTTCTAAGGGTGCTTTTTCCCTTATGCTTTTCCCTGATGGAAAACTTTCTCTGTGTTGTTTCCCCAAGATGCAACCTTCACAAAGGATGTCTGGTTTCTCTATCAATGGTAATCCTCTTACCATTCCTTTTCTATGCAACAAGTTAAGACCTCCAAAGTTGAGATGTCCAAATCTCAAGTGCCACAACCAATTTTCATCCTTTGGTTCGCTTTGGAAAGCCTCTTGTGTAACTGCTGCAATTTCTACCCCATCTTTCAAAACTGCTTTTATTCTGAGAGGGAACATCCTGTTCCTTGTCATCTTCACTTCAGCAATACATCGTTTGCTGGGTGCTCTATCCATGATGGTGCATACATCATTTACAAAGAATACATTGTACCCCTTTTGAGTAAGATATCCAATACTCAAGAGGTTACATCTCATTCCAGGAACATAATAGACATCTGTTATGGTTTTCCTTTCACCTTTCTTTGTTAGGATATTTACTTCTCCTTTTCCCATAACAGAAATTTTACTATCAGTCCCAAGTGTGACTTGTGACTTCACACTTTGATCTAAAGCAGAAAACAGGGCTATGTTTCCTATCATATGGTTGCTGCAACCGGAGTCTAGAAACCATATATCTTCACAGTTTGTTTCAGCCATATTATAAGCAAAAAGCACATTATCTTGGTTGATATTTTCTCTAGTGATATTTACACTAGATCTATTATTTATATCATGCTGCTTCTTTCTACATTCATTTGCATAATGCCCATATTTTTTACAATAATAACATTGGACATTTGATTTTTCATACCTTTGTCCTTGAGCATGATGTTGTCCACTTTGTTGGCTGCAGCCTTGGCCTTGGTTCTGATTTGGATTGCTGCCTCTTCCTTGAGCATTTGCTGGAATGTTTCTTCCACCTCTGTTTTGGCTTCTACCTCTTCCTCTCTTGTTTCCTCTGCCTTGACCTCTTCCTCTTCCAAAGGACATCTGGGTCTTGAAGGCATGCTCTAGAGATGAGTTTTCATTCCTACTCAATCTCTGCTCATGTGTTATCTGTGATGCATGTAGTTCATCAACTGAGTAATTTGTGAGATCCTTTGTCTCTTCTATGGTGGTGACAATCACATCGAGCTTTGAGGGTAGGACCCTCAATAGTTTCTCCACAATCCTCCTTTCTTCAAGAACTTCTCCATGAGTCCTTACCTGTGTAACCAGACCAATCACCTGTGTGAAGAATGAATCAATATTGTCTGACTCCTTCATGCAAAGATTCTCAAAATCTCTCCTCAACAACTGTAGTTTTGTTGTCTTCACTTTCTCCATGCCTTGATAGGTTGTCTTGAGATTTTTCCATGCTTCTTTGGATGTCTTAGCTATTGCTATCCTTGGAAACACACTCTCATGCACTACTTGATATAAGAAGAGGAGGGCTTTAGAATCCTTCTTCTTATAGCTCTTTAATAGATCTTTCTCTGCCTGAGTTAACCTATTAAACTAATTTTCATCTGTTGGTTCTTCAAATCCATCCTCAACAAATTCCCATAAGTCTTGTGAGGCAAGTAAAGCCTTCATGTTTATTGCCCAATAGTCATAATTTTTTCCATTAAATTGTGGGAGCTGAGTATTAAACATACCCATACTAGTGTTGGTGCTGATGCTGGTGCTGGAGCCAGCCATTCTTGCACTCTAAACTATGCTTCAAATTCTTGATTGTGTATTTAAAATAACTGACTGTTTCTTCAGCAGTAACACAAAAAAACTTGAGAAATACCTTGGATTTTTTACTGAGTCTTCACTTTGCTGGAGAAGCTGCTTCAGCAAGAAAATCCTTCCTTCAGCTTCTTTGACACCTTCAAAGAACCTGGACAAGCTCTAATACCACTGATGGGAATTTTCTATTTAATTCCAAAACAAAAGAACAGAGAACAATGCTCTGTTTTTTAAACACAGGATCTTAACACAAGGAAGCGAAAAAAAATGTTTCTGGGCAGAACAGAGTTTTACACTCACACAGAGGAACTTGTATTCATAAAAAACTATTACAACAGGTCTTCCTCTCACAGAGGGATTACAAACAGGAACGCTTCAGTTCCAAAAAAAATTCACTGTCTTAGAGAATTACACAATCTCAGCACTGCTGTGCGTTACAAGAAAGAAAAATAACTACATTCTACACTGCTGTGTCTACACAACTGTGCATTACATTTTCTGCATTATTAAGCTATGCGAGGAGGGGTCATAACTATCCACCAACCGCTTTAACTCTCTGATGGAGTCTCTGCTGCAATCTGCTGCTCTTGATGAACAAAAACTTGATATTTTCTGATATTCTGTTGTACTTCTCGAGCAGGTGGAGTGGAACTCCATAACTGATAAATGTATTGATCTGCTCGAGGCTGGTCCTTTCCTTCTCGACCATGCTTTCATGTTAAATGTGGTTGTTGAGAAGTAATGGCGCAAAGGCTGGATCTGGCCTTCTTCCTCCTTTGGGAACACAAAACAGGTAAAGGGCGTAAAGACAGTATGGCGGAGGCGTGTTCAAGGCGGGAATAAATAATGGCCATTGGATTAAAAATGGACGGCGGAGATTAACTTGGCGAAGGTGCGATATGCGATAGCTAACAGGTCGCATCGCAACATCGCATCGGCGGAAGACAAAAGAGCGGAAACAAAACACATATGGGGGTTGCGATTTGTGATTTGCGATCGCATCGCAGAATCACAATCGACAGAAAAACACAGGTCGTAACGGAGACAACAGGGCGAGGATGCGATTTGCGATTTGTGATAAGATCGCATCGCGAAATCGCAAACAGAATACATAAGGTGCAACAGGTTAAAGTGCGATAGCGATCAAATCACATCGCAAGAGAAAAACGGCAAACGTTGCAGTTGGAATTATACTTCAACATATGTGTGAATGAAAAAGGGAAATTGATGATTGATAGGCTATAAATGTAAACTTAAGAGCAGCAAATAATAAGACAGCATAAAGATCAGTAAACAAAACAAATTGTTGATGGAGTTCGTCTCGTCCCTCCTGGACTACATCTCCAGGTCTGCTTCCAAATGGGCATCTGTTTTATTAAGAAATGATCCAAAGAGGTTTTTACAAGAGATTTCGCACTGTGCACGCAGGCACTATTGGTTACTGTAGAAAGTTAGCCTCCTCTCTTAGCTTTCCAAGGCATGTCTCTGTTCTCAAATTGGCTCAAGGATGGCCAAGATACACTCACATGAACGAAAATTGTCAATGACACCCTTTTGTTCTGTTCACTAATCACTCCCCTCCCCACTGGTGCAATTGTAAACATTTTATAGGTCTCTCGACAAGTTCGAGGGTCGAACCTCCCGGGCTATTCTTGGCAAGTTAGTTGAGTTGTTTTAACAAATGCATGGTGGTCAAATTATATATTTGATTGCATAGTATATAACTGGAACCACTATATTTCAAAAGATTTTTAATGGACTATTGTTCAACATATATATAAACATTAAATATATAGTTCCAAACCCTCCAGCAGAACTAACATAGAAATATATGGTTTGAATGATATTAATTTCGCGCGTTTGTTGTAACCAAAGTTTCATAACCGCACACATAATTGGTGGAATTTGTTTCAATGACATGTGCCCAGCTTGGCGGTGACGGTGAACGGCTTGCGGTGGCAGTCAACAAGAATAACGCCTCGTGGCACCCAACCCTCCGACAATTACGTCGGCATCCGGCGGTCTGGCTCCGTTGCACTGCCACCTCATGCACATGCTCTGAATGTCCACGCCATGTGGATGCCACTGCACCTTCCCGTGGATATAACAACTCCACCATATGTTTAACACCTTAAGGTTTGATTCAATATATTTTTCGAAAATAATATATGCCCACTCCACCTTTACATGTTTGTGTCCATAAAAGATTAACCCTATCATTTATGCCGTAGGTTTGGTAACATGGTTAATACATAGATTTCCGCCCCAACTTTATCATCCACCTTAACACTATATATCATATACTTTGACATTCCCATGCCATAGGTTTGCAATATAGTTTTAATGCGACGCCATTGTATATAGTTTGTAAACTATATATTTAGGTTGTTTAATGCGCCCATTTTGTAATACATCATAACATTTCCACCATAGGTTTAGCATCTAGGTAAAATGCGCACCATATTGTAAAGTTTTGACACCCTGGTTTATCAACATAATTTGAACTCACCATATATTTGTACCAAATTCAAATGTGCCAAGAACATCAACCAAAACCCGAATCTTTTCACCATTCACCTACAAAATGCCACATGGCCAACAAAGCCCCCTTCAACACCTCAACTTTGACGGATGGTTTCTCCCTCCTCCAAAGACCAAATGAGAAACCAAAAGTATTGTCGGATTTAGAATGATGGGATCTATTGATGGTTGTTCTTTCCGAGAACAACTAAAAACTTTGGATCTATAGAAATTGGAGAATCCTCCTAGATCATTCCTCTCCATTAGAAACTTTTGGACCACCAAAAGTTTAGTTTTAACCAGAAATGAGGTGAGAGTACAACTCCCTCACCCTTTTGATTTCCATCCACCTTACTTTGCCTGGATTCATGCCTTTGAGTCTCACTCGATGATACTTGACATCTCCATGCATGGAAGTGTGGACCTTCCTTTTACCTTCACTTTTCATCCTTACCTTACTGATGAAAATCCATAATTGATCATCAACCTGAAAGTGATGACCCTTCCGATGCTTATCATGGCGCCTTTTCAACCTGTGATCTATTTCATTTATCTGCGACAAATAGCAAAACCTCTATAGCTATGCCATTGTCTTGCCTGCATGACCATACACTGAAACACGAAAAGAAAATGTTCCCCTGATCACATGCGTTCTTTCTCCCTGTAGTATGCACAACTTGCTAAGATGATTAAATAACCTGTTATGAACATGGTAATTTACTTCTTCCACTTGAGCACCATGAGTTAGTGATTCACAAATATCTTTGAAAATAGTATCTGCAGTAGATCGTTCAATATAACTTGCATGCACTAAAGAACTATTTTGTAGAATAACTGAAATATTCAAAGAAAATCTTGACAACATATTAGCTACTTTGTTTGGTGTACCTCCCTTATACTTGACTACTAAGTGGACCTGTTGCAGAATACCCATCCATCTATAATGTTGAGACTACTGCAACTTAGTTTGAATTTCAAGGTATTGAAGTGGTTGATGATTTGTTTGAATCACTGTTTCTTTGCCCTTTAAATAATGTTTCCATTGTTTAAAACTTTCCTTTAATGCAAATGATTTCTTATCATGATTTGGATAGTTTGAAATTTCCTTAGAAAATGCTACAAAATGAAAACAAAAAGGCTTCCCTTTCTGAAACAAAACTACACTCATTGCATACCTACTAACATCATATTCTATTCCAAACGGCTGTTGAAGGTCTGGTGGAACTGTTATAATTTTTTTCTTCAATGTTTCACACGCTTTTTGTTGTTTTCCTCCCCACTGAGATGAGGCTTTAAAACTTGTTAAAGCATGAAATTGTGATGCAATAAAAGAGAAATGAAAATCAAATTGATCTGCATCCATGAAACTTCTAACTTCCCAACTTTCACTAAAAGTAAGAATATCATCCAGATAGACTATGACAAACTTAACAAGAAAAGAACGAAACACATCATTCATCATTCTCATTAAAGTTGTTGGAGAATCGCATAAATCAAACAGCATAACCAACCATTCATCAAGCCTTTGTCTAGCCTCACATGCAGTTTTCCAAACATCATTCTATGCAATACATATCTGGTGATAACCATTTCTTAAATCTAGTTTAATGACTGATATATGATTCATGTCAATATACATAAGAGATGCAACAGATAGTAATTGATTCCCATGTTGTATTTCTCACTTTAGGAAGCGACTTTTAGGTTCTTTAAACAATTCTTCAAAAGAATCTACTATTTCAACCAACTTGGCCTTAAATTGAGAATCACACCCTTGAAAAGCATCATACTTGTCCTTAGGTTGTTTTTTAATAATCATGAGAAAATACCTTTCACTTGAACTTATTAACCTTTTCAAATGACTAGCATTAATTAAATCCAAGTTTAACTTACTTTTGTGTGCCCTGCCAATGTATTCAATTCATTCTTTAAAAACATGATACTTGTTCTCCTTTCTATGAAATATGGCATCTCTATCATAAAGATACGGACTACCCAACACAACTCCACATATATCTAGCGGAATCACATCTAGCTCAACTTCATCAATAAATTTAGTTGTAATTGCAAACTTTAAATGACATTGTTTTGTGACATGCATCTGAGTGTTTTCTTTTAACCATCCTAAAGGGTATGGTTTTGTATGATTTTTAGTTTCCAAATCCAATTTCCTTACTAATTCCTCAGATATTATATTTTCTTTTGATCCACTATCATATAATGTATCTATCTTAGTGTGTTTGGAAATAATCCATATGTGAAAAATTTCAACCCTCTTCTTTTTATCAGTCACATCATTAGTTTTTGAAGATGATGCAAAGTAAGTATAACTAGAACTAGCTTCAGAAAGTATACATGTTAGACTCATTGCGGTAATATTTTTTTCGTCACCGGAGTCAGATCCCAAATCTTGTTGGACTACATCATTCACCTTCATTTCACCCTTCTCCTTAAGGAACTTCTTTCGCTTAAGTTCTGGATGAAGCTTCTAACACTTGGACTCATCATGTCCGACCCTCTGACAATGAGTACATGTAGATATTTCCCCATCTGTCCTTGTTGTCACGGGTTTATTTCCTTTCAACTTAACCTTTCATTTGACTTCTTTGGAGTCTTGGTGTTCTAACTGCTTGAATGGTTTCCATTGAAATGGTCTACCACCAGATTCAATATGAATGGCTTGCACACATACTTTATCAAATTCAGTTAGATCAAACATAAGCAATGTACGTTGCAAATATGAATGAAAACTTCCAATATACTTTAACAAATTTTCATGTGTGTTTAATGGAATATCAAGTGCTAAAGCCTTTTTCCTGAATTCATGAGTAAACTCTTGCACACTCTGTCCTTTACCTTGCCTCAAATGTTGTCAAACTATTACAGCGCATTGCATATATCATAAAGGATAGAAGTGCTTTCTAAGAGCTTTAATAAACTTAGACCATGAAGAGATAATTCTCCCTTTATGCTTTAAATCTAACTGAGTTTTACTCTCCCACCAAATCAATGTTGTTCCCCCCATTCTAAGTGTAGCTAACTGAATTTTCGCAGAATTATCAACAATATTCTGAATTCTACAACAGACTTCAAGTTGTTTAATCCAGTTATCTAACTTTTCAGGATTCAATTCACCATCATATTTCGGAAATTCAAACTTAACATCAAGGTTAAAAAAAGGAGATTTCTTATGTTTCTTCTTTGATTCGGAATCTAAACTTGAATCATCAGAAGATGAAGAAGAAGAAGAAGAAGATGGAGGAGAAGGAGGTTTTTTACCATCAGTTTTATTCTTGTCCTTTTTCGTGCCTTGATAAGACAAATATGAAGAAGGAGGAGTTTCGTCACTATCAACTTTCTCCTTGCCCTTTTTCTCCTTCTTACTTTTTAAAGACGATGTTGCATCTCTGGTCTTCTTGTCTTCATAAAGCTTTGCAATCATTCGTTGCATATTAAGGAGCATCTGTTAAAACTTATCATCAAACTTGGGCTCAAGAGCTTCTCCTTCATTTTCACCCACCATATTTCGAATGACTTTACTCTTTCCAATGTCTATATTTCCCTCCTCAAGTTTCCCTTGTCCATGTTGCGACCTGGATCTAGTCAACATTCAAATTGGCAAAAATCCTACTTAAACATGATCAACCTACTCTAATACCAAACTATATGATCTGAAAATGACACAGGATTGAATATTTGCGCAACTTAAACGATATTAACTAAGGTTTCTTAGTGTGAATGAAAGAGGTAAATTGATGATTAATATGCCATAAACACAAACTTAAGAGCAGAAAATAATAAGACAGCATAAAGAGAAGCAAACACAACAATTTTTTGATGAAGTTCATCCCTCCTGGACTACGTCTCCAGGTCCGTTTCCAAATGGGCGTCTGTTTTATTAGGAAATGATCCAAAGAATTTCTTTACAATAGATTTCTCCAGCTGAACTGTGCATGCAGGCACTACTGGTTAATGTAGAAAGATAGCCTCCTATCTTAGCATTCCAACGCCTATCTTCGTTCTCAATTTGGCTCAAGGATGGCCAAGATACACTCACATAAACGAAAATTGCCAACAACACCCTTCTTCTCTATAATTCACTCTCCCCTCCCCACTGGTGCAATGTTAAACATTTTATAGGCCTTTAGACAGGTTTGAGTGTCGAACATCCTGGGCTATTCCTAGCAGGTTGGGTTGTTTTAACAAATGCATGGTGGTCAAATTATATATCTCGGTGCATAATATATAGTTGGAACAACTATATTTCAAAAGATTTTTAATGGATCATTATTCAGCATATATATATAAACATTAAATATATAGTTCCAAACCCTTCGGCAAAATTAACATAGAAATATGTGGTTTGAATGATATTAATGTTGTGTGTTTGTTGTAACCAAAGTTTCATAACCACACCAATCAAAACCTTGGCACATAACCGGTGGCATTTGTTTCAATGACATGTGCACATCTTGGCAGTGACAGTGAACGGCTTGGTGGTGGTGGTCAACAAGAATGTTGCCTCGTGGCACGCAACCCTCCGACAGTTACGTTAGCATCTGGTATTCTCGACTCCGTTGGACTGCCACCTCATGCACCTGCTCCAAATGTCCACACCATGTGGATGTCACTGCGCCTTCCTATGGATATAACAACTCTGCCATATGTTTAACACCTTAAGGTTTGGTTAAATAGTTTTTCCGAACATAATATATGTCTGCTCCACCATTACACGTTTGCGCCCATAAAAGATTAACACTATCGTTTATGTCATAGGTTTGGTAACATGGTTAATAAATATATTTTTGCCCCAACTTTATCATCCACCTTAGGACTTTATGATCTAAAATGGGAGAGATTAGTAATGTTGTGCTAATTCCCCATTCAGGATAAAACCCAAGATGCTTATCATTTGCTTATCAAGTGCTTAAGGATTCAATATTTTTGCTTAATTAATTGATTCCCATGAGAGTTTCTTATGTAAATGTTAGAAACAATTTAACATAAAACATATGTTAAACAACAGTAAAATAACAGCAAAGAACATCAAATATAGCACATAACAAGCACATGATAAAGGAGTTCACCCCTCTTGGTCTACGTCTCCTTGGTCCAGCTTCTAATGGCTTGGGCCTCTCTATTTTGCTCAAATTACAGCAAAATCATGTTTACAATGCTCACATGCCTCTGAAACTTGTCTCAATGAGTTCAGAATGCTCAAAAGTTTCCATCGAGCCTCTTTCTGCATCCCATTTGGATAAGAACTTAAGAATTTATGACTTCTCCTAGTTCTCCCACTATTTGTTCCACAAATTGCTCCAAAACCGACCAAAAACCCCATTTTGGCTCGTCAAGAATGCTATAATTGGGAACTACTCAGGCTGAAAAGTTTTATGAAACTTCTTAACAATGTCGATGGTTTATTGCTATAATTTAATGGTCAAATCATTTGCTAACGGGTTTGAGTATAAAATAGGGTAAAAGTATTGTGGTTTGAGATCGAAAATTTAGGGTGTTCTGTTCTCCAACAGGACTTTGGAACTCTTATTGGATAGAAGCGGGGGTTATCTAATTGCAGAAGCAAATGTGTGTAAGTATGAAATCAAGGAATGCGTGTGGAATAAATATTCTCTTGCACACGCTTCTCTTTTGTACATCTTTTATTCCGTACATTAAAAATATATTTATCTGAGCAATGATATAAATGAATCAAAATTTTATAGATATTTATCTAAAACAAGTCCACATAGCTAGCATTTCTTGTCGCTTAGTTTAATTATTGAATTTTGACCGCATTTGAACAAGGCTACGTTGTAGATAATCTTACTTAGCGAGTATAGTTAAATTAGAGTGAAAAACAATGAAGATATACATGAATAGATAAACAAAGTTTTTTTGAGTAGCCATACACTGCTAGTGACCTCATACTTATAGTCTCTAAAAGCTGGAACTAAAATACTAGAACCATACTTCCAAACCAAAAAATGTTTCTACCTTATTACAGTAAGAGATATTGAAAAAATGGTAAAAATATGTTGTTATGTTGCATTGGAAATAGGCTAATTAAAATTACGTGTATCTATATATATCTATATATATATATATATATATATATATATATATATATATATATATATATATATATATATATATATGCCGTAGTCTAACTAGCTGGAGGAATTGCCCGAAAAGTTATGGAAATTTCGGTCATATTTAGAGAAAATCCGGCAAGGATTTTTGTAAATCCAAGTTATAGTTGTTAAACTTCAAAATTTTAGGTGTCTTAGACATTTTTGATGGTGTCGAATCCACTTCCACCATCAAAGACATGATTCAAAGACTGCCTCTACAAGATTTTTTGAAATTTTTTTGCCCAGATTCTAGCCACTTTTGACCGTCCGGGCAATTCCTCAGCCTCAGTAGACGACTCCTTTATATATAACCTCTCATGAAAATTTATTTTTACACAATATCACATTTACTCGAATACATTCAAATATGCAAACATCACAAATATATCTGAATATACTAAACATGAACAACAAATATATGTTCTACACAAGTGAAATGAACGCTCAAGAAGAGATTTTTATCAAGCACAATAAACGAACTAATAAATTAAGAAAATGTTGAAGTTGTAATGCTTTCTGTAATAAAGGCACAATTACATTATTAATTTTAGGTGATATAATTTTTAATAAAATTGTGATTTTTTTATTTTAAGATATTAATTTTTATTTCATTTTAGGCAAAATTGACTAGTACAATTTCACCATCACTTACATAACTAGATTCCAATGTATTGTAAAAAAAGATATAAAAAATTTACATTTGCATTAATTACCTTATGACCTTTCAAAATGAATAGAGTATTTGACAAGACTGATATTAAAAATATCATTTAAACAATATAAAATAATAATTTAACTAACCATTATCTCACTAACTTTGAAAAAAATATTGTTAAAATCTAGATTAAAAATTATGTAATCTAAGCAATGTAAAATAATAATTTAGCCAACCATTACATTATTTAATTACCTCCATATTTCTCAAAGTGAAATGTTCCATTCACTAAGACAATTTAGTGAAATTCTTTAAAATATAATTTAAATCATACTTCCATATATTTCAAAGTGGAACATTGCATTCAATAAGAGAATTTAGGGAAAAATTTTAAATTGTAATTTAAATATGTATAATAGTAATTTTATCCACAATTAGGTATATTTAAAATATTTTTTTCCCATCTATAACTTTTGAATCACAACATTTCATTTTGTGACAATTTGGTGGGAATTCTATCAAGTTGGTGGGATTTCCATCAATGGATTTTGAATCTAGTCCACAAGTATGTTGACTAAATTTGTAGCGTTGAGGTTAGTTTATGATCTCAAGCATTTAACAATAAAGATTCTCAGATGAAAAATATAAATGAGTATAATTGAAAGTGAGATTTTGGAATCAAAATTAAAATGTGATTAATAATAAATTAGTATAAATATATTAGGAAATGTGGTTAATAAATGTAGTTAATATATATTAATTGATATTACTTTTTATATAATGTAATTTATTATTTTATATGGTGTAATATATTATTTGATACTTTATATGGTAATTTTATAATTATATTACTTTAAAAAATAAAATTGAATATAAATTTAAAAATGCAAAATAATTAAATAAAAATTCAAAAGTACAAAATAATTAAATAAAACAAAATATATAATATTTTAATTTTTTGAATTAAAAAAATTAATTTCCAAAACATTCATCATAAATTTGGCAAGACACTTAAGCATATTGCACCTGCACCTTCTTACTTTTACTTCTTGTTGACAATGGAAAAAATTCACCATTTAAAGAAATGTGTATTGTTAACATTATTTCCCTTCTTCCCAAATTGATGGTAATTATTAAGAAGTTGGATCACTTTGGGCATTAATTTATTCTATACAAAATATGAGTGGGCTTGTGGTACTTCTGCGAATAGTGTCATATTGATTACAATTAAATTTCACTTCCCCCCATTCAATAAAAAAACCTATTAAATCTTAATAGAATATTTATGCCAGAGAGCTTATAGTGCACATTAACTTGTCCCATCACATGGCATATATTGTGTTTAATTAATTTAATTTAATTTATAAATAAATATTGAAGATAGTCTATTAATTCTACAAATGGTGATTTTAGTCTATTAATTCTACAAATGATGATTTTAGTAATGAATCTATCTTGCAATTATAATCCATGATATAACTATATTATGAAAAATTTAAATTTCTAAAAATTGCATAGAATTTTGACTTCCATCTTCTCTCTTTCCTACGCTCTTGCCTTACGGCCTTCCCATTGCAACATGTGGTGCAATTGCTAGTTCGTTCACCAATTAAATAGCTAAATCATCATTCATCAAAAGTATAAACATTTCTTATAAGTTGATCATACATCTCTTATTAAATATATATACATTTATAGTTTAGTCATTTTTATGTAAATTTAAAAAGATATAATTAACACAACCATATAAATTAAATGGCTAGTAAATAGATATAAGCATCAATCCATCATTAAAATAATTACTTAGCAATACAACTTATGTTGCTAAAATTAAAAAAAATCATAAAAACTATCTATAATATAACTTTATTATTATTATTATTATTATTATTATTATTATTATTATATAAGTTAAACATATATACATTAAAAAAAATATCTAACTAGATTTTTAACTATGAAGATTTATTCCCACTTTACTATAAAGAATATTAATCAAGTATGGTTCTCAAAAATAACCTATTGAAAAGATACAGTGATATCAGAACACTGCTGAGAAATAAAAACTATCTATAATATAACTTTATTATTATTATTATTATTATTATATAAATTAAACATATATATATATATTAAAAAAAACATCTAACTAGATTTTTAACTATGAAGATTTATTCCCACTTTACTATTGAGATTATTAATCAAATATGATTCTCAAAAATAACCTATTGAAAAATACAGTGATATCAGAACACTGCTGAGAAATCAACGTTTTTTATGGACAGGCTTGATGATAGGCTGACCCATGTAGAAGAGCATCTCTTGCGATTTTTGATGCACCAGCTCTTCTTCTCTTGCGATTTTTGATGCACCAGCTCTTCTTAGTTTTCTTTATAGAGAAACTTGATGACAGGCTGACCTATATAGAAAGGCAACTCTTATGATTTTGACGCACCTGCTCCTCCGGACTTTAGTGCCCTCATAATATTTCTACTAGTATTTTTTATGTCATTTTATGTTTTGCACTATCTGATACAAACGAAATGCCTGGTTTTTATTTTCTATTATTTCTGTTATATATAGATGGAAGATTTTGTTGACCCCTAATATAATATCAGTGAGAATTCCCAGATTCTGATTCTGAAAACTGGTCTCCTAGGCGGAATAAGTATCTGGGCCTACCAGACGAAGTGACGGAAAAATCTCATCATTCCAAAAGTTTCGCGGCAGGGAAAGAACTAATCAGCCATATATTGGGTATTTAATGTTCTCAGAGCAGCACGCGACTTAACGCAATAACACGGGAGCGGGCAAATTCGGCATTAAATAATATTTGCCCGCTCTCGTGTTATCGGGCTAAGTGGCGTGCTCCTCTGAAAGCATTAAATACCCAATATATGCCTGGTTAGCTCCAGCCTCGCGGCAGCGTGTAAAGGGTCAAAAAGGTTAGTGAACAAAGCGGCACCTGGTAATCATCCATTCGCGCGCCTGTCATTCGCTGTGATGGAAAATTTTACGCAAAAATAACAGTCATTTCAATCTAGTCGTTTGTCGTTTTGGGGGTGGCTTGTTTCCGACGTTGAAGCTTATTTATAAGGTCAACAAAAACTAATTATACGCCCCAAGTTTAGTTTAGTTCAAATGACTTAATAACACCCAATCCATTCTATCCAAGATATTTGACTTTTAGATTTACTTTTAAAATAAATTATATCATATATATGGGGGCATGGTTGCTAATATTAATATCACTATATTTATTTCAGGGTGTTGATAGGGAGGATAGAGATGACGCAGTGTGTAGTATGGTGTATGAAGCGAGGACAAGGCTGCGGGATCCCATCATGGGCCATGCAGTGGAATGTATTTTGTATTTAGTGCTTGTAGGGTAATCATAAGAATCTTAGGTCAATAATGGAATTAGATGGAGGTGAGTTTGAGGCAACCAATAAATCCCATGTTATTGGGTTTTAAATGAACAGAGGTTGTATATACCGACTTTTCGATTTGCTAAGGCCGAAATTAAATGATAAACATATACAACCGCCGTTCATTTAAAACGCGATAGCAATATGACTCGCTGTGAGTTTTATGTACTGTTCGGAAATTCTGATGTGAAATAGATAAGTAAAATTAGAGGACTCTATGGTCGGTTGAAAACGAGTGCATATTGTGATTTCAGTGGTGGCAGGATAGAAAATGTTGCGTACTATCTTTTTCCAACCTGACTTTTTTATCATTTCCACGTGTTTGAACAGTTTGTCGCTGTCACATTTGGTAGAGTTTGGACTGAGGCTACAAAGATGTTGCAATTGGATTTCTTTAAAAAACCAAAACCAGTGATATATAAAGTAATTTGTCTGATATATAGTAATTTGTCTATGTTGCAGTGAAATTTTATGACCACTATGCTATAGGTTAAAAGAATTAGTTATTATGTTTTATAAATATAGTTGTTGTAAAATATACAATTTTATATATTTTACTGAAAGTTTTTTGTATTTTATATTAATATATATATATGAAATATGTTATAATATTGATTATTTAATTTATGAAGTTATGTATATTTTTATTTAGAATTAATATAGTTAAATTAAATTAATATAATGAAAATATATATTTTTTTCATTTAGTCAAAGTCAGTATATTAAAGATTTTATGAAAAATAAATAATAAAAATATTTCAACTAACTATAAATTTAAAATATTTTGCAATTCCATTCCATTAATTTAATATTTTTTTATACTTTTCAAAAATAAATATAATCAATTTCACAAAATTAATAAAAATTAAAAGAAAACAATCAAAATGAGTCTATTTGCATCTACTTAAAAAAATCCAAATATCCTATAAATCTTGATAAGACCAACACCTAAACACTAAATAAAATGACAAAAATATAATAAATACGAAAGAAGATAAAAATGGCATTCCTAAACTTCGGCTATTAACACTCATAGGAATTCTGAAACTTCTGCTCTTAGTCAATTATAATTAAAATAAACAAAATGAATTCCTAAACTTCTTGCTTTAAGTCAATTATAATTTTGTTTATTATAATTAAGGTAAACAAAATGATAAAAATATAATAAATACAAAGAAGATAAAGAAGGCATTCCTAAACTTCGTCTATTAGCTAATAGGAATTATGAGAAACTTTTGCTTTGATTAAATTATAATTAATATAAAATGATCGAAACAAGAATTTATTATAAATGAATTTATAAACCATTACATTAGTTTAATTATTATATAAATTAATATAAATAAAAGAAAAATTAAACTAAAAAAATAAAAATAAAAATTATATAATAATATGAAAATAAATAGAATAATACTAATTGGTGATTAAAGGATTTGTGAGTATGTTACTAACATTAAAGATCGCCTCGAGAAGGCTCAGGTCATTGCTAGGGTTAGTCATTTCCATCAATCGTAAACTGATAGAGGTCCTAGAAATAGAAAAAATACTCAATAATTTGAATAGAGACAATAGTTGGATTATATATGTCCTCCTGGTTTTTTAGGTTTCTTTTTGGATTTATTTTGTTTATTTATTTATCTATGTAGGTATGGGTGTCCTTTTTATAGTATTTGTTGTTGATTTATTTTTCATTAGAGTTTATATTCTTGATTCTTTGTGTTTTTTTAACTATTTTATCATCCTATTCATTCTTAACTCCTTTTAATATTTTTGTCAATTTTTTTAATGGACCTCAGCATTATATTTTATTGTTGACATGTTTTATTTATTGATTACTTTTCTTTTCAATCGTGTATATTTTTGTTTTATTTTATTTATTTTCCATTTATTATTATTATTTAGTTTATTTTATTTCCATATCTTGGCTCTTGACTCCTTTTTATAATTTTTGACTTTTTGGGAGTAATAGAATTTTTTAATAATAATTGATTTTAATTAATTAATTTAAATATTATTTTTCAAAAACCATACTTATTAATATTTATTTTTAATAAATTAATTTCATAATTTAAATATTATTTTTCAAAAACTAGTCATTTAATATATTGTTACTTAATAATATTTATTTTTAATATATTAATAAACTAATATCATAATTTAAATTTTATTGTTAAAATATAGGTCTTATTTCAAATTATTGTCTCTACATTGCTCCCTATTTAAGCCTTTGTCATGTTAATCATGTCTCTACATTGCTCTCTATTTAAGCCTTTGCCATGGTTTTGGTCATGATGTTTGGTTTGAAACTGCCAAAACTTTCTTTTATATAATTTCACTGAAAATCTTTTTCTTAATTCATTATGGATTACAAAGCTTTGAATTCAGAAAATAAAAATAAAAATAAAAAACAAAACAAAAACAAAAAACAAAAAACAAAACAAAATAAAAACAAAACAAAACAAAACAAAAACGATTAAAAAAATTACCCACAAAATTACAATTATCTTCTTTTGTTGTGGTCTAGTTTGCAGCTTTTTCATGTTTTTTTTTGCTCATGTCACAGAAGAGCACCGACCAAACTAACAAAGATTAGACCAAACTTCCTCCGCTAGACAAATGCGAACGGGTTTGGATGCAGAGATGAGATATCTCGATGCAATGCTCTTGCAGAGTATTTAAGAAACAATAGTGAAATCTTAATATGGTACTAAAACTCTTCTACACACGAAAACGAAAATCATAAGTCACTTCAAAATCGCAAAAACCAACTAAACATTGAGTGGACATTACGGAGATCATCTGCGGATCATGCTTTGAATGCGCCTTAAATGCAGTTCATTAAAAAAATTTAAGACACAAAAAGTTAAACCTAAAATTAAATTTGTAAACGTTAAACTTAAAACTACATTTATACATTCTAAACTATGTTTCAAAGGTTAATAAATGGCCTGGAAAATATTTTATATATATGGCATCTTGAGTTACAGCCAAAGTTTTGTTATGTTAACGAGCAGAAATCCATACGTACTTCCAAATGTGAAGAATCTAACTGTGTTGGTTAAAGTTGATGTTTTCCCATTAAATATTGATTAGTTATTATCCCCCTAATCATTATCTCGAGATAACCACCATCATTAAGCCGAGGTCAACTCACAAGTTCTTACAAGTATCCGACTGAAGATCCAATTGTGCAATGGAATGTAATGTTTGTATGTATTTGACTCTTCAAAACGTATCATCGTTAACATTTTTCCATGAGCTGGAAGCTCAAAACAATGGTTTTCGCATGGTCAGTCAGACCATTTGTTTTAATTTATTTCACATCGTTAATACCACCGAATGAGTGGTCGACCATGCAGCAATCATGGCAACGGAGTTAGCTCTCTGACTCATTATTTTTTCTTTCGGCATAATTTGTAGAATACAAGTTTTAATGGTTAGGAAATTTGTAGAGTTGAGGCTTCTGTAATCCATAACAAGTTTATGATAGATTTTTCGGCGAAAATCACATGAGAAACCATTTGTCGACGCGTTTCGAACCAACCAGTGTGGTTCATCGTCAGGACAAGTTGAAGAACAGATCCAGCTTAGCCTGTTTAAATAGCTAGAGCACAAACACCAACGGTTACCTGGGCAAAAGGTTGACTTAAGGAGCAAGATCAAATTTAGTTATATTAGGTAAAAATAAATAAATAAATATCTAAATATATAAATGATAAATTATAATATAATAATAAAAATAAATAAAAATATATAAATTTATATATAGAAATATAAATTTAGTTATATTGGGTGAAAGATACATACATAAATATATAAATATATAAATGAAGAAATATAAAATAATAATAAATTATTTATTTATTAATAAATAAATGAAGAATAATAATAAACTATTTATTTAATTTATGAAGATTAATAAATATAATAGCAAAAATAAATTATTAATTTAATTTATATAAATGAAAAAAATAAAAATAAATATCTAAATATATAAATGATAAAATACAATAATAAAAATATATAAATTTATATATAGATTTAGTTATATTGGGTGTAAGATAAATATATAAATATATAAATGAAGAAATATAAAATAATAATAAATTATTTATTTATTAATAAATATATAAAAGAAGAAGAATAATAAACTATTTATTTATTTATGAAAATATAAATTAATAAATATAATAGCAAAAATAAATTATTTATTTAATTTATATAAATGAAAAAATAAATGGTATCATCAGTAAGGTAAATACATTCATATATAAATTTAGTTATATTTTTGTTTTCTAGTTAAGACTAACCTAAGTACCCACGGGGGATTTGAACCGGTGACCTATCGCAAGGAGTGCCTTAACAAAGCACCCATTCACCGTCAATCCAAAGCCCCGTGGGCATAAATTTAGTTATATTAGGTGTAAGATAAACAGACAATTGAAGAATTATAAAACTAAAAATAAACTATTTATTTATTAAATAAATCAAAATATAAATGAAGAATTAGAGATAATAATAAATTATTTACTTATTTATTAAATAAAGGAGTAAATATATAAATAAATGAAAAAAGAAAAATACAAATTAATAAATATAATAGTAAATAAATTATTTATTTAATTTCCATAAAGGGAAGAAGTTACGCACCGGGTTAATTAGTTAGAAAAATAATCTAATAAATAAATAGGAAGAGGAAATAAGGATTAGAAAATAAAATAAATTAATTATAGTTAGTTATAGGTATTAAAAACTAAAAGGAAAGTGGAAAAATAAATTACATAAAATTAAAATTAGTTAAAAAATTACAAGTAATAATGGACCTATCCTTATACTAAACAAATAAAAGGGTTAATGAACTGAAAGACAGGGAGAAATAATAAATAAATAATAAATATAATAATAATAGAAAGAATTAAGTTATAGAAAATAAATAATAATTAAAATAAATAAATAATAACAAGAAAAACGATTACTAAATAATAGTTTATAAATAAATAATAATAATAAATAAATACTAATAATAATATTCATAATAATAATAATAGAAAAATTTATTAAAAATAAATAATAAAATAAATAAATATAAATAAATTCAGAGACACGAACAACGATTACTAGTTTATTATTTGTATTAATAATAGTAACTGTATAATAAATAAAGTAATTGTTTTATAGTTTCTTATTTGTATATTTAATAGTAAATAATAGTAAATAAACGTACTAATAATAAAAGTATAAATAATAAAAGAGACAGAAAAAACGACTAAGAAGAAAGCGCTGGGACCCAGCACCTGCTGATTTTCCAGCCATCATCTCTATTGAGATTGTTGGGTCTCTTTTCAATCTCAATAGCTTCCCTAAATTTCCGATGATGGAAATGCGAAACTCTAGCGATAACACTAGCTTCCTCAATGCAAACATGATGATTGGTTTTTTCTACATGCTCAGCCAAAGCGGAAGATTTAGCTCTCCTATGCTTAAGGTCAGCAGCGTGCTCACAAATCCTCTGATTAATGGAGCGACCGGTTTCACCAATATAAGGGGTCCCACAGGAGCAGGGGATCATATAAACCCCTTTCATATCTTTGGGGTCAATAGGATCCTTAACTGATCTGAGGGACGAACGAATGGTGTTAAGGGGCCTAAAGGTCACGGGGACACTGTGCATCCTGAGAATCCTTGCAACCTTATCAGTGGTCCCTTGAACGTAAGGAAGATGAACACCTGGAATCCGTTCCTTCGGCTCCCTTTTCGACAGAGAATTCATGGTGGCTTTTCGGAAAGCCTTCTGACCCAAGTATCTACTATAGCCATTCTCAACAAAGACATCAAGGAGATGGGATTTTTCTTTCTCAAAACTCTTATTATCCGAGATCCTTAGGGCCCGAGTAGCAAGGGTATTGAGAACACCCATCTTTTGAGCTGGGAAATGGTGAGAACTGGCATGGAGATACTGTTCAGTATGAGTTTTCTTCCGAAAAACCTGGTGGGCGATGGAACCATCATCATTCCTTGAAATAAGAATGTCAAGGAATGGGAGGCACCCATCAACCTCCTGCTCCTTAGTGAACTTGATGGCAGAGGATTGATTGTTGAGATGCTCAAAGAAAAGATCTAATTCTTTCTGGCCATGAGACCAAATGACATTAGTATCATCCACATACCTTTTCCAGAGCTTAGGCAAGAGACGAGAAGAATTCAGAGCCTTAGACTCAAAATCTTCCATAAAGAGATTGGCAACAATAGGGGACAGGGGGGAACCCATGGCGACACCACAGGTTTGCTCGAAGAACTCCCCCTCAAAACAGAAAAAGGTGGAAGTGAGGCAAATCTCAACCAACCTAGCTGTGTCAGGGTCAGTTAGGCGGTAGATCACCTCCAAGGCCTCCTTAATAGGAATGCAAGTGAACAAGGATACAACATCAAAGCTAACAAGAATGTCCTCAGGGTCAAGATTAATGCCCTTAAGTTCATCAATGAAGGAAGCAGAGTCTTTAACGAAGGACTCCGTACGACCAACTAGGGGCTTAAGCTTTAACGCAAGAAACTTAGCAAGAAGGTAGGTAGGACCTCCAATAGTGTTGACGATGGGCCTCAAAGGAGCTCCTTCCTTATGAATCTTGGGGAGACCATAGATCCTTGGAGTAATAGGGTTGCTCTCAATGAGTTTATGGTGAAAGGAACTCAACGAACTAATGGATTTAATGGCAAGAGCCACATTCCTAGAAACCTTCTTTAACGGATTCTTGGGAAGCTTTTTGTAGCTACCACTATTAAGAAGATGATCCAACATTTTGTTGCGGTAATCAGCCCTGTTGAGGATGACAGCAGCACCACCCTTATCAGCCTTAAGAACAATGATATCTTTGTTCTGGTTTAAGGACCTGAGAGCTGCTGACTCTTCCTTGCTAAGGTTGCTCTTAGGGGGTTTAGCCTTTCTTAAGACAACCGCACAGTCTTGCCTAATAGTATCCTTGATCCTATCAGGTAAACCTTTGATCCCAAATTCTATGTCACAAATGATATCATCCACAGGGATCTTCTTAGGGGCTAAGGCAAAATTTAGCCCTTTACTCAGAACCTTAAAGACGCCAGGGGGAAAGGAGAAACTGGAAAGATTGATCACCTTGTTATGAGAGGAAGGAGGAAGATTAATACTATTAATATTATGACTATTATATCCTTTTCTAGAATTATTCCTCATGTCTTTCTTAATATCAATCATCATGTTATTATTATTACTAATAATATTTTCTTTACCAGAATTATTACCATAAGAGTTATGAATACAACTATCCTCATAAATCTTATTAGAATTATTATTATGCCTATAACTATTACTATTAAATGAATTATTAATATTATTAAAATTGTTAATCTCTACACTATTATTGTTATCATAATTAATATTATTACCAATACTAATAGCTCTATCACTATTATAATTATTAATATTATTACTATATTTATTAATTATATTATCAATAATAATATCGCAATTCCTATTAATATTAAAATTATTATCCATATTACTAACCTTATTATAATTCCCATAATTATTACTATGTTTATTAATAAGCTTACCAAAATTAATGCCCAACCGGCTCTCCTTCTCGCAGTTAATTCCGAAGCGATGATTCTTATTAAAATTGACGGGCCCGGCAAGCTGATTCGACGGAGAAAGGAACGAACGTCGAATACTCCCATCAACGCAGTCCGCTCCAACAGAAGAGCTAGCCACATCGATTTCTGATGAATCCGCAGGAAGCATTGGAATCGAGCCAAGATTAACTAGACTACTGTCCGCCTGAATGCTCCCATCAATGGAGTCCGCTCCAACAACGCAGCTTGCCATACCGATTTCAGAGGAATCCAAAGAACCTACCGCCGGATCAGAGGGTTTAAATACTGGTCTGGGCTCTGGAGCCAGAGCCACGAGCTTCTGCACTGGAATCGAGCCAAGCTTACCCATGCTACTGTCCGCTGCAACCAGATTAACATCAGGAGAAGCGTTGCATTGGACTGGGCAAGCGACAGGAGGAGAGCCCTCAGAAACCACGCTGGCACCTGGAATCGAACCGAGAAGGGCAAAGGAAGCGCTGCCTTCTTCTGCGCAGAGGGGAACCAACCCAGAACCGCAGGAGGCACGGGGAACCATGCTTTCTTCAGTGCGGAGGAGGTTGCGGTCCAAGATCTCGGCGCCTGGATCTTTCCCCTCAGAAATCCACAAAGATCTGCACGGAGCAAGGGAAGATCTGCCACCTACTGCGTAGGGGTGATCAAGATAAAGACCCGTCGCAGAACCAGGAAACAAAACAGGAGAACGCAGATCGGACAGAGGACCGGTTCCATCCAAGGGAGCTGCGACCTCCAGAGAAGGGGAACCAGAGATCCCACCTGAGCGCTCAGATAACCATTCCTTGAGCGCCGAGATTTGGCCTGAAGAGACACGGCTATGGCAAACCTCACCCACGGATCTAACAGAATTACCAGCAAGCCTTTGAAACTTAGAAGCCTGATTCAGCTTACGAATCTCCTCTAACCGAAGGGATTTCAGAGCTGAACAAGCATCTATTCTGGCCCAAAGGGAGGCTGAAAATAAGTTCCCAAGATCCAGATGCAAATCTAACAGAAACCGAGAAACCTGATTCAAGGACTTTCTAACCCTGCTGATTTCTACTCGTAATAACGCTAAGCTCGCCTTGAGGAAAACCTGATGGTTATGAGGAGTGTTAAGGCGATGCTTAATCTGGGCAAAGACAGGGATGACGGAGGAGTCTCTGCAACGTTTAAGAAAAGCTAGATCAGTCTTCAACCTTGAAACCTGCAAGCGTGCCCTCTCAAATTGATGGACCTTCGTAGCAATGGCTTTTCCGTGCAGGGATTCAATTATAGAGTTGAGGCTTCTGTGATCCATAACAAGTTTATGATAGATTTTTCGGCGAAAATCACATGAGAAACCATTTGTCGACGCGTTTCGAACCAACCAGTGTGGTTCATCGTCAGGACAAGTTGAAGAACAGATCCAGCTTAGCCTGTTTAAATAGCTAGAGCAGAGACACCAACGGTTACCTGGGCAAAAGGTTGACTTAAGGAGCAAGGTCAAATTTAGTTATATTAGGTAAAAATAAATAAATAAATATCTAAATATATAAATGATAAATTATAATATAATAATAAAAATAAATAAAAATATATAAATTTATATATAGAAATATAAATTTAGTTATATTAGGTGAAAGATACATACATAAATATATAAATATATAAATGAAGAAATATAAAATAATAATAAATTATTTATTTATTAATAAATAAATGAAGAATAATAATAAACTATTTATTTAATTTATGAAGATTAATAAATATAATAGCAAAAATAAATTATTAATTTAATTTATATAAATGAAAAAAATAAAAATAAATATCTAAATATATAAATGATAAAATACAATAATAAAAATATATAAATTTATATATAGATTTAGTTATATTGGGTGTAAGATACATAAATAAATATATAAATATATAAATGAAGAAATATAAAATAATAATAAATTATTTATTTATTAATAAATATATAAAAGAAGAATAATAATAAACTATTTATTTATTTATGAAAATATAAATTAATAAATATAATAGCAAAAATAAATTATTTATTTAATTTATATAAATGAAAAAATAAATGGTATCATTAGTAAGGTAAATACATTCATATATAAATTTAGTTATATTAGGTGTAAGATAAACAGACAATTGAAGAATTATAAAACTAAAAATAAACTATTTATTTATTAAATAAATCAAAATATAAATGAAGAATTAGAGATAATGAAGAAACGCGTCGACAAATGGTTTCTCATGTGATTTTCGCCGAAAAATCTATCATAAACTGGTTAGGAAATTTGTTTTTTAGAATACAAGTTTTTTAACTATTTTTTATTGGTCTAAATTTATTTATGTATTCATAAATATATTTTAAACAATTAAAAAATATTTTTTTACTAAAAATTATATTGTTTTTGTCCCTCTAAAAAACTATTTTATTTATAAGTTTGACTATTGTCACACATCCATATAATTATGCCTAGGTAACAATGGCAAATTAAAAAAAAAAATACATTGATCAATATAATCTTTATACTTCCTAATGGTGAAAACGCTAAAAACATTAATGTAATTTAATTTCTTTTATAAACATAACCATAAGTTCTTCAGTGTTGGATTCGGTCTACACTTTCAGAAACTAATTATTTGTGTTTATAAGCTTTTGGGTTGGCTAGGACTATCGACCCAGCCTCAATCCTGGTTTCCCTGGGTGTTAGATCAAGATCCATTTGCGGCACTACCCAGAACTATGAAATTATATGAGGCAAGTACCCACCTTACTGTGGCAAAACCCTCGGTAAAATAATGGACTGTTGCTTCTTTTCCACGTGACTTCAGTTCTCTGGATTGTATCAGTATTCTACTACTCTTGTGTATTAACAATGTTGAGAGCTTAAGGGTTTAATTCATGTTCAGTTTGACTATTATTTGGATGTATTGCAATTTTTGTCTTTGCATAGAGTTACAATGGTTATATTATATATGTATATTACTGTGATTAGAGAGGTTCTTGTCTCTTCTTGGTATTCAAACATAATCTAGCTCCATGCAAAATCACATATTCATTCCCCGAAGGGTCTAATGTCCGACTTGTTTTCCTTTATGAAATATAAGTTAAATCTCCTGTAAATTCCCTATTTAGAGGATTAAATAGTTGTTCTATAATTTGTTCAACGAGTTTGTAAATATTTTCTTATACAGAATAATATTAATAAATCTTTCATTTACAAGAGCAAGTTATTCGTTCAATTCGGTATAATAAATATTTCAACCATATATTAGAACTACTACCTATACAACACAAGGATATACTTATCTGAGTATTCGTTAATTTCCTGTCATCTGTCAGATACCAGACCTTAGATTACTTGTTTTTTTCCTCCCAAATGTGAGACCAGCTATTCCAGCCGGAGTCTACTCCCGAGTTGTTCCTCACACGTAGGTTTTCTTCTTTAGACTAACAGTCTTAACCTGTCATAGTTATTTGGTCCTAACCAGACTTAGCTTCATGAACCCATCTGATATTTCAGCGCAGTGTTCTCATTCTCAATTTTAACTTTTTCCCTCTTTCTTGATCTTAGGTACGCATACCCTCTTGATCTCTTCCTTGAGAATAAATCTCCAAGGAAGTAGTTAGGGATAGGTAACCTCCTATCCTAACTACCTATCATGTGAGAGATACATAATTGTCATTATTATGACATTCCACTTTCTGCATACCTTAATCAAAATAAAAAAATATATAAACTTGTAATAGTATTCAGTTTGTTTAACTGCAGTAATTAAATATTTACAATTACCGGGGACATCACATCTTCCCCCCCTAAGATTAAACATCGTCCTGATGTTTCTATATTGTAAATAGATTTGGAAAAGTCTTCCTCATAACCTGTTCTTCTTCCCAAGTGGCCTCCTCTGGCCCAAAGTGCTGCCATTGCACTTTAACTTGGGTGACAACTCATTTCCGTAGCATTACTTCTCTTTGATCGAGTATACCTAGGGGCTTGACCAAGAACTCGCCTTCTGGTTCGACCTGTATATCCTGTCAATTGATTATATGTTTAGGATAATATATGTATTTTTTTAACACAGAAACATGAAAAACATTATGCACACGTATATGGTTGGGCAAAGCAAGCTAATAAGCCACTGGTCCAATTCGAGCCAGGATGTGGAAAGGACCACAAAACCGGGGTGCTAATTTAGCACACCCGGCCTATTACAAGGTACCTTCTTGGATCGTACACAAATGTAAACATGATATCCAACTTGGAATTCCCGAAAACTTCTCTTCCAGTCAGAAAAATCCTTATGAAAATCCTGAGTGGTCTTTAAATTTGAGCTTACCTTTTTAACCATATCTTCCATTTCTTTTAACATGTCAGGGCCTAGCATTAATCTATCTTCTGGGCCACCCCAACTCGAGGGTGTCCTGCACTTGCGTCTGTATAACACCACAAACGAACTCATTTCCAAGGACATATGGTAGTTGTTATTGTAAGAAAACCCCACTAAATGTATATAATCCTCCCATTTAGATGGTTCTTACATTACATAATTTCGCAACATATCTTCCACTATTTGATTTACTCGCTCAGACTGCCCATCCGTCTAAGGGTGGTAGGCAGTGCTAAAATGAAGTTTTGTGCCTAAACCTCCAAATAAGGTTTTCCAAAAAGCTGATGTAAATTTTACATCACGGTCGGAGATTATGATCTTTGGTATTCCGTGTAATCTAAAAATAGTTTGCATGAATATGTTAGTAATTTGAACGGCCTTGTAAGTTGATTGTACTCGTATGAAGTGAGCAGATTTGCTCAACTTGTCTATTACCACCATTATAGAGTTGTTCTTCTTTTTAGACTTAGGTAGTCTTGTAATAAAATCGATGGAAATAGTTTCCCACTTCCATTCCAGAATAGGCAATGAGTGGAGTAGTCCAGTTCGGTGTCAGTGTTCCATTCTCACTTGTTGACACTCCAAACAGCGAGCCAAATATTCAGCTACTTCTTTCTTCATTCCGGACCAGAAATATTCCTTTCTGAGTGCAGTCATTAATTTATGATATCGGGATGGCCTGCATAAGGAATTTTATGATATTCGTCTAAAATAAATTGTTTAATATTTTTCTGATTAGGCACATACATTCTTCCTCTATAATTCAGTGTACCTTCTTGATTTACCTCATGCCCTAGTTGTTGTTCTTTGTTGTCCATAAATTTAGCTTGCTTCCATAAAAAATTATATTCAGGGTCCTGTATTGCTGCTTCTTTAATGTGCTCTTTAAAAGTGGTACTTACTTCACTGAAAGAGACTTCATAAATGCAATTTACTTTTCGACTTAAGGCATCCACGACTTGATTCTCCTTCCCTTTCAATTTCTTGATTTCAAAGTCAAATTCACTCAAGAAGGTAACCCAATGGGCTTTCCTAGCATTCAGAGTGGGCTGCTTAAAATAGTTAATTAAACTATGATGATCAATCATTAATAAGAATTTCTTACCCATCAAGTAATGTCGCCACATCTTTAACGCGTGAATTACTATCATTAGCTCTAAATCATAGGCTGAATACTTTTGTTCGTGCTCCTTAATTTTCTGAGACTCATAAGCAATAATCCTGCCCTCATACATTAGTACGTTGCCTACACCTTCCTTGCTGGCATCTGTGCAAACCACATAATCTTTCTTCGAATCTGCAATGCTCAAAATGGGTGCGATGGTAAGTAAATGTTTAAGCTGGTCAAAACTTCTTTCACAATCCATGGTCAAATTAAAATTTTCTCCTTTCTTTTGCAGAGAGGTAATGGGATATGCCACTCTCGAAAATCCTTCAACAAATCGCCTATAGTATCCTATTAGACCCATAAATGATCTTATATCATCCATGTTCTTTGGTACTGGCCATTCCATTATAAGTTTTATTTTCTCCGGATCTATAGCAATTCCATCTCTGGTAATAACATGTCCTAGATATTGTATTTTCTCTTTAAAGAAATCATATTTGATGTACTTGGCGTACAGCTCATTCTCCCTTAAGATTTGCACGACAATACATAGGTTCTCTTTATGTTCTTCTATATTCCAAGAGTAGATTAGTATATCATCAGTAAAAATCAATATAAATGTTGGCTTGATGGGCCCTAACCCAGGTTCAGCGTTAATTAGCCAAGAAAATCCCTACACTACTCGCCCTTTTGGCATCAATCCGCGAAGCGCGAACTAAATTCTCACCCGAAGCAGTATGGGGGGATGCAGGAACCAAGTTTCTGCATCGTGAGATAGTTGTGATGTCGTTTCATACCCCAACCCTTCCTTGGCACAGACCCATAAGCCCTTTAGGGCTTATCAATGTACTTCTCTTATTCATCTTTGAAACCTTCGCGAAGGTCTCCAATCGTCCTTCATCGACCCTAAATAGTCAATGTAGACACTTACGCACCTCTGTAATTATTCTTACTTGTGTGTCTACCCCGATTAGCTTAAGTATTAGTTAACTTCAACATGCATTATGATTATCTTTGCGTAAACAGATATTCTTACTTGCATTCATATGATAAAGTAAAACACATAGATTCGCGCATCAAAATAGCATTAAATCATAAACCCAGTATTCAACATAACATAACCGCAACCATTCATAACAGAAGTAAAATAGCTCATACACAAATATTTCTAGAATAATTATCTTTATTGATGGTTCAAGTCTCTAGTGCAGACTCTAACTTCCCTGCGCACACAGTTGCAGGGGTCCACGCACTCAGCTGTAGACTTCTACCCCAAGCCTCTACGCACTCTGCTGTAGAGCCTCTTCCTACGCTAATACTCTTCGCTCTTAGCTCTCACAACCCATTACATTGATCAATTGCCCGATTACTTACTCAAAATTGAACTAAAAACTCTGCCTTAGACTCTTCTAAGACTCCCTTTTTATACATTCCCATGGCCCGCGGACCAAGGGCAGATCTCATCAAGCCAACATAAGCTACATAAACTAAGGGCGGAAACCCTTTTTTACTATCTACACCTTTGTGCTTCGCAACCACAAAATGCAGAGAATTTACATTCATTATACAAAACCTGGGCCTTTGGCCCCAAAACTTGGGCTTTTAACCCCAAAATTGACCATAGGGTACCTGTTCCCAACAGGCCCCCAACACAAATCTGGTGACTCGCCCCGAGTCACTCGGTCGGTGCAGAGATCTTGTCACGAAGACCTCCCAGCTCCACCTGTACAACTGCAACCTCGGCGGTATATTGGTCGTCGCCTGCTTACCTTGCTTGACCAGCTGCTCCGTCGCTGGTTCTGCCTATGTTTTCTGTTGTGTCGCCTGCAGACTAGCCAATTTCCCTTCAATGGAGGCAATGAGTACATAGGCTTCCTCTAGTTAAGGCCCCAATCTGGCCTTCAACACTGCCTCCTTGCACTGAGCTACATCCACCTATTCCTTTAGTGCCTTCGCTTCCTACAGCTTTGCCAAACTCTGCGTGATGGCGATGGTGCGTGTCGTCGCCTTGACTTCATCGTACCTCTGTTGCAGCTCTCGTGCCTCATTTTCTAGTCTTTGAAAGTTGGGATCTTCCTACAAATTGGTGACTACTTCGAGTGCCTGCTCAAAGAGCACAGTGCAATCCTTCACAGCGGTGTCAATAGCTGCAATGGCATGTTTGACAGCAGTCTCGCGTTGCTCTCTGACTTCTGGTGGAGTCGAAGGCTGGGCCCTCAACTCAAGTTCCATGATCTTAAGGTTCAGTTCAAACTGAACCTTAGCTAGCTCTATTTGTGCCTTGCGCACACCTGCAACGAGCTTCCAGATCCTTGCGTCGACTGGCGCATCTTCGAGGATGTTCAGCTCTGGAACATTCTAGCATACCTCAACCACCACAGTTGTTGTGCACTCATTATTTTCTGTGATCTTCTTAAGAAGATCAATCACAGACTATTTTTCAACAAACATATGTGCTTTGTTCACCTTCTGCTCACTGATGACGTTCAAGGCGCGCTGTTCCTGAACCCGTATTTTTGCAATCACACCATCGAGCAAGGTGTGAAGGGCTTCACTTGGAAGTGTGACCAAGTTTAACCCAAATTTCTTGATGGTACTGACAGTGGCCCTATCAGTCTCTGCTTCTGTGGTCAATGCTCCATCCGATAGTGCGACAGCCTGGGGATCCATTGTACGAGCCATATCTGTTGTGTCTAAGGTTCCCGGTGCCAAACTGCTCAACACCACGTTGCCCCGCCCTACACTGGTCTGCACCTAAGTAGCCTGGATCTGCAGCTCACACAGACCCGTTTGAATGGAGACCAAGGCATGTTTCTACTGTTGCTTGAACTGCTGCAGCGGTTCTGTTGTCACGTCCATCACTGTATCATCGATATCATTCAAATCACCCCTTTCAAGGTGATTGGGTCCAGGGAGGATTTGCTGGCCTTGAACTTCTTCTACAGTCCTACTTTCTCCTGCTCCCATGTGCGCTTAACCCGGAATGGAGTAGTTTCCGGGTCCACTCCATCCTGCTCTGAGCGCTGCTCCTCCTCATCTGTCTATGGAGAAGGCAACTTCTGACTCCTATCAGATTCGCGATCATCCTATTCCTCCTCCCCTTTTGCCTACATTTTGGTCGCGTGCTTTGCTTTGGCTTTGTCCTCAGCTTACTTCCTTCGTTTTTCGACCAACTACTCCATCTTTAACCTGTTCTCTTCCTTCTTCTGCTTTGCGGTAGACTTACTAGACCCAACTGATAAGTCTGAGGCCTTGCACCACTTTGTGGGCCAACTCTCCAGAACCATGGTGATTGCATCATCTGTCACCAGGTATGGAAGATCATACCATTTTTGTGTGGGGTCCTTCTGCGCTCTGATGGAAACATAGTGGAAGTTCACCTTGAACTCCACATATTCAGACAACTACTCAAAGATAGTCGATGAGAGCCACGGCTTGTGGTTGATGGCGGCATGGATGCTTGATTCCATGAGAATCCAGAATATCTTACTATCCTTGATCCTTTGGGGGTCCTTCGTGGCCCAAAGTGAAGCGAACTTTGCTGCTTCTAGCAGCTCCGGTGTAATCGTAGGGAAACTGACTATCCTCTGGTAAGTCCCATGCAACCAATACAATCGACAACAGTAGCCATGCATAGTGAAAAGTCTTGCTTTGATCTTGCACTTCTCTACAGTTCACGAGGAACTCATTGCAGAGGTAGTGTGCCCAGTTAAATTGTACGCCCTCCACGCACTGGGCCACTAAAGATACCACCAGTGTTAACACTTCATCTGCACGACACTTCCTCATAATTTTCCCTACCAAAATCTGGGTGGCTACTTTAACCACAGGGTCAGTTATGCTAGAGATGGAGTAGCCAAGCAACTTCTTGGCAAGCTTGAACTTGTCCTTCATTCATTCGGCGAGGTCGTGCTCACCTAACTTTCTGCCAAATGCCATGGTTGGATTCAAGCCTGAGTGCAGGAGCAAGGTGATCCTATGGATCAGCATGTCAGTGATTGGTATCAGATCTCCTAACCACAGGCACCCATCATGCACCAAGCATAACAGCTGCTTGATCACTATCAAAGTTATGGGCACGCGGTTGTAATGCGACACCCATAGCAGGTTCAACAGTCCTGCCTTATCCACCCCTTTTATCCACTTTCTTGGCTCCAGCGCAGTCACACCAGAGTCTTTATAGAAGATGTGGTGCATGAATGTATTAGTCGCCAAGTGGGGAAAGCGCTCTGTATCTGCTAAATCCTAATCCTCCAGCTTCAAAAGGGGGATACGCGCCAAGCGCGGTCCTTCGAATGTGATTTTGTCTGGCAGCAACGGGGTGAAAAGTGTGATTTTGTTCTCGTCGATGTCCTTTGGTACCTTCACCTTGCCTCGGCGCGGAGGGACATATGATGGCAGCTTGGAGATAGGGTTTGCCCCGTCAACTTCAATGTCTTTTTCCCCTGCGTCAACATCTTCTATGCCCACACCAATGTCCTTTATGTCCTCGTCAGGTTCCAGGTCTACTACCTTGCCCTTCTCCTGTGTAGTAGGCTTTTCCTTCTTCTGGTGTTTCCTTAGTGACTCACGCACCGGCTGTGTTTCTTTCTGCTTATCCTTCTTCATCTTGGGACCTTCTTTGGGTGGCATAGGCCTCAGCCTGGGCGACCTCGGTGATTTGGGTACTTCTGCAGGTACCTCTACACTTGCTACCTCTGGGGCAACTACCTTAGCTACCATCGCTTCTACAACAATTTCAATCTCCACGGGTGTCGACATAATGCCAGTTAAAATCTCTTGAGTTTCCTTCAACAATTTCTCAAAAACTGAAGTCACTACCAAAGCCTCGAAGTAATCAAGGTTCATGTGTGCCTGATAGCTCAACACCTCAATTCTCAAAATGCCAAGTGTTTTTTGTTGGTCGGCCATCTGTAATTTATAGGCAATTTCAAATTTGAATCTGAAAGTTTCCCCCCAAAATTGGTTCATAAATGTTAGAGTGGTGGCAGATTTTCAAAGATCTTGCTCTTAAATTCCGACTTAATTGATGCCCCCCCCTCCATTTAGCCGTTTTCCCACTATCAAGTCATGGACAGTGACCATAACGGTCACTTCCTGGCTACCCTGCGCGGTCTCTCCTTCAATAGTGCAGCTCCCCTTGCACTTCTGTTGAAACTGTGACAATCCTCCATTCCGCGCAGTACCCCAACCGCGCAGCTCTACAACCCGAGTAGTGTAGTTTATAGTCTCACGCCTCCTTTCAGCTGCCTGGAGTGCTAAGACTATGCTTCGACCATATATTCATCTGGTCAGATCCCTGGTGTATGGCTTCAATCGGATACCATTCACCCTCCCTGGGAATGGCTCTCCATTCAACACTACCAACTAAACTGCTCCACCATCTCCTTGCTGACATAGGGCCCCATTCAATGCATCCAAAATTTTCCTAGAAATTTATCAAACTTGCTGTCATATAATAACACTAAATCATTTACCTTGAAGGTGCACAGTTTGATGTGCCGATCGTGCAATTCCTTTTCGCGTTCCTTTTGAACTTGCTGACGGAATCCAGCTAGAAACCTATCTTCTTCTAGTTCTGCCAACTGCGCAAGCCTTTCTTCCATGGCCTCGCAATCCGCCATTCCTGTGAATTCTGTTATGCGCAGACTAGGTACAATGTATTCCATTGGCATCACATATTCAACACCATAAACTAGCCTGAAAGTCGTTTGTCCAGTCAGCTTCTTACAAGTTGTTCTGTAAGCCCATAGCACCGCAAGTACGCACACATCCCAGTCGTTTCTTTGTGTATTGCAAACCTTCGTCAGTGCATTCTCCAGTATATTATTAAACACTTCTATCGTGCCATTAGCCTGTGGGTGATATGGAATTCTCTTCTGATGGTAAACCTAAAATTCCTCCGTCAACGTGCTGATCGTTTCATTAAGAAAATGTGTACCACGATCGCTCATTAAAATGTTTGGACAACCAAACCTTGTCAGCATGTACTCCAAGATGAATTTTGTTGTTTTCATGCTTGTACAGTCCTTCACAGGCTACGCCTGTTATGAAACCAGCTCAAGAAAAGATAGAAAAGATAGATCAATGCCTTAGAATTTAGCCTCTTCGAGGGGGCAACCTCCTTTACATTACATAAATGAACAATTCTTCCCTGATTCAAATGACAAAACCTCCTTTCTATATATGGGAGTCTAAGGAGTCACAATATAACCGAGCGGACCTAACAATAATAATATAAAGCCACAAAAATAACAATAAAGGGATTCTATGGGGCATAGTAATAACAATATGGGGATAATAGGGGCACAACAATATTAATAAGGGATGCAACTACAATAGTAATGGGGTAATTACTAGTATTATAGGGACCCAACATCCCCCCTCCTTCAAAAAAAGTGTTGTCCCCAACACTTGAGTAGTTTTGGATGCTTCTGTATAAAATTCTCATCCTCCCATGTGGAATCTTCAGCAGATAAGTTCTTCCACTTGATAAGATACTCTGAAATTGATCGATTTCGTAGCTATCGACTTCTTGTTTCTGTGACTGCTTCCGGTTCTAATATAATTTTTCCTTCCTCGTCAAGTTTTGGCAATATTGTTTGAACTGGGAGCTTGTCGCCTATAACCTTCTTTAAACATGAAACATGGAAAACTGGGTGCAATCGAGAAGCTGCAGGAAGCTCCAATTTGTATGCCATAGTACCAATCTTTTGCAACACCTTGTACGGACCATAATACTTTGGTGATAATTTATTATCCTTCTTAGCTTGCTTGAGGGACATTTGCTTATATGGTTGTAGCCGTAGGAATACCCAATCACCTACATCAAAACTTTTTTCGCTGCGATGTTGATCTGCCTGTTGTTTCATTCTATTTTGTGCCAACACGAGGTTATCCTTTAAGAGTTGGAGGACTTGTTGTTGATGTTCGATGTGATGTTCCACTACATGAACCTTAGAATTTTCTCTTAAATATGATGTGATGGATGGTGGCTGATATCCATAAAGTGCCATAAATGGGGTCATTTTTGTTGTTGTATGGAAGGAAGTGTTATACCACCATTCAGCCAGAGGCAACCATTTGACCCATTGTGTTTGTTTATCAGATACAAAGCAACGAAGATATCCTTCCAAACATTTGTTTACTATCTCAGTTTTCCCATCAGATTGAGGATGATAAGATGAGCTATGAGCTAACTGAGTACCAAGACAAGAAAATAATTCTGTCCAAAAATTTCCAGTGAAAATGGGATCTCTGTCACTTAAAATAATCTTTGGGTTTCCATGTAGCTTTTGAATTGTTTCCATAAATGCAGTAGAAACTGTACTAGCTTTAAATGGATGTGATAATGCACAAAAGTGTGCATACTTGGTAAGTCTGTCAACTACCACCATGATGACACTCTTTCCCTCAGACTTGGGTAAACCTGTGATAAAATCCATTGAAACCTCCCCCCAACGTTGGCTTGGAATGGATAAAGGTTGTAATAGACCCGGTGTCTTAATTGTTTCAACTTTATTTTGTTGGAAAACCAAACATTCCACCACAAATTTTTGAATATCCGATTTAAGGCCATCCCAAAAAAATTCCTTCTTAACCCTGTGGTAAGTTTTTAAAAATCCTGAGTGCCCTCCTAAGGGAGAAGTGTGCAATTCCATAAGAATCTTTTGTTTTAGTTGGGAATTCTTACAGAGGTATAAGCGATCTTTGTACCATAAAGAATCATTTTGCCAGCTAAATGTATCAGACGTACTGGAATCTTGTTGTAACTTTCGAATAAGTGCCCACACCTCTTCGTCATTCTTCCATTCCTCCCTTTCTTCGTTTATCCAATCTGGTTGGATAATAGAAATGGCGCACAACAATGCTTCCACATCCTCATCCTTTCTTGAGAGTGCATCTGCCACCACATTTTGCTTCCCTTTTTGTAGATGATTTCAAAGTCATAACCCAACATCTTTGTGACCCACTTTTGTTGCTCTTCAGAGGATAATCTTTGTTCTAAAAAGTATTTAAGGCTATCATGATCTATTTTTACCTTGAAGTGTCTTCCCATTAGGTAGGGTCGCCATTTCTTAAGTGCATGGAGTATTGCCAACATTTCCTTCTCATAAATAGCTTTTTGTAAAAACTTTCCCTTGATTGGATGACTTTCAAAAGCAATGGGTCTTTCATCTTGCATTAAAACAGCACCAATTCCATTTCCTGAAGCATCACATTCCACAATAAAGGTTTTTGTGAAGTCCGGTGTAGCTAAGACCGGTGCTTGGCACATTGCCTCTTTAAGATGTTCGAAGGCCTTTGTTGCTTCTGGAGTCCATGAAAATGCATCTTTCTTCAATAATGTTGTTAGAGGTGCTGCTATTCTCCCAT
This sequence comes from Pinus tabuliformis, assembly GCA_031772625.1. Taxonomy (NCBI): domain Eukaryota; kingdom Viridiplantae; phylum Streptophyta; class Pinopsida; order Pinales; family Pinaceae; genus Pinus; species Pinus tabuliformis. Next base: position 321,181,052 of record CM062809.1, read on the forward strand.
AATTCTTAACAAACTTGCGATAATACCCTGTCAACCCGAGAAATCCTCGCAGATGCTTTATGGATGTGGGGATTTTCCATTCCTTAATGGCTTTAATTTTGCTAGGGTCTACCTTAACTCCTTCATGAGATACAATATGACCCAGATATTCCACCTCTTGTACTCCAAAGAAACATTTGGATCTTTTTGCATATAATTGTTTCTCCTCCAATAGTTGTAGCACCCTGTCAACATGTTCAACATGATCCTTCCAAGACTTGTTGTAGATTAGTATATCATCAAAAAATACTAACACAAATTTTCTAAGGAATGGTTTGAAAATGGAATTCATCAAACCTTGAAATGTTGAAGGTGCATTGGTAAGGCCAAAAGGCATGACCAAAAATTCATAATGACCCTCATGAGTTCTAAATGCTGTTTTTGGAATGTCTTCAGTCTTCATTCTGATTTGATGATATCCTAAATGAAGATCCAACTTGGTGAAGTAAATTGATCCATGCAATTCATCCAGTAATTCATCAATGACGGGAATGGGAAACTTATCTTTAATAGTGAGCTTGTTGAGCTCCCTATAATCCAGACACATGTGCCATGATCCATCCTTCTTGTGCACTAATACTACTGGAGCAGAGAAAGAACTTTGACTCGGTTGAATTATACCAGCCTCTAGCATTTCTGCAACCATACGTTCAATTTCACTCTTTTGGGCATAGGGATATCTGTACGGCCTGATGTTTGGAGGAACACTTCCTGGAATCAAATGAATAGCATGATCATGATCACAAATAGGTGGGAGACCTTTGGGAGTCTCAAATACCTTGGAATGATTGTCCAAGACTTTTTGGAGATCTGGAGAAATAGATGATTGCAATGTGGAAACATCTAGCGAACATAATTGTGCAATTACACCCCTTTGTTCCTTTTTTAGAAGCTTTTTCATACCATTAGAGCTAATTATCTTTCCCGGTTTCCCTGCAATACCCCTTAATTCAACTTCCTTTCCTTCCACGGAAAATTTCATGAAAAGTTCTTGAAAATTAAAAGCTATTGTACCCAAGGATTGTAGCCATTGGACTCCTAGTACAACATCAGCACCTCCCATTGGAATGGAAAGCATTGGGCTAGTCAATACATATTCTCCCATCGATAGCTTGATATTATGGCACTTTCCAGAGCAATTTATTGTTCCTCCATTTGCAACCATCACTTGACACTCTGGTGCTGGATATAAGAAGCAATTCAATTCTTTTGCTACCTTACAATGAATAAAATTGTGGGTACTTCCTGAATCAATCAACACTATTACCTTTTTCTTCTTGATTTGTCCTTCTATCTTGATGGTTTGAGGAGTGGTAATTCCCGCCAATGCATTACAAGATATGGTCGGATTCATTTCTTCTTATCTAGGCTTTGTTCCTGGAGTATATCCTCTTCTTTTGACCTTTCTTGCTCCTTTTCTTCTTCCTCTTCACAATCTATGTAGAATAATTTCTTCTCAGCACACTTATGACCTTTAGTGTATTTGCTATCACAACTGTAACAAAGCCCTTTTGCTCTTTTTTCTTCCAATTGTTGTGGTGTCAACCTTATAGGTTGTGGAAGACTAGGAGCAACCACACTTCCATCTTTATAGTTGTGAGTGGTATGCTTCCTGGTTGCCATAATTTTGCTTTCCATTTTTCTTGCTAACCTGAATGCCTTCTCTAATGAATCAGGTTCCCAAAGGCAAACATCATGTTGGATATTATCCTTTAAAGTACCTATGAACACATCAATCCTATGCTCCTCTGGAATATCTTTTACCCTTATGTTCAATTTTTGGAACTCCTCAATGTGCTCCATTATTGAACCCTTTTGTTTGAGACTTATCAATTGGCTAAAAAAAGTGTTGCTTTTTGTATCCTCATAATGTGTTATCAATTCTTCCGTAAAAATTGCCCAAGTGATAATTTGTTTACGAGAGCAAAGCCATTGATACCATACAAACTGATTTGGTTCCAAATATAAAGTTGCAATACGTACCTTTTGTGTGTTTTGCACATTATTGAGATCGAAAAATTGTTCCATTTGTAATATCCATGTTGCGAGATCCTTGCCATCAAACTTCCTCATATCGATTTTTGGAATATGGTGGGTTTTTGATCCCACATTAGAGTCTAAGAAATCATGATTAACATTTCTTTTGTTCGCATCATGAGTTTCCTTTACTACCTTTTCACCATTGGTAAGTATTTCTTGTAGAAAACTTGTCAAATCTGTCTTCAAATCTGCCATGCCTGTCTTCAAATTTGTGTTCAAATATATCTTCAAGTTGTCCATCTTAGCTTCCATGCCATTCATCTTAGCTTCCACGCCATTTATCTTAGCTTCTATTAGCTTTTGTGACAGTGACATTTGTTGCACTTGTTCTTGTAATTTTGATATATCATGTAGCATTTCTTCCTCTTCTTCATGAGTCATGCTAGAGCTTTCAGGTTGCTTACTAGGTGTTTGCATTTTCTTTCCTCGGGGCATCAGTTACCGATAATAATGCTCTACTATGCCCTTTGAATTCCTTCAAAATAAATTTTCAAACCAAGCTTAAGTAAAAATTTAAGAAAATCTACACACCTTTTTTCACTTTGTAGGAGCTCGATATTGCCTCTGATGTATCTCTGTACTTTCCGATCATCTAGTTCTAAATTTGTGACCTGCATTATCCCTCTGTGTTCTCTTTCCAATGCCACAAGTATGACCCAAATTGGATTCTCCAAGGAATAGTTATGTGAAATCGCCCATAGTGACTTGATTATAGACTAATTCAGTAGAGCAAACTTGTACGACGTGCCACGAGTCACTGTTTCGACCTTTGGATCTGAAAAATTCATACAAGAAACTACAGTCTATCCTCTTTCTGTACCTTCTTACGAAATTTCAATACGATCCCCAGAGAGAAAGTTATGACAATTTTCCCCAGGTCACCTGTTTGGAATGTAATTCAGGAGTCTGCAAAAAGACCAACTTCCTCAGATCATATCTCCGCAAATATAGCACGAAAAGCCCTGAAATTCAGACCCAAGGTTCAGCGCAATTTCGTATCAAATGGGGTTTTTTTGCAACTTCTGAAATGTCGCAGAAAAAAAGCTATAGCGAAAATGCCACGATGACCTGTTTGGAGCAGCAAAACCCTAGAATCCAAAGCTCTGATACCAAATGTTATGAAACCAGCTCAAGAAAAGATAGAAAAGATAGATCAACACCTTAGAATTTAGCCTCTTCGAGGGGGAAACCTCCTTTACATTACATATGTTATCACTCAGGTTGTCCTTAAGCTCTGGAAAAGGATACGGCCGAGGTAACCACAGACCAACTTTGGACTGCAGGTTCTAGCCAACCTGCAATCAGAGAGGGCTCTCTCTTTTAGATTTAGATTTGTTGAAAAGGATTTTAGGCTAGGTCTCAAGTTCAGAGGGTTTTTGTTTTGTTTTTGGTGGGAAAATTGATGTTTTCAGACAAAGAGGCAAGGCATAGTCTGGAAGTTTCAAACCATTGGGCGTGGAGTCGAGGAGGAGAACTGCTGGTGCATTTCTTCGATCACAAGAGAGGGAAAGTGGAGCAAGATAGCTGAGCATGAAACAATATTTCAGGTTAAAATGATGGGAAAAATGCTAAGTGATGAGAGGCAGTTAAGAATCTCTCAATCTGCTTAACAGAGGAGGTAACAAAGCGCTACCTAGGGGCAGTAAAGAATCCCTAGATAATTGGCAAACACAAGTGAATTGGGGTAAACATGAGCCAGGAGGAATTCATATTCATAACCAATTCAATCAGAGGAAAACATAAAGAAATAGCTGAAATTGAGCATAGAGAGTATTTAAACTAATTCTAGGCTATTCTTTCTTTTTGCTATTTATATATTGGTAAACAATAAACAGAGGTGAGATGCACTTATTGCTTCAGGCTGCAGCACAAGAATTCCATCTTCATATCTCCAAAAACATTCATTTACATCAGACAGTTTGCTCTCCAAGCTTTCAGCAATCTTTGATTATAGAAAAAAAACTCAGGTATACAATGCGAGTCTCTGGTGAAAATTCCCAATCAACCAACACTTGAAACAATGTAGAGGGCGGTATATATAGGGAAAAACTATCTGCAGAGTTCCTTTATTACATCTTGACCTAATCAGGTCATAAAGAAAAGTGACTACTTAACCTAATCCTATCCAGAAATAAATGCAAAAATATCTCGGGCTGCGCTCAGGGTCGCCATATCAAAACTGAATAAATGATGCTGTCCTTGGTGGCTTGCTGCAGTGTTTTCTGAAATAAATGTGTATGGGTTTCTGCATCTATGCTGTTTGTCTGCATTTAAAGCTTTAACTGTGATTTGAGGGCAAGGATGGGCTTATGCCTCTTGATTTGACTTTCTGGGGGGGGGCTCATTAATGTTCAGGTGCTTTGAGCCCCTAAAAATCTTCGGCTGATACTCTTTGGCTTCTCTTCTTCCTCTGATACTCTTTGGCAATAAACAGATGCTTTACTAACGTGTTGTGTGTTAAATCATCATTTAATGGCCGCTGTTCGGCCTTTGTTTTCTTCAAAACTGTTTTCTGGTCCTCTCGGCAAGCTTCGTGAAGAAAAATGGGTCATTCGGCGCCTTTCGGGCCTGCTGGGGGGACGCAGAATGAAAAGATTCCCTAAAGATTCCCCATTTAGGCCCAAAAAATCTAGCGATGAGCGATTTGCGCAAATCACTCATCAAAAACTGCCTCAGAATCTGATTCTGGGGCTCCGAAGTGCGATTTTTGCCCTTCGCGCCAAAAAAGTGTTGATGACGTCAGCATGACGTGACGTTGTACGGCGGGTGACGTCAGCATGATGACGTGGTGGGATGACGTCAGCATGACGTCATCATGTACAGACGTTGATGTGGCATGAAACATGGCAAGGGGCCACGCAGGCAGATGACTCGACATGTGACTGGGCAAAGGGGGTGATGTAAGCGGTGACTGTGCAGGGGGGTGACGTAAGCGGTGACGTCACCGGGCAGGAGGCGATAAGTGGTTTTGTGGAGCACCACCTTTGGGGGGGAGTGATTTTGTCAGAGGGGGCTCCGCCACAGCCCAGGAGCTGACGCGTGGCGAGAGGTACGGCGGTAATACCGCCCATCTCCCGGATGCTAAAGCTCGGGTGTTTTGGAGATGGGATGGCCCACCCACAATCGATCTGCGGGGCGGACGATCCGACGGCTGGCGGCCAAGATAATACGGCGGGGGGATATGGGCGGAGAATATACAGAGAATATTCCCTTTTTAATATGCGTGCAGGTGGGTCTAAACAATGGTTTATGTGGGTTACGGGGGTTATATGGGTTTAATACGCGCGGGTCAATGTATTTGTGCACAAAACTTTGGTTTAGGGGTGGAAAAGGGGGTTTTTGAGGGTTTAGGGCTAGGGGAGAGGTTATTAATCTGGCCAGGAGTCGGATTAATCCCTTTTAAGACACGGATGGGCTAAAAACAGCCCCAGATGGACCGTTTTTTCCCGGACTTATAAAACTATGGCTATATTGCAGGGGAGGGGATATTCACATAGGGGAATTTTATATACAAAGTTTTAGTAGGGGAAGGTGGAAGACTGATAGGGAATTATATAATACTGTTAGTAGTTAATATGACGGTGATCAGCAAGCACTAAGGTCAGGGACCTTAGGCTATTTTGGGGAAAAGACCTTGAAAAGAAATAAAAATCCTTGAGTGAAGCAGATCTTCACCAAGGCAACTGATATGGATGATGATGAATTTAAGAGGAATCAAGCAAATCTTGACCTCTTTGGGAAGTTAGTAAGGGACTTGGGGAATTAGAAGAAGGGGGGAGTTAGTTATGTCCACCTTTGAGCTCTTTTGCATGAACACTGCCTGCACTGTGATCTGTAAAAATATAACACTTTGTACCACAAAATTGATCACAAATTATCATTCTGCAACCACACAGCTACCTACCCAGCCTACTTTCCTAACATTTTTTCTTCTTTTTGGTTTGGGTGCACTTAGACTTGCAAACCCATATTTACAATTTTTTCTTTTGAATTTTTCCTATCTAAATCTACACTTATTTCTGCCCGGGCCCAGATTAAGCAGTTGGGTCCCTTTGATTCTCTACCTATCTACAGATCTGCCAAGATTAAACTGTTTAGACAGATATCATTCTCTATATTCTAAAACAGGAAATTGAAACCTAGGGAGACCAAGATTAAACTGTTTGGACCTCCCTTAAATGAAAACTCTTCAAAACTAGAACAACTCATCAAAAATTGGAATCAGTAGTGGCATTTGGATTAGTACACTTCATGGCTTTCTTCTTTGGTCTCTTCTGGAAATATGGAACACTGCAGCTTGCAAAGTATGACATATTTGGCATGTGAAAATGTCAATCATGAAAAATGATACCCTGTTGCAACAGGAGGCTAACAACATAAATGAACAATTCTTCCCTGATTTATATGACAAAACCTCCTTTCTATATATAGGAGTCTAAGGAGTCACAATATAACCCAGCCGACCGAACAATAATAATATAAAGCCACAAAAATAACAATAGAGGGATTCTATGGGGCACAGTAATAACAATATGGGGATAATAGGGGCACAACAATATTAATAAGGGATGCAACTACAATAGTAATGGGGTAATTACTAGTATTATAGGGACCCAACAACGCCTCTGCCCATCTGGTTAAATACTCAGTCGCGGTGATGATGTACCGCACACCCGCCTTCTTTCCTATAGGTTGAATTGGTCCCACAAAGGCAATCGCCCATTTCTCGAAGGGCTATAATGATATCTGCGAATTCAGTAGCAACTCATCCCTCCGTGATGGTCTACTAGTCCTTTGGCATACATCGCATGCCCTACAATATGCTTTTGAATCCTTATGCAGTGTTAGCCACCACAACCCAGCGCGTAGAATTTTCTATGATGTTGCTTTGCTCACATAATTCCGTCTCGTGGCTCCTCCATGAGCCTTGGCAAGGATGTTGTTTTGTTCAAATTCTGGCATATAACATCGTAGTATTTCATCTGATCCCATTTTATACAAGTGTCCTGCAATGACAGAAAAGTCTGTCCCACGTACCACAAATTCCTTCTTTTGTTGGCTAGTATATCCTTCTAAAGTCGTTCCCATCGTCAGGAAGTGTATTATATCTTCAAAGTGGTTGTCCATGATGCGCACCACAAAGAGTTGCGTGTCAAGTAGTCCTTCCTCTAAATTAGTATGCTCCTCTCTTGTTTCAATGCGCAACAGATGATCCAGTCCAGCATTCAATTGTCCTAGTTTCACAATGACTTCAAAATCATATCCTAGAAACAACCACAACCATCTGCATATTTTCCCCCCAACACAAGGTTGTTCACCAAGTACTTTAATGCATAATGGTCTTTATACATCTTAAAGTGTCCTCCTAGCAAGTAGTGCCTAAACTTCTGGAGTGCGTATACCATAGCCATACCTTCGCGCTCTGTCGTTGAATAATTCTTCTCAGCTTTAGATAGCTTCCTACTTGCGAATGATATGGGATGATCCAATTCTCCCTCACCGTCCTGTGTTATTACTACCCCTAGCGCAATACATGACGTGTCCACATGCACATGAAATTCCTTCTTCCAATCTGGGAAGACTAGGATTGGCGTGGTGACCATTTTCTCTTTGAGCACATCCAAGCTCTTCTGACATTCCTCATTCCAGCAGAATGTAGCATCTTTTTTTAATAGTTTCTCCATCGGTGTGGTGATCTAGGCATAGATTTAATGAACTTTATATAGTACCCTGTATGTCTCAACGTTGCACGCAGCTGTTTCACACTTCTTGGTGCCTCCAAATTGATTATAACCGCAATCTTCATAGGGTCTACCATCAAGCCTTGTCTACATACCACGTGACCCAGCAAGATCCCAAAAGGGACACAGAACAAACATTTCTTCAGATTGAGTGTGATCTGGTACCTCCGGCATGTATCTAGCATCAAGCGCAGACTTGCTACATGGCGCTTTACCAGTCCAAACACTGTCCAATCATCAAAGTATACCTCTAGAAATTTGTGAATGAAATCTTTGAATGCTGCAATGACTATGCACGAGAAGATCATCGGCGCGTTATTCAGCCCAAAAGGCATCACAGTATACTGGAAGCATCCCCATTTAGTCGTGAAGGTCATCTTACTCCTATCCTCCAGCGTGATCTTGATCTGATGGTACCCTGAGAACCCATCAGTAAACGAATATGCTTCTTGGCCACCAACATTATCCAGCACCTCATCGGTGAACGAAGTTGGGAAGGGATCATGCACACAGGCATCATTCAACTTCCTAAGATCTACGCATATCCGTATCTCATCCTTCTATTTTTTGTCCTGAACTACCATTGGGCTTACCATGAATATTGCTTCCTTAACCTCCTGCAATGCTTCGTCAATACATTCAAACCCATCCTCAAAGCTGAACGTCATCAAAAATCCTTGGCGCAAAGCATCCCATTCTTCAGTGCCATGGCGGAGTTGTGTCTCCAAGTACCAATTCATCGGCATAACATCCAAGGTATGACAAAATAGATGTACCCACTCCAGTTGAGGCTTCGCTCCATACACTTCAATCCACTTGGCCAAATGGTCGCGCGGGTCATTCTTCCCATCATACTTTTCTATTAGCTGCACTTGTAGGTGACCAAACTACACTCTCATCATTTTTTTGTATATGTGCCAATCATCAAAACTATGATTGTGTGTGCCCCACCATCTCACAGGCGTAGCACACAGTGCCTAGTCGAGGGCCTGGAAGCAATGCTTCTCTGGCACTTCTCTCTCAAATGCATCCAAAAAGTGATCAACATCAATTAAACCATCATAGTAAGGTAGATTTCTTACTTCTGATGATACACAACACAACGACTTTGTCATCATATTACAGCGTAGCATAGATACTTCATGCAGTCGATTCTTCTAGTGCTCCAGTTCTTCATCTGAATCTGATGTGCGGGAACTTTCGCGGTCTCATGCAATACGTCCATCTGCTGTCGGAGTCACCCAATCCTAATCTCACATCGTTATCTTGTAAATCTTGTCCAAATCGTCATCACTTTCATAATCGCAGACCGGTTCAGGGTAGCGCGGTCATTCTGCAGGGACCAAGGGCACTACTACACAGAGCGATTTCTTCTCAAATATCATCTTCCGCTTCTTCAAATTGATTACCCCATTCATGTCAGTGGCCCAGTCAATCCCAAGGAGCGCGGGGTAGGGATTGTTTTCATCCACAATCTTTATCACTTCAAAAAAAACTAGTGCGCTCGCACCTTCAATATCAACCGTTACCCCCTGCAACCTCCCCATTGGGATGATTTTCTGTTGATTCACCATCCTTAACTGAATTAGAGACCACTGTAGCGCAGGTCTCCCCATTCTCTCCCATGTCTGTTTCGAAAAAACATTCGCATCTAACCCCAGATCTAAAATAACTTGATCCATCTCATATTCTCATATCTGTGCAGTAAGCCTCATCTTACACCTCATTCTCATCTTATGCCTGCCAATATTTCTGACTACACGCAGTCTGTCAGTAGTGTTTTCCTTCCCAGTGCACCTACAGATCAGCTCCTGTAGTCCTTTCACAGCCCTGTTATCGTGCAACAGTTTCATGTAGGTCTCCAAGAACGTGGCAATCATGGACAAGTCCATTTCTTTAGCTGGCTTCTCCTAACTTCCTAAGGTAGAGACCTCACTAAAGCTTTTCTTCGATTCCATAAACATTTCTTTCGCGCGTTCTAGATGAAACCTAGTCTCCTTTTCTGGTGCTTTGCAAACCCACTTACCTTCTTCATGATTCTTCCCCTTATCTTTAGCAATTATTGCCCCTCTTCGCAGCACAATATTTACCTTAGGATCTTCCTCGTGAGGCTCAGCCCTCATCATCTGCAGGTTCTGAGTCGGTTGCTAAGGCTGTGCCCCCTTTTCGCGTATCTTAGCTAACAATATAGGGAAATCCTCCGTCGCATGGTCAAACTGAGTACAATAGCAGCATGACAAATGTGTCAGATTCGGGCAGTCTCACACGTAATGTCCTGGTCCCCCACAGTTATAACAAATGACCTACCCTCGACCTCTACCAAGTCCCCCTCCACCTCGGCCTCGTCCACGCCCCTGATACTTGCCTCGCGCTCCTCCAACACCTTGGTTCAAAGGTCGGGTTTCTGCCTGCACCCTGTATGCAGGTGTTCTATCCATCATTAATTCGTAACTATGACAATTGTGCTCATCATGACCCACTGATTAACAGAAGTTGCAGAAGATTTGTTGCGGTTTCTGTACAAATTTCTACAGCAAATGGAAATTACCTGTCACATGTTTTCTAGCTACCTAACAGATAGCACACCATAGCATATGCCCTATACTTGGCCCTGTTGGAGCTTCCAGCCTCATAGGCACTGGTCCCCCTTCTACAACATAATTTGTGAAAACTAGACAGTGATCTTTGTCATGTTCCTGGCTTTTGCACTTCAGGCACCAAACTTCTCCGTGCACCTCGGGCCGAGCTGTTCTATCTTTCTTCATACTTCTGCAACTACACATGAATCTGTTGAACCCCCAAATTAGTGTCTTTCATCGGTGTCTCATGCAACCTCATCATGATTTTCATAGCTTCTGTTGTGACAGCACAACCCTTAAATGAGGCAGGAGCGAAGCCACAAACCATTCGCAGTGTTGCCCATCAGTCAGATTCATGTTAGCCTCACAGATCATACAATTTAATCTTTGATCCAGATCACAGGGTGTCTCACCAGGCTTCACCATGATCTATTTGAATCCTATAATTGATTGCGCCTCAGACTTAGGTCTACTGAACTCCTTATTCAAAGCAGTCTAGATATCTACCAACATGGACATCAGATTATCAGTGCAGTACTTAATGTACCACATTAGCACGCGGTCCTGTAAAGCACTAATCAACGTTGATTTCTTCATTTGATCATCCATGACACCATGAGCTTCCCATATAGCCTTCGCGATGAACCAAAACTAGTCTGGATCTTCATTTCCCATGCTCTTGAGCATAGGTAGCTTTACAGAGTTCTCCATATTGAACAGTGGTAGAGGTGGAGGTGGTGTAAGCGAAGGCGTATGTGATGGAGGTGAAATGGAGGTCGTGTGGGAGGATGGGGTATTCGCAGGAACTCTTTCTTTATCAATTGAACAGCGCTCTGCAGAGATGTTTGTGCTTCTTCCTCATCGTCACTCAGAGGGGGTTCAATTAGCGAGCTATATTCAGGGCCTGTTCTTCCCTTGTTTCTTAATGTCCTTCCACTTTGTGTAGGCCCAAACATCAAGGTAGTTGCATAACCCACTTTTCACACAAGAGCATCTTAATCCAATTATTTAACGATTTTAAATACTTACCTCGTGACCACTTGAAGAAGCGGTGCTCTGCTTCGTTGTAACTGATTGAAGCATCGACCGCGAACTCTGTCACGAACCCTCAAATGATATGATCAAGCCAATGATCGACAGCATGTGTGATCTTATCTTTAGAGGTGTCTAATATCCACACTAACTCTAGGGTCCAGACTATTGGATCGTCAAACCTCCACCTTCCTTGGTTGTCTACCAATTTCACAATCCACTCATACAACTCAACTAGGAAGGAATAGAAGAAGATCTCGTTTATTTCTGTGTATAGGTATCTGTCCAACCACTGTTCTTTCGTCAATCGTGAATTCTTATTCTCTTGCATCATGAATTTGTGGATCTTTCTATCCAACCAGTGTTCGGTCTCCTTCTTAGTTGGATTCCAATGATGTGGCATCACACATCTAGTTATGCAGATCCCTGCCCTGGCAACGAAACCATTTGTTGGCTTGATGGGTCCTGACCCAGATTCAGTGTTAATTAACCAAGAAAATCCCTACACTACTCGCCCTTTTGGCATCAATCCACGGAGCGCGGAATGAAGTCCCATCCGAAGCAGTATGGGGGGATGCAGGAACCAAGTTTCTGCACCCTGAGATAGTTGTGATGTCGTTTTGTACCCTAACCCTTCCTTCGCGCAGACGCATAAGCCCTTTAGGGCTTATCAATGTACTTCTCTTATTCGGCTTTGAAAATTGCGTGAAGGTCTCTAATCATCCTTCAAAGACCCTAAATAGTCAATGCAGACGCTTACGCACCTCTATAATTATTCTTACTTCTGTGTCTACCCCAATTAGCTTAAGTATTGGTTAACTTCAACATGCATTATGATTATCTTCGCGTAAACAGATATTCTTACTTGCATTCATATGATAAAGTAAAACACATAGATTTGTGCATCAATATAGAATTAAATCATAAACCCAGTATTCAACATAACATAACCGCAACCATTCATAATAGAATTAAAATAACTCATACACAGATATTTCCAAAATAATTCTTTTTATTGATGGTTTAGATCTCCAATGTAGGTTCTAAATTCCCTACGCACACAGCTGTAAGGGTCTACGCACTCAGCTGCGGACTTCTACCCCAGGCCTCTGCGCACTCAGTTGCAAAGCCTCTTCCTACACTAAGACTCTTCGCTCTTAGCTCTCACAGACCCATTACCTTGATCAATTTCCCGGTTACTTACTCAAAACTGAACTAAAAGCTTCGTCTTAGACTCTTCTAAGAATCCATTTTTATACATTCCCATGGCCCGCGGACCAAGGGCGGATCTCATCAAGCTGACACAAGCTACCTAAACTAAGCGTGGAAACCCTTTTTGATTGTCTATACGTTCGCGCTTCGCAACCAAGAAATGCAGAGACTTTACATTCATTATAAAAAACTTGGGCCTTTAGCCCCAAAACTTGGGCTTTTAACCCCAAAATTGACCCTAGGGGACTTGTTCCCAACAACAAAATTGTCCAAATATTGATGAAAAACATTGTTCATGAGACACATGAAAGTCACGGGAGCATTAGTTAGCCTAAAGGGTAATACAACGAACTCGTAATACCCATAACGAGTTCTAAAGGTTGTTTTAGCTATATCTTCTTCCTTAATTCTAATCTGATCTTAACTTGAACAAATGTCAATCTTTGAAAACATGGTCACTCCCTTCACTTGATCAAACAATTCATCTATATGAGGAAAAGTGTATTTATTCTTAACTGTCAATTTATTTAATTGCTGATAACCCATGCACATTCGCAAGGTTCCATCCTTCTTCTTAACGAAAAGCATTGAGCTCCCCAAGGTGATATGCTTGGGCGGATATACATTTTATCAAGCAGTTCCTGTAGCTGCATTTTTAATTCTGTCAATTCTAATATGCTCATGCAATAAGGAGCTCAAGATACCAGGGCAGCTCCCAAGATCAACTCAATGGTAAAATCTATATCCCCCTTTGGAGGTAATCCTGAAATTTCTTTAGGAAATACATCCAGAAAATTCCATACCACAGGTATATTTTCTAAAGAAATAGATTCTTTCTTTGAATTAGTATTTCCTACTTGTAGTGCATAAATTTAACATCCTTTTCTGATACATTTTTCTAATTGAGAGGTTGGACTAGTCTTAATTTCAGTGGTCTTAGTATACCCTGAATTTCCTGCCTTTTTCCTTCTTCATCCATGCAATTGATAGTTTTGTCTTTATAGTTAATGATGGACCAACACTTCTCCAACCAGTCCATAACTATTAGGACATCATATGATCCTAAAGGAAAAATATTCAAGTCTGCCATAATAGACTGACCTGCTAGCTTTAAGGGGCAATTGTTGACTTTATCCAACACCCTTTGCTTTGCTGCCGTGGTTAGTTGTACTAACCATGGGTTCTTAAACTTAATAGCCTGTAAGTAGCATTTTTCTACCACTTTGGGACTAATATAACTCAAAGTAGTTCCTGGATCAATCAAAACAGATATAGTTCGGTCAAAGATATTACCTTCAAATTCTACCATAGTTGGTTGGTATTCCGCCTAATGATCTTTGAGGAAAGCGTTGATTTTAGGAATACTCCTTTCTACTTCTCCCACGATTGATGCTTCTTGAATCTGTGCAACTTGATCAGTTCCCTTACAGTACGGATAGATTTTGACATAGTGTGGTCCTCCACATCCCCAGCATTGTACTAGAGGTCTCGTTGTCGTTTCCACCTCAATTCTACCAAATTGCTCATTTGTGTTGGACTCACTAGGAAATTTGAATCTAGGCTGATTTCTGTTCATATTTCTATTTGCTTGACCTTTTTGGGGTCCTTTATTGACAATAGTCTTATTCCCTTTGCTGCTAGAGGTAAACTTAATCCCCTTTTTATCAATCCATTTTCTTCCTAATTCTCCTTTTTGTCTATTTTGTTGATAGCATAAATGAGCCTTTCATATAACTTCATCAATGGTCTTCAAATTATTGAATTCAAGACGCTCTTTCATGAGTAGCGGTAAAATGCTGATAAATCTCTGCACTTTTGCTTTTTCTTCCCGAATGTAGGGAACATATCATAGTAAGGATGTAAGTTTCACTATAAATTCGCCCATAGTTAATTGACCCAAACGAAGGTCATGAAACTCTTTTTTCTTCTCATCATAAAATCTTTCAGTGAAATATTTCTCCTTAAAATATTTTTGGAATTTTTCCCAAGTTATGTTATGCTCATTTTCTCCATGTACCATTTTTACCTCTTACAACCATAAGGTGGGTTTTCCTTGCAGCTGAAAGATGGCTAAGGGGACCTTTAGATTATGATCATATTCCTACAACTAGAAATACTTATTCATATTGATAAGCCAGGCTTCCACTGCCTGCTTTTGTTCACCATCAAAGAGGGGAGGTTTTGTTTTCCAAAATTCTCCTTGTAACTCTATTTTTTTCTATTTCTGAGTTTTATGATCTAATACATTTTTGGACTCTTCCTCTTGATTGTCTCCACCGCCTTCTGTTTCTAAATTATCATTTCGGAATTCTTGATCACTAGTCATGTTCCCGTGCTTGGGACTGGGAATTGGTTGTCGTTGATTATGTCTATCGGATAGACTCTTCATGATCTTTTCATGTTCCTGCACTAGCCTTTCGTTGTCTTCCCATAACCGGGCCATCTCATCCTTTAAATCTTATACAATTTCCCAAATGGGAGTGTTAGTATTGTGCGGCTCTTCCCCCAACTGTACCCACACCTCGAGATTGGCTTCTGGAAAAGATGTTGGTCATGTTCCTGTAGCAGTTTTGTGTGGTGTAGTTCTAGTCCTCCTCATGCTAGTTGGTTTTCTTTCTTTCTTTCTCTGTGCACATCACAAATGATGTTATTCATTCATTCTCCAGAGATCTCAGCTTTCCAACCTGAGCGCTCTGATACCACCTGTCACACTCCCATGTAATTATGCGTAAGTAACAATGGCAAATTAAAAAAAATACTTTGATCTATATAATTTTTATACTTCCTAATGGTGAAAACACTAAAAACATTAATGTAATTTAATTTCTTTTATAAACATAACCATAAATTTTGTCCTTTTCGATTTTCCAACATTTGATATGGCAAGTATTAATACAAGGTTTTTACCGTCCTTTAATCTCTTAACATTTGGCATTACATATTGTTGGTCATTCGAATGACTTACGATGGGCTTTCAATGCTATCTTAAATACTAACTGGTATGGTTTCCCTAGACTTGTCGGTAACTCGTTTTCTGGAGTCTTCAGAGTGTGGCACAGCTGGCCATATTGGCCTCGATATGAGATCCACATCGACGGCAATCCTGCAAGTTCTCCCATCATATGGCGGGAAGGAAATATCTTCATTCTATGTTTCTCAGCTGCAATGTTTCCTTGGAATTTTCTCGCTTCCAACAAGATTAACCTACTCCAGACCAAGACTTCGAGCCTTTCGCATAGGTAGGGTTTTACAAAACCACTTTCCTTTGGTTTTCGTGTGTATCTTTTGTAACTGAATTCAGAGTTTGCACCTATATAGGTTTTACAGTTCCCTATCAGGCTCTCTTCTCCGGAGATGGTATTTTAAACAACTGTTCATTCTCAGGTATGGGGTTATGTGTTTAATTGTTTAAGCTTGTGGCTTCCTCTATTAAGTTTCAGGTTCTAAATTTGCATATTTTCTCTTGCCTAGGCGACTTCTGGAGGGTTTCATCGCCCTCCCTTGCTTGGAATGGATGTTGGGTTTGAGACTTTTGCTTGTCTTATCGAGCCTTGTGGAAAACGTCCACACTTGGATGTTGGGTATAGTGCTTCACCCAAGTTGTGATTCACACCCGGGGTTTAGAATTAGAAGAGGGAATTTGTTAATTTGTTTTGAATCTTCAGTTGAGAACTAATAACTCTGCCTCACATAATTTCTAAGCTTGTTTCTTTTGATATTATATGGTCTCTATTGTAATAAATTGTTCGTCAACATTGGGCTCAGTCTAGAACTTCAGAAACTAATTATTTTTGTTTATAAGATTTTGGGTTAGTTGGGACTATCGACCCGGCCTGAATCCTGGTTTTATCGGGGTGTTAGATCAAGATTCATTTGTGGCACTACCCAAAACTATTAAATTATATGAGGATAAGTACCTGCCTTATTGTGGTGAAACCCTTAGTAAAATAATGGATTGTTGTTTCTTTTCCACATGACTCTAGTTCTCCGGATTGTATCATTATTCTGCTACTCCTGTGTATTAACAGTGTTGATAGCTTAAGGGTTTAATTGATGTTCAGTTTGACTATTATTCAAATGTGTTGCAATTTTTGTATTTGCATAGAGTTACAATGGTTATCTTATATATGTCTATTATTGTGATTAGAGTGGTTCTTGTCTCTTCTTGGTATTAGAACTGTAATCTAGCTCCATGCAAAATTGCATATTCATTCTTCGCTAATTCGGTTACATTGCACATTTAAGTTGTAAGTTTTATAATCTTTGTATATATTTGATATGCCTTTAGCAGTACTTAATCACATACTTTGGTTTTCTACTCTCTTTCCCAGAAGGGTCTAATATCTGAGTTGTTTTCCTTTATGAAATATAAGTTAAATCTCATGTTTATTCCCTATTTAGAGGATTAAATAGCTGTTATATAATTTGTTCAATGAGTTTGTAAATCTTTTCTTATAAAAAATAATATTAATAAATCTTTCATTTACAAGAGCAAGCTATTCATTCAATTTGGTATAATAAATCTTTCAACAATATAGTAGACCTACTACCTATAGAGCACAAGGATATACTTATCTGAGTATTCGCTAATTTAATGTCGTCTGTCTAATACCAGATCTTAGATTACTTCTTGTTTTCCTCCCAATCGTGAGACCAGCTATTTCAGCCTGAGTCTCCCCCCGAGTTGTTCCTCACACACAGGTTTTCTTCTTAAGACCAAAAGTCTTAACTTGTCACAGCTATCTAGTCCTAACGAAACTTAGCTTCATGAACCCGTTTGACATTTCAGCACAGTGTTCTCATTCTTAGTTTTAACCTTTTTCCTCTTTCTTGATCTCAGGTACGCATACCCTCTTGATCTCTTCCTTGAGAATAAATCTCCAAGGAGGTAGTTATGGATAGGTAGTAGCCTATCCTAACTACGTGTCATGTGATAGATACATAATTGTCATTATTATGACATTTCACTTTCTGCATAGCTTAATCAAAATAAATAAATATATAAACTTATAATAGTATTCAATTTGTTTAACTGCAATAACTAAATATTTACAATTACTAGGGACATCGCAACTACTCTCTTTTTTTACCACCCTTCATGTCTTATATGAATACATGACTCCCTTTTTATAAGTTGATCAAAGAAAATAACTACATACGTCCCTCCTAGACTACGTCTCCAGGACCGCTTTCAAATGGGCATCCGTTTTATTAGGAAATGATACAAAGAGTTTCTTTACAAGACATTTCACCAACTGGACTATGCATGCAGGCACTGCTAGTTACTGTAAAAAGATAGCCTCTTGTCTTAGCTTTCCAATGCCTGTCTTTGTTCTCAATTTGGCTCAAGGATGGCCAAGATACACTCACGTGAACGAAAATTGTCAATGACACCCTTCTGCTCTGCAATTCACTAATCACTTCCCTCCCCACTGGTGCAATGGTAAACATTTCATAGGCCTCTGAACAGGTTCGAGGGTCGAACCTCCCTCGCTATTCCTGGCAGGTTGGTTGAGTTGTTTTAACAAATGCATGGTGGTCAAATTATATATCTCAGTGCATAGTATATAGTTGGAACAACTATATTTCAAAAGCTTTTTAATGGACCATTATTCGACATATATATAAACATTAAATATATAGTTCCAAACCCTCCGACGGAATTAACATAGAAATATATGGTTTGAATGATATTAATTATGCGCGTTTGTTGTAACCAAAGTTGCATAACCGCGCCAATCAAAATCCTGCCACATAACCGGTGGCATTTGTTTCAATGACATGTGCACATCTTGGCGGTGACAGTGAACGGCTTGGCAGTGGCAGTCAACAAGAATCCCACCCCGTGGCACCCAACCCTCCAATGGTTACGTGTAAATCCGATGGTCTTGGCTCCGTTGGATTGCCACCTCATGCACTTGCTTTGAATGCCCGCACCATGTGGATGCCACTGCACCTTCCCATGGATATAACAACTCCGCCATATGTTTAACACCTTAAGGTTTGATTAAATATATTTTTAGAACATAATATATGCCCACTCCACCATTACACGTTTGTGCCCATAAAATATTAACATTATCGTTTATGCAGTAGGTTTGGTAACATGGTTAATACATAGATTTCTGCCCCAACTTTATCATCCACCTTAGGACTATATATCATATACTTTGACATTCCCATGCCATAAGTTTGCTATATAGTTTTAATGTGACACCATTGTATATAGTTTGTAAACTATATATTTAGGTTGTTTAATGCACCCATTTTGTAATGCATCATAACATTGCCACCATAGGTTTAGCATCTTAGGTAAAATGCGCACCATATTGTAATGTTTTGACACCTTGGTTTATCAACATAATTTGAACCCACTATATATTTGTACCAGATTCAAATGTGCCAAGAACATCAATCAAAACCCGAATCTTTTCACCATTCACCTGCATGAACCTGGAGATGAAATTTGTGCCACATTGAATTACAAAATGCCACATGGCCAGCAAGGCCCCCTTCGACACCTCAACTTTGACGGATGGTTTCTCCCTCATCCAAAGACCAAATGAGAAACCGAAAGTAGTGTCAGATTCAGAACAACAGGATCTATTGTTGGGCATTCTTTCTGAGAACAACTGAAAACTTTGGATCTGTAGAAACTAGAGAATCCTCTTGGATCATTCCTCTCCACTAGAATCTTTTGGACCATCAAAATTTTGGTTTTAACTAGAAATGAGGTGAGAGTATAGCTCCCTCACCCTTTCGATCTCCATCCACCCTACTTTTCATAGATTCATGCCTCTGAGTCTCACTCGATGATACTTGACATATCCATGCATGTAAGTGTGCACCTTCCTTTTCCCTTCACTTTTCATCCTTACCTTACTAATGAAAAGCCATAATTGATCACCAACCTGAAAGTGATGACCCTTCTGATGCTTATCATGGCGCCTTTTGAACTTGTGAACTGTTTCATTTACCTGCGACAAATAGCAAAACCTCTATAGCTATGCCACTATCTTGCGTGCACCAACATACACTGAAACATGAGAAGAAAATGTTCCCCTGATCACATGCATTCTTTCTCCCTGTGGTATGCACAACTTGCTAAGATGGTTAAATAACCTATTATGAACATGGTAATTTACTTCTTCCACCTACGCACCATGAGTTAGTGATTCACAAATATCTTTGGAAATAGTATCTGCAGTAGATCGTTCAATATAACTTGCATGCACTAAAGAACTATTTTGCAGAATAACTGAAATATTCAAAGAAAATCTTGACAACATATCAACTACTTTGTTTGTTATACCTCCCTTATACTTGACTACTAAGTGGACTTGCTGTAGAATACCCATCCATCTATAATGTTGAGACTACTGCAACTTAGTTTGAATTTGAAGGTATTGAAGTGGTTGATGATTTGTTTGAATCATTGTTTCTTTTCCCTTTAAATAAAATGTTTCTGTTGTTTAACACTTTCCTTTAATGCAAATGGTTCCTTATCATGATTAGGATAGTTTGAAACTACTTTAGAAAATGCTACGAAATGAAAACAAATAGGCTTCCCTTTCTGAAACAAAACTGCACTCATTGCATACCTACTAACATCAAATTTGATTCCAAACGAATGTCGAAGGTCTGGTGGAACTGTTATAATTTTCTGCTTCAATATATCACACACTTTTTGTTGTTTTCCTCCCCACCAAGATGAGGCTTTAAAACTTGTTAAAGCATGAAATTGTGATGCAATAAAAGAGAAATGAAAATCAAACTGATCTGCATCCATGAAACTTCTAACTCCCCAACTTGCACTAAAAGTAAAAATATCATCCAGATAGACTATGACAAACTTAACAAGAAAAGAACGAAACACATCATTCATCATTCTCATTAAAGTTGTTGGAGCATCGCATAAATCAAATGGCATAACCAACCATCCATCAAGCCCCTCTCTAGTCTCACATTTGAATGCAGTTTTCCAAACGTCATTCTCTGCAATACATATCTGGTGATAACCATTTCTTAAATCCAGTTTAATGACTGATATATGATTCATGTCAATATCCATAAGAGATGCAACTGAGAGTAATTGATTCCCATGTTGTATTTCTTGCTTTAGGAGGAGACTTTTGGGCTCTTTAAACAATTCTTCAAAAGAATCTACTATTTCAACCAACTTGTCCTTAAATTGAGAATCACACCCTTGAAAAGCATCATACTTGTCCTTAGGTTGTTTTTTAACAATCATGAGAAAATACATTTTACTTGAACTTATTAACCTTTTCAAATGACTGGCATTGATTAAATCCAAGTTTAACTTACTTTTGTGTGCCCTTACAATGTATTCAATTAATTCTTTAAAAAGATTATACTTGTTCTCCTTTCTATGAAATATGGAATCTCTATCATAAATATATGGACTACCCAACACAACTCCACATATATCTAGCGGAATCATATCTAGCTCAACTTCATCAATAAATTTAGCTGTAATTGCAAACTTTAAATGACACTATTTTGTGACATGCATATGAGTGTTTTCTTTTAACCATCCTAAAGGGTATGGTTTTGGATGATTTTTAGTTTCCAAATCCAATTTTCTTACTAATTCCTCAGATATTGAGTTTGCTTGTGATCCGCTATAAAATAATGTGTATATCTTAGTGTGTTTGGAAATAATCCTTATGTGAAAAATTTCAACCCTCTTCTTTTCATGAGTCACATCATTAGTGTTTGAAGATGATGCAGAGTAAGTAGAACTAGAACTAGCTTCAGAAAATATACATGTTAGACTCATTGCGGTAATCTTTTGTTCATCATTGGAGTCAAATCCCAAATCTTGTTGGACTGCAGCATTTGCCTTCATTTCACCCTTCTCCTTAAGGAACTTCTTTGGCTTAAGTTCTGGATGAAGCTTCCAACACTTTGACTCATCATGTCCAACCCTTTGACAATGAGTACATGGTCTTTTCCCTTCTTTCCTTACTGTCGTGGCTTTCTTTCCTTTCAACTTACCCTTTCCTTTGACTTCTTTGGAGTCTTTGTGTTCTGACTGCTTGAATGGTTTCCACTGAAATGGTCTACCACCAGATTCAATATGAATGGCTTGCACACATACTTTATCAAATTCAGTTGGATCAAACATAAGCAATGTACGTTGCAAATACGAATGCAAACTTCAATATACTTTAACAAAGTTTCATGTGTGTTTAATGGAATATCAAGTGCTAAAGCCTTCTTCCTAAATTCCTGAGTAAACTCTTGCACACTCTGTCCTTTACCTTGCCTCAAATGTTGCCAATCTATTACAGCATGTTGCATATATCATAAAGGATAGCACTACTTTCTAAGAGATTTAATAAACGTAGACCATGAAGAGATAATTCTCCCTTTATGCTTTAAATCTAACTGAGTTTTACTCTCCCACCAAATCAAAGTTGTTCCCCCCATTCTAAGTGTAGCTAACTGAATTTTCGCAAAATCATCAACAATATTCTGAATTCTACAATATACTTCAAGTTGTTTAATCCAGTTATCTAACTTTTTAGGATTCAATTCACCATCATATTTCGGCAATTCAAACTTAACATCAAGCTTCAAAAAAGGATATTTCTTATGTTTCTTCTTTGATTCAGAATCTGAACTTGAATCATCAGAAGATGAAGAGGGAGATGGAGGAGAAGGAGGTTTGTTTCCATCAGTTTTCTTCTTGTTCTTTTTCATGCCTTTAGAAGACAAATATGGAGAAGGAAGAAATTATTCACCATCATCTTTCTCCTTGCCCTTTTTCTCCTTCTTACTTTTTAAAGACAATGCTGCATCTCTGGTCTTCTTGTCTTCATAAAGCTTTGCAATCATATGTTGCATATTAAGGAACATTTGTTGAAATTGGTCATCAGAATTGGGCTCAAGAGCTTCTCCTTCATTTTCACCCACCATATTGTGATTGACTTTCCTCTTTCCAATGTCCAGATTTCCCTCTTCAAGTGTCCCTTCTCCACGTTGCAACCTGGATCTAGTCAACATTCACATTGGCAAAAATCCTATTTAAACATGATCAACCTGCTCCGATACCAAAATATATGATCTGAAAATGACATGCAGGATTGAATATTTGTGCAACTTAACCGACATTAACTAAGGTTTCTTATGTGTGAATGAAAGAGGTAAATTGATGATTAATACACCATAAACATAAACTTAAGAGCAAAAAATAATAAGACAGCATAAAGAGAAGCAAACACAGCAAATTTTTGAAGGAGTTCGTCCCTCCTGGACTACGTTTCTAGGTCCGTTTCCAAATGGGAGTCTATTTTATTAGAAAATGATCCAAAGAGTTTATTTACAATAGATTTCTCCAGCTAAACTATGCACGTAGGCACTGCTGGTTAATGTAGAAAGATAGCCTCCTGTCTTAGATTTCCAACGTCTATCTCCATTCTCAATTTGGCTCAAGGATGGCCAAGATACACTCACATGAACGAAAACTGTCAATGACACCCTTCTACTCTGCAATTCACTAATCACTCCCCTCCCCATTGGTGCAATGGTAACCATTTTATAGGCATCTGGACAGGTTCGAGGGTCAAACCTCCCGGGCTTTTCCTAGCAGGTAAGTTGAGTTGTTTTAACAAATGCATGGTGGTCAAATTATATATCTCGGTGCATAATATATAGTTGAAACAGCTATATTTCAAAAGATTTTTAATGGACCATTATTCAAAATATATATATAAACATTAAATATATAGTTCCAAACCCTCCGGCGGAATTAACATAGAAATTTATGGTTTGAATGATATTAATGTCGTGCGTTTGTTGTAACCAAAGTTGCATAACCCCGCCAATCAAAACCCTGCCACATAACCGATGGCATTTTTTTCAATGACATGTGCACAACTTGGCGATGACGGTGAATAGCTTGGTGGTGGCGGTCAACAAGAATGTTGCCTCGTGGCACCCAACCCTGCACAGTTACGTTAGCATCTAGCGGTCTCGGCTCTGTTGGACTGCCACCTCATGCACTTTCTCTGAATGTTCGCACCATGTGGATGCCACTACACCTTCCCGTGGATATAACAACTCTGCCATATGTTTAACACCTTAAGGTTTGATTAAATAATTTTTCCGAACATAATATATGTCGCTCCACCATTACACATTTGCGCCCATAAAATATTAACACCATCGTTTATGTCGTAGGTTTAGTAACATGGTTCATAAATAGATTTCCACCCCAACTTTATCATCCACCTTAGGACTATATGATCTAAAATGGAACAAATTAGTAATTTTGTGCTAATTCCCCATTCAGAATAAAACCCAGGATGCTTATCATTTGCTTATCAAGTGCTTAAGGATTCAATATTTTTTCTTAATTAATTGATTCCCATGAGAGTTTCTTATGTAAATGTTAGAAACAATTTAACATAAAATATATGTTGAACAACAACAAAATAACAGCAAACAACATCAAAATACAACACACAACAAGCACATGATAAAGGAGTTCACCCCTCTTGGGCTACGTCTCCTTGGTCTAGCTTCCAATGGCTTGGGTCTCTCTATTATGCTCAAATTACAACAAAAGTGTGTTTACAATGCTCAGATGTATCTGAAACCTGTCTTGATGAGTTCAGAATGCTCAAAGCTGGCCATATATCCTTTTTTTGCATCCCATTTGGATAATAACTGAAGAAGTTGTGACGACTCCTAGTTCTCCCACTATTTATTCCACAAATTGCTCCAAAATTGACCAAAAACCCCATTCCCGCTCCAAAATCTACTAACGGAGCAAATCGCAATTGGCAATTGTTATCGGCTCTTATGGAACAGCAAAACATTGTGATTGTGATATTGTGGACCCACCAGTGATAATTAACTACAACATATAAACCCCGCGTCTGGAGCCCATTGCTCATCGCAATCAGCGAAGTTCAGTGACCGAAGGTTTTGTTAACACAGGAACATTGCAATTATGGTATTGTGGACCCGCCGTGGTATTAAACTGTGTTATATAAAATTCTCGCGTCCATGGTCTAATCACTCATCGTAATCAGAAATCGACTAAGGGCTCTTAACACAGCAAAACGTTGTGATGTGATATCGCGAACCCACCGGGACAGTAAATTGTAACACAATAAATTATCGCATTTGGGAAGTCATCGCAAACGGAACTTTATCAGTGCTAACAAATAACAGCAGGGTTTTGGGTGTGATATGCAATTATCGTAGATTGAAACCCAACTTGTCGAGGGCCGATTCTTGTCCTACATCATTTGTTTTTCCCCCATATGCAATATGTGGGACCGAGTGGCCACCAAGACCTTCCTCTCCTGAGTTTCCTTTGCAGGCCCCATCAAAGTTAAGTTTTATGAACCCTTCTTCCAAGGGGGTAAAATGGGACCCGGAGGTCATGCCCGCGTTGCTTATCTTCCATGCTTTGTTTTCAATCATCCCCGAGGCTAGATTTTGCTTTTGTAAGATTCGGGCTTCTTGGGGCGGCACTTGTCAGTCCTCTTTGTGTCATGTCTCTACCAGGATTGTTTCCCTTATATTCTGGACAATACCTTCCCATACTTTTTCCTGCGGAGTTGCTTTGTTCTTGAAGATTCTATGGTTTCGCTCCTTCCATATGGCCCAGAGTGTGAATCCTAGGCCTAGGCTCTAGGGCCGGTTTACTATAGGGCTGGAATAGATGTAATTTCACCACAGGAGAATTGTTCCTTTAATGTTTTTTTGGTCTCTATCCATACTTTCAAAAAATCCCTACATTTGCCTCCACTTTTGTTCCGCAAAGTAGCAAGTGTTGAGGATATGTTCCATGTCTTCCCGGTGTTGGTGGCATAGCCAACAGAAGGAGGGCCCTTGGAAGCCTCGCTTCTGCAATTAATCCCAGGTCAATATGTGTCCTTTACTAACCATCAAAAGGAAGTGGATTACCTTTGGCCACCACCCACCTTTCTAGATATTTTCCATATGATATGCTGCCCTTCATGTTCTTGTCTAACTTGGATATCGTAGGCTTTGGTTATGGTGAAGGTACATTTAGTGGTGTAGCCCCATCTCAATATGCTCAGGTCATGATGGATTGTTATCTGCCTTGTCCTTAGTTCTTTGTCTAGGTTTTCCCATTGTTCTGTTTTTGCCACTTGTTCCTAGTCATCTTTTGTCTTCCATGTCCTCCATCTTTCAACACCATGTTCTTCCTTCTAGTAATGTTTAGCCACATGCATACTACTATCACTAGTTTGCTAGTATATTTCCCTGAGTTCCTGTCTTTCCACCATTTTTCCTTTTTGCTACCAAGATTTCTTCCAGAATCGAGTTGTTTTGTCATTGCGAACCTCCCAGAAGGCATGTTGTTGCATAAGTTGTCTGTTTCGGGCTGCCATATTCCACACCGTCGATCCCTTGGGGGGGTCTTGATATCTTAGGATATCCTCAGTTCTCACTGGCATGTTGTACTTCCAAGTCCATATTTGTTTCCATAGATCTACTCCCCCTCCCATCCATCGCCACCATAGTTTTGCTCCCATGGTTTGGTTCAGGAGGTATGGGTCTCTGAGGCCTAGTCCGGCATCCTCTTTCTTCTTGATTAGGCCCCACCACGACACCAGTGCCCATTTCCTGATCTATTTGGATCCTCCCCATAGGAATTTTTTAAATATGTCTACCATTTTGGAACACGTTCCTTTTGGGGTCACCATTCTGGATAGTTGGTATATAGGGATCGACTGGAGCACTACTTTGAGTAGTATTGTTTTTCCCACGATGTTTAGGGATCTAAAGGTCTAGCAATTGAGTTTTCCTTGTAGTTTTTGAAGAATGTTTTGCCAAAAATTATTTCTTAGAGGGTTATCAAAGAGAGGCATACCCAGGTATTTGGATGGAAAGTTACCAGTGCTGAACCCTAGGATTCTATCTAGCTAGTTCTTAACATTTTGTTGGGAATTGAAGAAGAAAATGCAAGATTTGTCATTATTAATCTTAGTTCCCGAGGCTTCCATAAATGTGTTAAGGATGTCCCTAATGCTCCACGATTCCTTCAGGGTGGCTTGAAAGAATAGCATAATGTCGTCAACGAATTGCTGGTGGGTGATAAGCATGTCATTACCCCATATCCTTAGCCCTTGGAGTTGGGAATTGCGAACCTTTTGTTTTATATACCGGCCTAGCCCATCTGCTACTAAGATGAACAAGAAGGGCGAGATAGGGTCCCCCTGTCTCAGACCCCGAGTTGGGTTGAAGGTCGATGTGGGGGTTCCATTAAGAAGTATTGAGAAGATCAGGGAGGATATCATGGTTGGGATCCAGTTGATCCATATTTGGGTGAAGTTGTAGGCTTTGAGAATGCTCGATAGATATCCCCAGCTGATTCAATCATACGCTTTGGATAGATCCAGCTTTATCATCATGCCGGGGATCTTCTAGGACTTAAGAGAGTGGACGACCTCTTGGGATGTAATGAAGCCATCAAGGATTTTATGGACCTCTAGAAATCCGGTTTGTTCTAGAGAAATGAGACTAGGAAGAAGGGGTTTTAGGCATTTGACAACAAGCGTGGCTATAATCTTGTAAATGACATTACATAAGGAAATAGGCCTAAATCCTTAAGGGACATCAAACTTGACAGTTTTAGGAATCAAAGAAATAAAAGTAGAGTTAACACTTGGGCATACCTTTTGATTACATCTTGATTCCTCCACAACCTTGAGGATGTCCTGCCCCATGAATGTCCAAGTGGCTTGGTAGAACTCTGTAGTGAATTCGTCTGGACCAAGGGCTTTGTTCTTCTGCATTCCTTTGACTATCTCTTATACTTCTTCTTTGGAGACAGCTCGCATCAAGGCCATATTCTGATCATTAGTTATAAGTTTGGGAATGTACTGCGTGATTCTTTGGATGGCCTTCATTCTCTTGTTAGGACTTTCCGTGAGCAGATATTTGAAATGGTTAACCAGGAGGGCTTCCATTTCTTCATGTTGTACTTTACGTTGTCCTTCCTCATCTTTTAGGGAGTAAATTCCGTTATGCTATCATTGATGTACCATGGCTTTATGGAAGAATCTCATGTTTCGTTCTCCTTCCCTCAGCTACTAAACCCGAGATTTTTGTTTCAAGAGGATTTCCTCCTGTTGTCTTCTTTCCTCTATCTTGTTAATCAATAGTCCTTCCTCTCGAACCAGGTCTTCCGACCTTCCTTCCTGTATCATTTTTTGTTGGACCTCCACCACACACTTGCTGAGTTCAGTCTAATCCTTGATAATATGCCCGAACTCCTCCTTATTCCACTTCCTGAGATTCTTCTTTAGTTCTTTTAGCTTCAATTGGAAGGTGTGCATCTTGTTCTTGCCCTATTGTACACTTTGTGTCCACCATTCTTCAATTTATTTTAGGAGACCAGGGTCTCTCAGCCAGAAAGCTTCAAAATTGAATGGTTGGTTCTTGGGTCTATCTTTTAGATCCACTTTCAGGCAGACTATCCAATGGTCTGACCCCATGCATAGAAGTATCGATGCTTTTATGAAGATATATCTGCTCATCAATTGTTATGAGAGTAGGAATCTATCCAGGAGGCATGCTCTTTGGTGAACCCCTCGTATGTTATTCTAGGTATGACTCCCATTGATTGTGGGTATATCAACAAGGCGTAAATTTGTGATGGTTTCATTGAAGGCTTCCATATCGGCATATGTTCTTCTCATTCCTCCCTTTTTTTCCCCTGGGGTCGTGATCATGTTGAAGTCGCCCCCCACTACCCATAAGTCTTCTCGGTGTAGATTTCTTAGGTTTCCCAACTTTTGTAGGAAGGCTCCTCTTTCTCACTGAATATGAGGTCCATAAACCCCTGAAAGCAGGACCCATTCACTAGATCCTATATTCTGAAATTTTCCTGTGAGAATTCTTGGTAGGCTTACCCAGTCTTCAAACCAAAATTATGCTGGATTCTAGAGAATCGCCAGTCCCCCTACACTGCCATTAGCATCCTGGGCCATGACTAGGTATTTTGGCTTGAAGTGTTCCATTATTTCTTTCAGCTTTCTTTCACTAATTTTGGTTTCCTGTACTATCATAATTGTTACACAGTAATTTGTCACTGTCTCCCTGTCAGTCTCCCTACTGTGTCATGAATTCAAATTAATCATGCTCATGCTCTCTAATCTGGCCAAATGACCCACTTTGCCAAAGTTTTCTCCATCATCGCGACTGTTATTAAAATAACCGCGCTGACAGGCGCCTCATAGTGCAACGAATGCGCTGCCAGCGCGGAAGCACATGGGTTTTCCGCGCTGGTCGAATTTCATGTGCCAGCGCATCCTATGTTTGCATTGAGTCGCGCTGACACAACCTTCTCCGTTATTCAGATGCGATGTCAGCACTCTAGTTCAGTTATACACCCGCGCTGATCCAGTTTGGGCGAGTTTGTTCTAACAGCCAGCCTTCCAGATGACTCCAAACCTGGTTGTTGGTCTTGTAAATATCGCCCTCCCTTCTCTGGCATGTCTGTTTCGTCATTTGAGCCACCTTCCTTGGAGATAAGCTCATCCTCCCACCATTCATGGAGACTCCTTCTCCTATTTAAGCCTCTACCATTGCTATGAGCAGCTAGTTTTGGATAGTTTTTGATAGTGTGGAATTGATAGTGCTTAGACTGCTGCTGTTAGTAGGTAGTTGGTGTGACAAGTGTGGGATTGCTGGAGAGCTCAAGGAAGGTTGTGAAGTATCGCTTTCTTGTGTGAGCTTGTGTGAGAGAGAGTTTTTGTCTTGGGAGATCTACCTCCAAGGGTGAATGCTTAAGAGACTTGCTGGCTGGACCCTCTTGAGAAGGACTCAACGTCAGAACTTTGGTTGTACCTTTCTCTGTTATTGATTAATAATAGATGACTACTATTATGGTTCCACTCTCATTTGTCTTTGTAATGGTTGATGTGAGTTATGTCCTTTCTGACTGATGTATAATTGCTTTTATTAGATTTCACGCTTGTGTTTGTCTTTCTCTTCGTGTGTGTAGGTATCTATTCATGGGGATCGTGGAGGATCGTGACCGGCCAAAGCGAAGGAGCGAGAGCGACATCTCTTCATCAAACAATAGCGTTGGAATCCAAGTAGGTGTTCCTTGCCTATCTTTTATTTGCAATTAGGAACTTGCATAGTAGCATTGACTGATTGTTGTTAGACCCATTCTGGGCTAGTAGGGATCGCCTCTATCCGTAGAGGGGATTTACCTCTCCAACAATTTGGCGGCTCCACTGGGGAGCTGGCCTTTGTCTCTTTTTGTTCATTCTTGTTTTGAGTTTGATTGTTACTCTCTTTTCAAAGATCAGGGGTTAGTCCTCTGCTTTTAGACTTCCTGGTTCAATCTGGGAGGTGCCTTGATTGTTTAAAGAGTTATTACCCTGGTTTGGGAGCTTTTGGCTTTGTTTTGCCTGTTTTTTAGCCTCAGCACGGTTTATATCAAAACATTCGCGCTGACAGTGCATATCTATTTCTTTGACTTCGTAGTCATCGCGCTTGTACATTTAACAGTCGCGACGATTCTGAAAAACGAACCAGCGCAGCTAAGCCGTGTACTTCCGCGCTGACAGCGCTTTGTTGCTACGCGTGGTTTCCGGTCAGCGCTTTGTTGCTGTGTACCACCCGCGCTGATCCTGTAGAATTGAATTTGTTTCAATTTTGCCTCCTGAGCCTGTTGGTTTGACTATCCCCTACTCTTTCCACCTGGTTTATGACTTGATTTTTATTGTTTGAACTGTGAAGCGCTTGCTTGCGAAGTCTTGTTGGGCGGATCTTGTTTTTGTGTCCTGTGACCTGGTGTTATCATCCCGTTTTCGCTGGATTGACTTTGTTTCATCACTCGTTCACAAAGATTCGTTACTACTTGCCTTTGCTTTTGCGAAAACCTTCCTCTTTTGCTTTCTTTGCTTGGTTGTTTAGGGATTGTTATTGAACCAGTCTTCGTATTGTTTCGATTACTTTTCACTACCCAAACACGGATTACAATTGCTTGGGTTCAACCGGCTCTTTTCACGCTTGTTGTGTTTTTCATTGAGTGATTTTATTTCTCTTTACTCGGTGTTGCTGTCTCTCAAAATTCATTTTAAGTGCATTGTGCCATTGGAAAAAGAAATCGAACTAATATCTTTTGCATTCAATAGTTAATGGGAAAAAGAGCATTTCATTGATTTGTGTTCTCAAAAGGAAAATCTCATTTCTTTGCCATTAGTTGCATTAGATTGTTTGATTGTTTGAGTTCATTTTGTTTGATTGAAAACTCTTAACCCTCTCATAGTTAGAATTCATCGAACGAAATGGTATCCTTTGGCATGTAGTTTGCATCTAGGTAATTGTGAGAGATCACACAATAGGGCCTGAAACCGAAACTTAATTCAAGATCAACCATAAAATAAACTGAATAAGCCTAAAAACGCATTGGAACTTAACGCAAACATCTAGAGGTCTAGGCTAGAGACGTGTTCCGGCGTCTTTAAACATAGTCACTATTGTTTCACATTACGGTTGGGTGATTCCTCCTTCTGTGACTCGATAGTGGTCTAACACGGATTGTGCTCCCACGTACCGTCGCGTATATAGGGAGACCCCACTAGGCTTTTATCCTTGATCTATAGGAAGCCGAGTCTGCCGCCCTGCGAACCGTAACGCACCGAACACAGCATTCGGGAAGATTGACTGCAGTACGGAAAGTCCTTGGTTCTCATACGATTGCCAAGGTGTATAAGCAGTTTTACAGATTGCTTGGTAAACCCTTTGCCTAGAGTCTCCAGAGTAGTCACTTTTGATCCTTTTTGGACTCCTTAAAAGAAAAGGTGCTAGTGAGCGTCTTGTCACTTCGTGCTCATTAAACATTCGAAGGAGACTAGAGTCATCTTTTCGTCCTTTTCTCGACTCTTGAAACATGAAAAGGTCAAGTTTAGTTCCTGTGTCTTAAAAATTTATTCGGCCACGATTAACGTTACCTGGTTAGATCTTGTGTGCGTTAGCTTGAGTAGGTTTCTTTTTGTTTGCCATGGCAACTTTTCCAGGATTCACCAACCCAAGTTCCCCTCCTGACGGGAATCCTGGTCATTTTCCTCCTCTCGGGAATGTTGGTGCTCCTTATATGGCAACATTATCCCTTCCGGGGTTAACTGTCGGGTTGCCTGTTTGGTTGTTTTCAACCTCTTTGGTCCCTGCCGTATCGGCTGCTAGTCCATTAGTCCCTCCACCTGAGCAACATCATGTTGATCCTAAGGTGGATCTCTCCCCTTCGACGCCTACTTCTACGTCTTCCTCTTGTACTTCGCCTGGTGAAAGTCTCGATTCGAATAACCGGGTGGCTAAGAAGAAGAAGAAGAAGACCAAGACGAAGAAGTCTCCTAAGGGAGAGGCTACAAGTATAATTGTTACTCCCTCGAGTACACCTGAAGCCGGGCCCCCTTCCGCTCCTCCGCGGAAAGTTAAGTTTCCTTGTCGATTATGCAAGGAAGACCATCTTCTTCGCGATTGTCCTGGCATTCCCAGGGTACTAGAAGTATGGTCTCGCGATCCGGCCCACCCCTCATCGTCCTCTGAAGCTCATGGCGATGCTACCTTATCAGTTGGGAATGGTAAGGGAAAAGGGAAGATTCGAATCCCCTGTAGACTTTGTGAAGGCAATCATCCCCTTCACCTTTGTCCACTAATGGATAAAGCCTCTGTTGTCTTGGAAAGTCTCCCAGCTCCCTCACCCCAACTCCCCGTTGGATATCAACGTCTTTCTGCAGCTACAGATCATCCGCCTCCCGACAATGAGATTGGTTCATATTCTTCTCTTGTCCAGGCCCCTCTTCCCGAACCCGGCTGTGTCCAGCCTGTTCTAGACCAACCGTTGGTCGGAAAGAGTGTCGACTCGAGTCCGCCGCTCGCTCACTCTGTTTCGGAAGAAAATCACG
Source organism: Pinus tabuliformis (assembly GCA_031772625.1). NCBI lineage: Eukaryota > Viridiplantae > Streptophyta > Pinopsida > Pinales > Pinaceae > Pinus > Pinus tabuliformis. Next base: position 321,213,629 of record CM062809.1, read on the forward strand.
CCCATGTTCTTTTCGTCTCTTCAGAATCTCCTAAGTCCCGAAATGACTCTCCTAACCCAGCTACTCCCGAAGATTCTCCTTCGGTTCCTTTAGCACATCGGGGCAATCATACGATTCCCCCACCAAGTAGTCTGGTCGCTTCCTTTGATTGGAATCGCCTGATCGTTGGTCGCCTTCCATCCCATATGCCTTTCCAGATCACAGTACATGCCTCTGCTACGGCAGTACCTGGCACTGTTTTGGATGAAGGGGCGTCTGTCAGTCTTATGCCGTACACTACTTGGCAAGCCTTAGGTTCCCCGCAGCTTGGGCTAGTCACTCAGAATCTGTTGGCCTTCGACGGAGGAGCCTGTCCATATCTAGGAGTTCTCCCGAAGTTCCCTATTACTTTGGGAGGAAAAACCGTCTATATAGACGTCTTGGTTACCCAAGGTGTTTTAGACTTTAGTCTTCTCCTTGGTCACGACTATGTTTACGCCTTGGGGGCCCTCGTTTCTTCACTTTTCCGTGTGGTTTGCTTTCCACACGATGGAAGAATTGTGACTATCGATCAATTTTCGTTCGTTAGTCCCCCAATGCCTCCTGCGCAGTTGTCGTCCCCTCCTAGTTTTTATCCACCAATTGTGTCTGCCCCACCGCAGATCAACTACGTGGCCACCTACCCCGTGCCTGTATCCAGTGATGACACCGTCGTGCATAGTGTCCTGGGGGCATTAGATCCTGACTTCCAAGATGTGGTCCTTTCACCGGGAGTAACACTCTTGGAAGCACTGAATTCCTGTTCATTATGATGCAGTTCGGTCGGAGCATAGTTCACTTTCCTATGTCAAGCTCCCTAAAAAATGAAATTGGGTCTGGTTGGAGCATAGTTCCTAATCTTGTGTCAAGCTCGTTAAAAAATGAAACAAGGGTTATGAGGATAGTTCTTTTACTGTGTCAACCTCATTAAAAAATGAAACAACTCCTCCTTTTCCAAATCGAGTTTTTGATTAAGATCTTGTAAAATACAAGTCGAGTCTTTCATCGATCTCGAGAGTGAACCTTCATTCCATCCACTTTGTTGAATGCAATGAAGCTTGGGGGGCATGTACCTCGATTTGCATCATTATGCTGGGGGCATGCGAACTCATAACAAGCATAGTTTATCGTTTTAAGCTTGTGTAAACATGAAACCGAATCCAAGAAAAGTTCTCCATGGTTCAAGCTTATGTAAAAATGAACCCATACCTGATTTACATCTCATGATTGCCATATTTATCCGCTGAATTTTGCTAGATGAGCCTTGGTTGTTTTCATTCCATCGCCACCATCTCTTTGGCCGATCATATGCTTTCACTTGGTTGTTTTACCTTTCCTGAGGAACCGCAGCGATGAGTGGTTTTATTAGCCAGCCTCTTGACCATTACATGTTTTGAGCAGTTCCACCATTGCCGGAACCAGTTGCTACCCTTTATACCACTCGTTCCTCTAGGACGAGTCGCCTTTAAGCTCTTTTTTGACTCGTAAAATATGAAAAGATTGCCGAGTATTTTTCCCTTTTTGACTCGTTAAAGAGAATAAAAATGGAGGTCTGCTTTCAGCTCTTTTCCGACCGTTTAAAGACGAAAAGATAGCCGAGTCTCCCTCTCAGCTTGTTAAAAGGAATGAGAGGTGGTCGCCTTTAAAGCTCTCTTTTCGACCGTTTAAATTAAAAAGATTGTCGGGTGTTTGTCGTTTCACACTCGTTATTGGCTCCAAAACGACGTGCTTCTGACCGCTTTTCTACTTTTTCGGGTCGAAGTCACTACTTACGAAAAGTACTCCTCGATCTTACTGGTCGGGCGGTTCTTTCGAGCATTGTTTTATACTTTTTCGGGCTCGAGAGACACAACTTTACGAAAAAGGACCCCCCTGGAGTTTTCTTTTCCGCTGTCTTTTCAGACTCTCTAAACAAGAAAAGACGCCGAGTTCTTCCTTTGTCAGACTCGTTAAAACTTAATGACATCGGACACCGTCAAAATGACACTTTCCAAGCATATGCTATCCCCGTCAAGCTTGTCATCCAAAAATAATCGGGGTACCTGCCAGAAATGGTGGGGAAAATGGAACTGTAATAATTGTCGTGTCGACAGTATGTCGCTCTTGAACATGGCACTACTCTGCAATCGTGTCTGGGTGGGGATTTCTCATCTTGTTTTACACTCACCTCCGTGGGTTTGGGTTATCCTGTTTTGACCTCTCATCTGCTCATTGCCTTGTCACCATGACCTCTGCTCATTTGATGTCAGATACTGCCAAATCCACTGTCGTGTCGCCGATATGTTCAAGAGAAGTTGACCTCTGCAAACTTACAACCTCCCTCTGATGTCTCACACAAAATATTTTATCCTTCTCTGTCTCGTGTCGATGATGTGGGAAACATTGTGGCCCACCTTCGATCAAGGTTACTTCCTGTCGACTTCAGCTCATTATCCAGGAAAGTGACTTAGAGACGCCCTTCAGGTGCCTTAGAGCCTGCATGCCTCAATGGCAGGTTCTTCGTGTTCGATGCGAGGTTTTCATCATTGGCCTCCGATCGAATGATTCTGCGGGTGTTCGATGCCAGCTCATTGATTCACACGCCATGGATTGTACCTATAAGTACCTTGAGGACCATTGTCATTATTGGTGGTACCTCTCGCGTCTGTTAACAGTTTTCATCATTGACTGGTAATCAGACGATGTTCATGCATGTTCGACTTCAGCTCATGTATTCACATGCCTGGACTTGTACTTTGTTCAGGTTGGGATGGAGCGCAAGACCCTGGTTTTTTGTCTGTTGCAAACCAGGTTGCAATTTTGTGGATTATTATTACATGACTCATTGATGGATGGCTGCGCCCATACCTGAGTCTTTTGGGATGGCTGCGACCATACCTTTTTATCATCATGGTCTCTTCAGCTGGGTGGCTGCGTCCATACCACAGACCTTTTTCGTATGTCTTTTGGATGGCTGCGCCCATGCCTAGACTACATGTAATAGAGATATCAGTTGTACATACGTGCAGGTTCTTCCTGGTGGTGTTCCAGTTCAGCAATTTTTGTAAAGCATTTCACCCCTCCCACTCTCTCGGGCTTCATGCTTTAGGGGGCATCTGTTACACAGTAATTTGTCACTGTCTCCCTGTCAGTCTCCCTACTGTGTCATGAATTCAAATTAATCATGCTCATGCTCTCTAATCTGGCCAAATGACCCACTTTGCCAAAGTTTTCTCCATCATCGCGACTGTTATTAAAATAACCACGCTGACAGGCGCCTCATAGTGCAACGAATGCGCTGTCAGCGCGGAAGCACACGGGTTTTCCGCGCTGGTCGAATTTCATGAGCCAGCGCATCGTATGTTTGCATTGAGTCGCGCTGACACAACCTTCTCCGTTATTCAGATGCGATGTCAGCGCTCCAGTTCAGTTATACACCCGCGCTGATCCAGTTTGGGCGAGTTTGTTCTAACAGCCAGCCTTCCAGATGACTCCAGACCTGGTTGTTGGTCTTGTGAATATCGCCCTCCCTTCTCTGGCATGTCTGTTTCGTCATTTGAGCCACCTTCCTTGGAGATAAGCTCATCCTCCCACCATTCATGGAGACTCCTTCTCCTATTTAAGCCTCTACCATTGCTATGAGCAGCTAGTTTTGGATAGTTTTTGATAGTGTGGAATTGATAGTGCTTAGACTGTTGCTGTTAGTAGGTAGTTGGTGTGACAAGTGTGGGATTGCTAGAGAGCTCAAAGAAGGTTGTGAAGTATCGCTTTCTTGTGTGAGCTTGTGTGAGAGAGAGTTTTTGTCTTGGGAGATCTACCTCCAAGGGTGAATGCTTAAGAGACTTGCTGGCTGGACCCTCTTGAGAAGGACACAACGTCAGAACTTTGGTTGTACCTTTCTCTGTTATTGATTAATAATATATGACTACTATTATGGTTCCACTCTCATTTGTCTTTGTAATGGTTGATGTGAGTTATGTCCTTTCTGACTGATGTATAATTGCTTTTATTAGATTTCACGCTTGTGTTTGTCTTTCTCTTCGTGTGTGTAGGTATCTATTCACGGGGATCGTGGAGGATCGTGACCGGCCAAAGCGAAGGAGCGAGAGCGACATCTCTTCATCAAACAATAGCGTTGGAATCCAAGTAGGTGTTCCTTGCCTATCTTTTATTTGCAATTAGGAACTTGCATAGTAGCATTGACTGATTGTTGCTAGACCCATTCTGGGCTAGTAGGGATCGCCTCTATCCGTAGAGGGGATTTACCTCTCCAACAATAATGCTTGGCTTATCTTTCTTCAACCTCACCTTAAGTAACCTTTGTTTGCCTCTGTTGTTGAGGCCTCTAATGTTCCAGGTTGTAATAATCATTTTAACAATTTTAGTGGTTGGTGGAAGACCTCTAACAATGACACTACTCTTCCCAAATTCACCAACAGTTCCCCGACCTTTTATATGGATTCATTCATCGTTCTCCTACCTCTTTTTTTACCACCTTTTCCTTGTATTCCCGCTTCTTGTCCTTGGTTGGCTTGGGCCCCTAAATGTTTAGGTTGGCTTATTATCGTTGAGCCCTGCTTGTCTCTATATTATTGGAAGGTCTTCTTATAGAGTTGCTTCTGATCTTCCGAAATGAATCATTCATCCAAATGTCGCCATTCCTGCAATAGTTGCTTCATGACTTGTTCTTCTGCACTTAGGTCTTCTTTCTGGTTGTCGATCTCCATTAGGGTTTGTTCCACCATTTGCATATTGTCCTTTGATCCTTGCTCTGTCTTAGCCACCATTTCCTTCATTTTATTTCCCTCTATTCCTTTGTATTTTTGGCTTTCCCTTTCCGGTGAAATTTTTCTCGTGTCCACGCCCATGTCTTCTTCTTGTAAAATCTAAAAGCGGTTTTGTGGCCTTTGTTTCTTCTTTGCTTGATTTGCTTTATGATTCCCTAGCCGTCTGAGGGTTCTTTTCCTCTGATGCACCTCGTTAAACCCTTATCCATCATCTTTCGTCATCGATTCCGCTGCCCTTCCATCTGTCGGGTGGTTTTCTTTCTGGTTGAAGGGGCATGCCTGGAACAAGTGGCCATATTCATGGCATCTGCAGCACCAGAATGGTATGTGCTCATAATCAATCGGTTGTGGCCATACCTCATTGTGGTATTCCAACTCTATGTAATCTGGGAGTGGCTCCGTTATATTCATATAGACACAGAGTCTGGCATAGGAGGTATATCTACCTTTCCTTGTCGAGTCTGCCACTTTAACAAAGGTACCGATAAAATTTCCAATGCCTTCTAGTATCTCTGGATCCCAGAAGTCCATTGGTAAACCAAATAGCCAAACCCATATTGGGGCAACCAATAGTTTCTCCTGATCAAGGTTGTAGCATTCTTCCCAATGCTTGATGAAGAGTCTGGCTTTGTTGAAGAAGTATGGTCCATCTTCAAAAATCCTTTCTTTGTCTTCTAGATTTGAGAAGATCACTGTGAAGAAACCCTTCACCCCCAACTTTAGATCAGTGTGGCCTTTTGACTGCCATCGTTGTTGGATCCATTTTATCAGTTCTTTCTCTATCGGTCATGCCCTTATTAACTTGCAAATGAGGGCATGGTCCTTCATGTACTTTCAATACTCTTCTAGCTTATTGTTTGGGATAACTAATCTTGGTTTTTTTGCAGCTCTCGGCAAACACTTTCCTCCCAAGCCCGCTTGTCATTTGGCTCCCAAAAGCAGTATTCCTTTACCTTTTCCCCCATTCCCATCAACGGCGTCGTGGTGGCTCGATTCTCCTACTGCAACACCCTTATAGGAGGGGATCCCCCCCCCACCCCCGCCATACCGTTCATCGATATCTCAGTCACAGATCGCAATCTGGTTGCAGGCCGTTGTTTGGTTTTGTTGTAGCAATTTTGTCAGGGCAGGCCGTGGAACCCTGAAACCCTAACCTACCGCGCTCCTTGCTCTCTCCTTTCTCTCTCCGCCATCAAAATAGAAAGAAAACAAGAATAGGCGGGGATTATTTTAGTTTATTTTATTTCCATTAATTATTTGTATTTATTAAATGATCATGTCTCCATTAAGGTCTTAACTCCTTTTTATAATTTTTGATTTTGATTTTTTGGGAGTAATATTTTTTTCAAAAAAACTAGCCATCTAATTTTAATATATTAATAAATTAATATCATAATTTAAATATTATTGTTAAAATATAGATGTTATTTGAAATTATGGTCTCTACATTGCTCTCTATTTATGCCTTTGCCATGGTTCATTGGTCTAGACGCTGAACTAGTTTAGTTGGAAACGACCAAAAATTTCTCTTATATAATTTTGACTGAATTCAGAAAAACGATTAAAAAAAATACCCACAGAATTAAAATTATCTCCTAATTTGCAGCTTGCAGCTTTTCATTATCTAGTTTGCAGCTTTACATGTTTTGTTTTTGTGCGTAGGCCCTTTAAGCCACACCCTCTCTCTCGGTTCTTGCTCATGTCACAGAAGCACCGACCAAACTTCCTCCGGCAGACAAATGCGACACGGGTTTGGATGCAAAGATGAGATATTTCGATGCAAAGATGTGATGCTCTTGCAGAGTATTGAAGAAACAATAGTGAAATCTTAATATGGTATTAAAACTCTTCTACACACAAAAAGGAAAAACATAAGTCACTTCAAAAGCGCAAAAACCAACTAAACATTGAGTGGACATTACGGAGATCATCTGCAGATCATGCTTTGAATGCAGTTCATTTAAAAATCTCAACACACAAAAAGTTAAACCTAAAATTAAATTTGTAAAGTTAAACTTAAAACTACATTTATACATTCTAAACTATGTTTCAAAGGTTATTAAATGGCCTGGAAAATATTTTATATCTATGGCATCTTGAGTTTCGGCCAAAGTTTTGTCATGTATCACGAGCAGAAATCTTACCTCCATTGATCTCCATATGTACTCAGTGTTTAAGGTTAATGTTTTCCCATTAAATATTGATTAGTTATTATGCCCTAATCATTATCTCGAGGTAACCACCATCATTAAGCCGAGGTGAACTCACAAGTTCTTACAAGTATCCCACTGAAGATCCAATTGTGCAATGGAATGAAGATGTATGGTTTGTATGTATATGACTCTTCAAAATGTATCATCGTTAACATTTCTCCATGAGCTGGAGGCTCAAAACAATGGTTTTCACAACCAGACCATTTGTTTTAATTTATTTCACATCGTTAATACCACCGAATGAGTGGTCGACCATGCAGCAATTATGCCAAGGGAGCTAGCTATCTTACTCATTATTTTTTCTTCGGCATAATGCACTACAATTTAATTTCTAGAATACAAGTTTTAATTTATAGAAAATTTACATTTTAGAATATAAGTTCTCTAAAGATTTTTTTATTGGGTGAAATTTATTTATATATTTTAAATTGTATTTTAAATCATCAAAAATTACTTTTTTATTAAAAAAATATATTGTTTTTTAAAAAAACTATTTTATTTATAAGTTTGACTACTCTCTTTTCTTATTACCCTTCACATCTTATATGAATACATGACTCCCTTTTTATAGATTGAGCAAAGAAAATAGCTACACAACATGACTTTAGGTTCACTGTGGATGTCACATCCCCTTTAACTTAACATATTAAAAAAAATTTACCGGATTAACCTACTATAAGGTTCCTCGTCCTAGGTGTTAATGTATTGGTGCATTGTTATATATATACACACGGTAATTTGTTTAATAAGTTGCCAGAGTCGGCAGTTGGAAAATCTTCCCGGCAGTGAGACTAACAATGTATTTATCTCTCCGTCATTTGAACTGTCCCTCACATTTATGTTTATGGTACCATCGTCATTGTACGCTGGTACCCATCAACATCCGGATCCACCTACACTTTCCACCTGGCCCAATATTCATTCCCTGCTTTGTCATGGAGGCGTGGCGGGAACAGGGTACCATTGGCAGACATGCATCTCAGGTTCCTCCAGCTATCGACGGTCAAGATCTCGGATGGGGAAACCAAGGGTCAAGCGCCACTCTAGGGTTTTGTGCTCGTTTATCCGAATGGTGTAGCTCATTCATCCCATTCCATTCTGGCACTCGTTTCCTCTCTGCCTGCTTTCTACCATGCCAAGCTTGTGTGTGAATACATGTTCGCAACCAGGGTTCGAGTGCCGGGGCTTGCTGGCTCAGCTTCTGGGCTTTTGAGGTGTTGTTCTGTAAATGCCCTATGGATTTTTACTCATCTTTATCTCCTTTTCTTTTTTTACGTTTTGTTTTATGCTGGCTATACTTGGCCCAACCCTAACAATCTTCCCTCTGGTGTCATAGGGTTCCGAATAAACGATGGATGGATGTAGTCGGAGTTTGCCAGAATTGCATGGAGAAATGGCCATGGCTACCGGGGTTGCTCACGTCCGGGGCGGATTATCGGGTAAGTTCCAACGACTCTAGTTTGATTGGTCTGAGAGAAGTTCATTATACGCGGGTCTAACATCCTAAAGATTATAAATTGTTCCTTTTGTGATTTTTAACTACAGAGAGGGTTCCAGTTAAACCTGGAACAGAGTTCCTCTATAGCTTTTCTTGATGTTCAGAAGTTTGAGGCCACAGACTCTCGTGGCCTGAGGCTTGACTATATTGTAGTATATCTAGGCGTAATTTGCCTTGGTTGAAAATCCATTGTAAGGGTGTGATCATCTGCTGGAGTCTGCTTTTGTAATTTTATTATAAATTAAGCGGGGTCGAGCCCCCTGTACAATGCCCTGATGTATATCCGAATTTATATTCTCTTTTTGTTTCTAGTTTATATGAATACTACTGTCTAGACTGTATTTTCCTTGACAAGTTCTTCTCGGCAACAACCGATTTCATGATGATTTCCAGTTTGGTTTCTTGGAACTTGACTTCTAAATTTTGTATAATTTCCTCAAATAATGAAAAGGCGAATTATTGTTTAAGCGATAGCTCCATGATGCTTAACTGTTTATATTTTTGGACTCGTGTTTATTCTAAAATGCAGAGTTCTGTTATACATGTCTATGTTGAGACCAGTAGGTTTTCTATGGCCTATATGCTAATAAATTTTCCATTAGAAAGTCACTGGTTATATGAATCTTCTGAATATTTTCTTTTATAGCAAGATTCCTACGAGTCACTCAGGGTTACGACCAGTCACCTTATGTCTGTCTGTGGATTGAATTATGTTTACTGTTCAACAAACCCTCTCAGGGTTTCTTCCTAGACTATGGTGGGAATGCTCCAAACCCGTGGCCTCCCTTGTTGGAGCACTGCCGTTCGGATAGCATATACCTCCATGATGAATCTATAGTCTGAGCGCTTTGTCTTAAGTTTATTCATTATGTAGAACCTGTTTTGGACTCCAGGATTTGATAACTCGGCCCAACTCTCATTGGTCTCCGGGGTTTAATACATCCTTCACAAGTATGGTCGTTCAAATTTCTTTCCTTTATTAGAACACACTACGTATAGAAACTTAAAATTCCCCAGGTTTTGCCTACATCTCAGGCGTTAACAGTTTAACACTATGGTTTTCGGTTTCCTCAGATGGGTCTATTTCTTATTGTTTGTAAATGCAGTTTCGTAAACAGTTAACCTTTACTATGTTGTTTATACACATGTTTCATTGAGCTTGGACTGCACACTTTCACCCCTGCCACTAAATTTGTTTTCCTCTCTAACAATCACTTTCTCTAATATCTCATCTTGTATTAACAGATTAGGAAGAAAATGCACTGTCACTACTAATAACAGAGAAATAACAGTAGCCCTACTCTTCATTTCCAAATAGAGAAATAACAGTAATCCTACTCTTCATTTCCAAACAGAGAAATAACATTAGTCCTACTCTTCATTCCCAAACAGTTCACAGAAAGATTAACCAACAGCTTTTCCAGGAGAGTTTCTTTACTTACCTAGTCTTCCCAGTGGTAATGACTCCTCGGAAATTCACCTGGTACACTGTTGTTTCTTGACCACCCAACCATGAGATTCGTCCTTCAGGACCAGAATCTTCCCCCTAGTTGTCTTGCAAGATCACTATCCGCAGCAAGAACGCTTGCACACTGTGCTTGGCTATCTGGTCCTCACCAGAGTTAGCTTTCTCTGCCTGTCACTACAGCACAGATTTTTGCCTCCCCCCACTTCCTTTTCCTCAGAAGCCTTTCAGTTAAGGAAGGTAGTTAGGGTTGCCATCTCAGCAACTGTTTTTTTTCCACAACTTCCTCCTCAGAAGTTGTCTGTATTCCAAGAAACATTTCTTTAAGTTCTTTTAAAACAATTAGTAACCAGATTATTAAATTCAAATAACTAACAATGTCATATTTAGTTATGTCTTTTTACCATAGTAACAATTAAATATTTACATTTTCCGGGGGCATTACATCTCCCCTCCTGAAATTGGACATCGTCCCGATGTTCGTTGACCAAGAACAGCTTTGGATAAGTATTTTTCATGAGCTCTTCATCTTCCCAAGTGGCCTCATCAGGCTCAAAGTGCTGCCATTGCACTTTAACTTGGGTAATAGCTTGCTTCTGCAGCTGCACTTCTCTCCGATCGAGGATGCTCAACGGTTCGACCAAGACTTCTCCTTTTGGTTTGACCTACAACATTCAACATTCTAAATCAGTTTCTTTTAAAGAAAGCTATTAGATTGCTCTACGGAAAATAATCCTCACCTGTATATCTTGCCATCTGATCACATGTTTAGGGTCATAAACGTATTTTTTTAACACAGAGACATGGAAGACATTGTGGACCCGGATGTGACTTGGCAGGGCGAGCTGGTAAGCCACCGGCCCAATTCTTTCCAAGACTTGGAATGGTCCACAATATCGGGGTGCCAACTTGGCACACTCGCTCCACTGCAGTGTACTTTTTCTGGCTTGGATCCTCACATAAACATGGTCACCAACTTGGTATTCTTTGAACCTCCTCTTCCGGTCAGCAAAGCTCTTTTGCCTATCCTGAGCAGCTTTTAAATTAGAGCGTACCCTTTTCACCATATCCTCCATTTCCTTAAGAATTTCCAGTCCTAACCTTAATTTGTCTTCAGGTCCACCCCAGCTTGAGGGTGTGCGGCATTTCCGCCCATACAGGACCTCAAAGGGGCTCATTTGTAACGAGGTATGATACCCGTTGTTGTATGCAAATTCAACCAAGTGCAAATACTCCTCCCACTGCGTCGGTTGTTGCATTACATATGCTCTTAACATGTCTTCTACCACCTGGTTCACCCGCTCTGTTTGTCCGTCGGTCTGGGGGTGATATGCTGTACTGAAGTTCAGCTGTGTCCCCAATTCTGCAAATAATGTCTTCCAAAAGGCCGACGTGAATTTCATGTCACGGTCTGAAATTATCGTCTTCGGGAGTCCATGCAATTTAAACACATTCTGCATGAAGATATGGGCAATTTGTACAGCTCTGTAGGTGGATTGTACAGGTATAAAATGTGCTGCTTTACTCAACTTATCTACCACCACCATAATAGAATCGTTATTCTTCTTTGTCTTAGGCAGCCCTATTATAAAATCCATGGAAATGGTTTCCCACTTCCATTCTGGAATGGGTAGTGGTTGCAATAACCCCGTTGGATGTTGATGCTCTGCTTTAATTTGTTGGCACTCCAAGCACCATGCCAGATACTCAGCCACATTCTTCTTCATTCCCGGCCAATAGTACTCTTTTCAAAGCGCAGTGATCATTTTCTAATATCCTGGGTGTCCCACATAGTGACTGATGTGAAATTCGTCCAAAATCAGATTTTTAAGACTGTTTTGACTAGGTACATATAGCCTCTTTTTATAATACAACATTCCAGCATCATCTACCTCATATCCTTACTGATTCTTCTCGTTGGTAGACTGTTGTACTTGCTATTTTTTTTGTTGGTATTCAGCATCTTGTTCTGCTGCATTTCTTATCATTTCCTCGAAGGGACTTTTCCATTCGCTGAAATTTCGTACAAACATTGTACTTTCCGACTTAAGGCGTTAGCCACCTGGTTTTCTTTCCCCTTCAAGTGCTTGATATCGAAGTCAAAACCACTTAGGAAATCTACCCACCGTGCTTGTCTCGCATTTAAATTGGGCTGGCTAAAATAATTGGTCAGACTATGGTGGTCTGTCAGTAATAAAAATTTCCTCCCCATGAGGTAGTGTCGCCACATCTTCAAGGCGTGTATGACGACTGCCAGCTCTAAGTCATAGGCAGAATATTTCTGCTCATGCTCTTTTAATTTCCTTGACTCATAAGCTATTACTTTCCCTTCTTGCATCAACACACCTCCCACGCCCTCCTTGCTTGCGTCAGTGCACACCACATAGTCCTTATTAGGATCGGCTATGCTCAAAATGGGTGTGGTGGTGAGCAGATGCTTAAGCTGTTCAAAACTTCTTTGACATTCCGGGGTCCATTTGAATGCTCTTCCCTTTTTCTGGAGGGAGGTGATAGGATACGCTACTCTTGAGAAGCCTTCTACAAAGCGTCTATAATACCCGGCTAACCCCATAAAGGACCTAATGTCTGCTACATCTTTCAATACGGGTCATTCCATTATGGTCCTTATCTTTTCAGGGTCCACTGCGATCCCTTCCTTTGTGATTATATGCCCTAAATATTGTATTTCTTCCTTGAAGAAATCACACTTGTTGAACTTAGCATATAACTGGTGTTCTCAGAGGGTTTGTAGCACCAATCTAAGGTGCTCCTTGTGCTCTTCCATGGTACGGGAGTATATCAGTATATCATCGATAAATATCAGCAGAAATTTGTCCAAGTATCGATGAAATACGTTGTTCATTAAGCACATGAAAGTTGCAGGGGCATTAATTAACCCAAAGGGTAGCACCACAAACTCGTAATGCCCATACCTTGTTCTAAAAGTTGTTTTAGCTATGTCTTCCTCCTTAATCCTGATCTGGTGGTAACCTGATCGCAAATCGATCTTGGAGAATACTGTTGCACCCTTCACTTGATCGAAAAGTTCATCAATCCAAGGTAGAGGATACTTGTTTTTGATGGTCAGTTTGTTCAGCTGACGGTAATCTATACACATGCGGAGGGTCTCGTCCTTTTTCTTAACGAATAACACTGGAGCTCCCCACGGAGACACACTGGGGCAGATATAGTTTTTGTCTAACAGTTCCTGTAGCTGCATTTTTAACTCTGTCAACTCAGGTACACTCATTCTATAGGGTGCTCGAGATACCGGTGCTGCCCCTGGTATCAATTCGATGGTAAAGTCTATATCCCTCTTAGGCGGCAGTCCAGGAATCTCTTCTGGAAACACATCTGCAAACTCTTGTATTATAGGGATGTTATCCAACGTGGCTGTTTTATCCTTCGAGTCAGCATAGCCCACTTGGATGGCGTAAATCTGACACCCCTTCCTAATGCATTTTGCTAACTGGGATGCAGTTATTGGTCGAACCTGCACTGGCCGCTTAATTCCTTGCATCTCTTGCCTAGCTCCAAGTTCATCCCTATAATAAATAATCTTTGTTTTGCAGTCAACCAATGACCAGTGCTTTTCTAACCAATCCATACCGATCAGAACATCATATGAACCAAGGGGAGCACATTTAAATCAGCCAGTACTGGCTGCCCTACTATTGTGAAAGGGTAGTTATTGACTTTTTCTAGCACTCACCTCTTGGCCCCTGTAGCCAGCTGTACTAGCCATGGGTTCTTGAATTTAACCGGTTGCAGTTTACAATGTTCTACTACCTTTGGACTAATATAACTTAATGTGGCTCCAAGGTCAATTAAAACAGCTACAATAAGGTCTGAAATTTTACCTTCAAATTCCACCATGGTCGGCTGGTACTCCGCCTGACGATCATCCACGGCTGCATTAATCCTTGGTATGCTATGTCCTACATCGCCGACTGTTGATGCTTCATGGATTTGGGATAACTGTTCAGTTCCCTTTCGCTGCGGACAATTTTTGACATAGTGAGGCCCTCCACAACCCCAACACTGTACTGGGGGTCTTGCTACCCCTTCACTGTCCAATCTTGCAGGCTGTTCACCGACTCTGGACTCACTGGTTGGCTTGGATTTGTATGAGTTTTTCTGTATAGTTCTGTTGTTCTGCCCCTTGCCAATTCCCTTGCTTCCACCACTGCGATTTCCTTTACTGTTTCCAGCTGACTTATTACCTCTTTTCTCATTCCATCTTTTGCCTAAAACTTCTCCTTTCTGTTTACTCTGCTGGTAACAAATCCTGGCTTTACGAATAGCTTCGTCCATTGTCTTTGGATTGTCAAACTCAATCCTTTCCCGCATGTACAGGGGTAAACTACTAACAAATATTTGCACCTTAGCTTTTTCTTCTCTAATATAAGGCACATAGCGAAGCAAGGAAGTAAAACAGGTGATAAATTCGTCCATGGTCTGCTGCCCCAACCGCAAGTCATGGAATTCCCTTGCCTTTTCGTCGTAAAAACGCTCGGTCAGATATCTTTCTTTGAAGTACCTTTGAAATTTCTCCCAAGTTATGGTCTGTTCGCTTACTCCCTTTACGATCTTGACTTCTTCCCACCACAGGGTCGCTTTTCCCTGTAATTGGAAGATGGCCAATCGTGCCTTCAGGTTATGATCGTATTCATACAGCTGGAAGTATTTGTTCATATTTATCAACCATGCCTCAGCTGCTTCCTCCTGTTCCCCGTCGAAGTGTGGCGGTTTAATCTTCCGGAATTCCCCTTGCAACTCTATTCGTTGCCTCTTTGAAGTCTGTTGTTCTGATGCATTATCAGATCGTTCCTCCCTCTCTTCCGACCCTTCAGGTTCTGTGTGGTGGTTCTGCTCCTCCGACATTCTTGGCTGCTCCGCACTGGGATTAGCTAGCGGCTGGTTCTGTCTGTCGGACAGGCTTTTTATAATTCTCTCTTGCTCCATAGTTAGCCGTGCGTTATCTTCGCGTAACTGCGCCATTTCGTTTTTCAATTCCTTCACTGTCTCCAAAATAGCCTGATTTGTATTACGAGCCTCCTCCCCGAGCTGTACCCATAGCTCGAGATTACTCTCAGGGCCAGGTACAGGTCCCTGACCCATTGCATACCTGCGTGACGCACTGTCCCCTCTTCTCATCCTGTCAGTCGTCTGGTTTCCTGTCTTTAACATGAGAAAAGTAAATCAACACATTAACTCCTTTTTTCTTTGGAATTACTCAAACAGGGACAAAAATAAATTGTATGAGTTGTTTTCTATATTCAATTTGCAATTTCAACTTTCAATTTCAATTTCTTTTTCAATTTCAACTCCTAGAGGCCTCAATTTTGTAACTGGGCTCTAACACCAATTGTCACATCCCCTTTAACTTAACATATGAAATTTTTTTTACCGGATTAACCTACTGTAAGGTTCCTCGTCCTAGGTGTTAATGTATTGGTGCATTGTTATATATATACACACGGTAATTTGTTTAATAAGCTGCCAGAGTCGGCAGTCGGAAAAATCTTCCCGGCAGTGAGACTCACAATGTATTTATCTCTCCATCATTTGAACTGTCCCTCACATTTATGTTTATGGTACCATCGTCACTGTATGCTGGTACCCATCAATAGCCGGATCCACTTGCACTTTCCACCTGGCCTAATATTCATTCCCTGCTCTATCATGGAGGCGTGGCGGGAATAGGGTACCATTGGCAGACGTGCATCTCGGGTTCCTCCAGCTATCGACGGTCAGGATCTCGGATGGGGAATCCAAGGGTCAAACGTTACTCTGGGGTTTTGTGCTCATTTATCCGGGTGGTGTAGCTCATTCACCCCATTCCACTCTGGCGCTCGTTTCCGCTCTGCCTGCTTTCTACCGCGCCCAGCTTGTGCGTAAATCAATGTTTGCAACCAGGGTTCGAGTGCCGGGGCTTGCTGGCTCAGCTTCTGGGCTTTTGAGGTGTTGTTATGTAAATGCCCTATGGATTTTTACTCGTCCTTATCTCTGTTTCTTTTTTTACGCTTTGTTTTATCCTGGCTATACCTGGCCCAACCCTAACAATCTTCCCTCTGGTGTCATAGGGTTCCGAATAAACGATGGATGGATGCAGTCAGAGTTTGCTAGATTTGCATGGAGAAATGGCCATGGCTACCGGCGTTGTTCACGTCCAGCGCGGATTACCGGGTAAGTTCCAATGACTCTAGCTCGATTGGTCTAAGAGAAGTTCATTGTACGCGGGTCTAACATCCTAAAGATTATAAATTGTTCCTTTTGTGATTTTTAACTGCAAAGAGGGTTCCAGTTAAACCTGGAACAGAGTTCCTCTACGGCTTTTCTTGTTGTTCAAAAGTTTGAGGCCACAGGCTCTTATGGCCTGAGGCTTGACTATATTGTAGTATATCCAGGCGTAATTTTCCTTGGTTGAAAATCCATTGTAAGGGTGTGATCATCTGCTGGAGTCTGCTTTTGTAATTTTATTATAAATTAAGCAGGGTCGAGCCCCCTGTATAATGCCCTGATGTATATCCGAATTTATATTCTCGTTTTGTTTCCAGTTTAAATGAATACTACAGTCTGGACTGTATTTTCCTTGACAAGTTCTTCTCGGCAACAACTGAGTTCACGATGATTTCTAGTTTGGTTTCTTGGAACTTGACTTCTAAATTTTGTATAATTTCCTCAAATAATGAATAAACGAATTTATTGTTTAAGCGATAGCTCCATGATGCTTAACTGTTTATATTTTCACACTCGTGTTTATTTCCAAAATGCAGAGTTCTATTATACATGTCTATGTTGAGACCAGCGGGTTTCTATGGCCTATATGCTAATAAATTTTCCGTTAGAAATTCGTTGGTTATATGAATCTTCTGAATATTTTCTTTTATAGCAAGATTCCTACGAGTCACTCAGGGTTATGACCAGTCACCCTATGTCTATCTGTGGATTGATTATGTTTACTGTTCAACAAACCCTCTCAGGGTTTCTTCCTAGACTATGGTGGGAATGCTCCAAACCCGTGGCCTCCCTTGCTGGAGCACTACCATTCAGATAGCATATACCTCCACGATGAATCTATAGTCTGAGTGGTTTGTCTTAAGTTTATTCATTATGTACAACCTGTTTGGGACTCCAGGATTTGATAACTCGGCCCAACTCTCATTGGTCTCCGGGGTTTAATACATCCTTCACAAGTATGGTCGTTCCACTTTCTTTCCTTTATTAGAACACACTACGTATAGAAACTTAAAATTCCCCAGGTTCTGCCTACATCTCAGGCGTTAATAGTTTAACACTCTGGTTTTCGGTTTCCTCAGATGGGTCTATTTCTGGATGTTTGTAAATGCAGTTTCGTAAACAGTTAACCTCTACTATCTTGTTTATGCACATGTTTCATTGAGCTTGGACTGCACACTTTCACCCCTGCCACTAAATTTGTTTTCCTCTCTAACAATCACTTTCTCTAATATCTCATCTTGTATTAACAGATTAGGAAGAAAATGCACTGTCACTACTAATAACAGAGAAATAACAGTAGCCCTACTTTTCATTTCCAAATAGAGAAATAAAAGTAGCCCTACTTTTCATTTCCAAATAGAGAAATAACAGTAATCCTACTCTTCATTTCCAAACAGAGAAATAACATTAGTCCTACTCTTCATTCCCAAACAGTTCACAAAAAGATTAACCAACAGCTTTTCCGGGAGAGTTTCTTTACTTACCTAGTCTTCCCAGTGGTAATGACTCCTCGGAAATTCACCTGGTACACTGTTGTTTCTTGACCACCCAACCATGAGATTCGTCCTTCAAGACCAGAATCTCCCCCCTAGCTATCTTGCAGGATCACTATCCGCAACAAGAACGCTTGCACACTGTGCTTGGCTATCTGGTCCTCACCAGACTTAGCTTTCTCTGCCTGTCACTACAACACAGATTTTTGCCTCCCCCCACTTCCTTTTCTTCAGAAGCCTTTTCAGTTAGGGGAGGCAGTTAGGGTTGCCATCTCAGCAACTATTTCTTTTCCACAACTTCCTCCTCAGAAGTTGTCCATATTCCAAGAAACATTTCTTTATGTTCTTTTAAACAATTAGTAACCAGATTATTAAATTCAAATAACTAACAGTGTCATATTTAGTTCTGTCTTTTACCATAGTAACAATTAAATATTTACATTTTCCGGGGGCATTACAATGGAATAGTAATATATTCATTATTTCTTAGTAAGTAACACTCATAAAAGAAAGAAAAACGTTTTTCTTTAAGAGAGGCCAAACTAATAATCAATTGTGTGAAAGATAAATGTAATAAAATATGTAACACAAAATTAAAAAATATTTTTGTTAAAATTATATTTTGGTGAAGTGGAAAGTGAAAAATATATTAAATGTTTAACTAAACTTATATTACCTATTTATTTAACTATTTCTCATTCACCCCACATAATATACTCCTAAAAATATAAAAATTCATTTTTAATATAATTTTTTAATTATAATATAACTTTCATATAAATACTCGTCTTTTCTTTAATTCACATTTTTTATATTATCTATTTATTTAGCTAGTTCTCATTCACTGGATGTCATATCTGCAAAGATATGTTCTTTAACCATTTTTAAAATTATAATGAATTTAATTTTATGATAAGTTTATTATAATTTTTCTTAATTTATATTAATTTTATTATTATTTTTATAAAAAAGTTCAAGATACAATATAATTTATATATATAGGATTTGAAAATATAATATTTTTAAATAAAATATAATATATTTCCATATATATAGATAAATATATATATATATATAATTTATAATATTAAAATTAAAAAATATATAATCTCTTTTGTCTTTTATTTTTATAAAAACTAACATTTTTCTCTCAACCATATTGTTATGTCCCTTATTTTTTATTATATATTTCCATATTTTCTAATTACTAATAAAAAAAAATTGAATCCAAAAAATCTTTCTATACCATATACGTATTATTAACTATCTTCTTGGACACTTAAAACCACTCTTCAATTAATAGCCCCCAAAATATTTAGAGCATAATACTATGTCCCATAAAGACTGAATAGGGTTAACCTCGAGATATTTTTTTGTCAATAAACTTTACTAAAATAAAATATACTTTTTCCAACCCCATCCTCGTAGACATTTTGGCTATACAATTCTTGACTATTTCACAAGAGGGATCCCATTGTCGAATTGAGGCTTCTGTGATCCATATCAATTTATGAGAGATTCTTCAACGTAAATCACATAGAATATCATTTGTCGACGCGTTTCGAACCAACTAGTGTGGTTCATCGTCAAGACAACTTGTCCTGACGATGAACCACACTAGTTGGTTCGAAACGCGTCGATAAATGATATTCTATGTAATTTACGTTGAAGAATCTCTCATAAAAAAAGGAATCCCTTTAGAATTTCTATTTCTACACGAAAGGAAATTGAAGTAGACTTTTCTAATTTTGGATATAATTCCTTTCACCACTTTAGCAAACGAAATTGAAGTAGACTTTTCAAATTGCGGATATAATTATTTTCAACACTTTGGCAATTGATGTCCAATACACTTGATACTCTCTATGATGAATTTTATTAAAAATATCAGACGATACTTAATAAAACTACATTAATATGAATTTTATTAAAATAGCTAATGATCCTTAATAAAACTACATTAATTTAAACGTATAGTTTGAACAACTTCAAAATACATTTTGAGAATAATTAACTTAAAAAAATATATATATATATAATATGTAAATAAAATATAATATTTTTTTTTATTAGTTTCAGCTTTTATTTATTTGTAGTCAAAGTTTATTGAATTTTGCTTTGTGGTTTTTTTTTTAACAATTTTAACTAAAATTTGGAAAAAAGATGAAAGTTTTTATTTTTTCATAAATTCAAAACTAAATTTCTAATTTTTGGAAATAATGAATTGAAGACAACGCCTATCGGCATTGATGGCGAACTCATCAATTCAGTAATCTCATCAGTGAAATGGGAAAACTTCATCAAAGCCATTGTCCAACCCAACCCTGGCTTCACTAGTCCTCCGGTGTGCAAGTATATAAAGCAATCACTTCTTAGTGGGCTTGGCAAGAGGGTAAGTTCCTATGGTGACTGGAGAAAGGTTTCTTTCTGGCTTCTGTCTAAAGGTTCCAAGCAAAAGGCGGCAGAAGGTAACAAGTTCCCATTGGTGGCAAAGGGCAAAAGGCATCTGGTGAGAGGTGAGAGGTAACAGGGTACAGGGTGATTTATTTTTGGTATTTTTCGATTCTTAACAAATCATTTTAAAATAAAAATAAGCTATTTTTGCGAGTGACCATTTCCTTGGTAAGTGTTTTGACACTGTTACTTATTACTTGTCTGCTTTTTTATTTAAAAATGGGCGGGGCTAGTTCCCTACAGAAGCATCATGGGCCCTCTTTTTTATTACAAATACGTGTCAGAACTCGGCTGACAACCGTCAAATCATTTTTTTGATAATTCACCATGGGTCTGAATACGTTGCAGCATGTGCAGCTCCGCGGAATCGATCGCGGCCGGGGGGTGTGCAAACCATCCGCCCCGACCGTTGCAACATGCACTCACGTGCGAATTATTACTCGTCTGCTTCTTAAGAGATCACACTTTCCATTTTATATGATATTTCATTGAAACTAATTCATACGATTCGCAGTGGATACTCCAATAAAAATAGGTTATGTAACTTTAGTTGTTCAGCTATTTTACATTGATATGGACGGAATATCTGATTGGTGCAGCGTGTGGATGTGCTTCGGCACCAAAAGAATATTGATAATCTTGTGGTACCCCATTCTAACCCATGCTATATCTTGTGCCTAAAATTGACCAAAATTAGCATGCATTATGACTAGAAAACATCCCGTACAATGAGTGCAAGTATATTGGCTCATTGGCACACCTTCTAGAAAACAAATAACTGGCTTGCCATTGGGCATTTTCTGCTAAACAAATCACTGGTTTGCATTTGGGCAGTTAATGCCCCGGGGCTGTATATTAGGTAATGTATTTGTTTAAGGAGTTGTTTTTAGTGTGATTTTTTTTTATGTTGGAATTTAGCTGAAAATTTTGTGGTGAAAATTTGATTTGTGTTATTTAAACTAATTTTGACTATATGTATGGATTAAGCACCCTGAAAAACCCTTATGACACTTTTATTTTGCAAGAGTTATCCATTAAACTTGTGATTTCAATGAATTCCTATCAGATTTTAGAGAAATTAAACTGGAAAAATCCAAAAAATTTTCCAAAAAATAATACTAAAAACAATTCATTTACTTAAATTCAACTGTAACTTATACAACCTCACTCATTTACTTCCACTCATTTACTCCCTGCCAATGACATCGCAGTTATTTTCTGCCCACCTTCTCCACTTCAACTTTGGCATGTCAATGACTTGGAATCCTGGAAGTCTGACATTTAGAATCACATCCTTTTCCGCCTTCAATGAATTTGTTGAATTCAAGAGCACTGATCCATCGCAACCCTTCAGCCAGTTAAACATATAAATTTACTAATCCAAAAAGGGACACAAATACTATTCTGGTCCAATATATCCACCATTATTGGTACTTAAATAGACAGGTCAATATTGCAGGTGAAAACTTATAGTTACTCACTCTGACGAAGCAATTCTAACAGGTAGTGAAAGTGCATTCTTCTACCAATTTCCTACATCTCCCTTAGCAATT
Source organism: Pinus tabuliformis (assembly GCA_031772625.1). Lineage (NCBI taxonomy): Eukaryota > Viridiplantae > Streptophyta > Pinopsida > Pinales > Pinaceae > Pinus > Pinus tabuliformis. The sequence goes on from CM062809.1 coordinate 321,235,332, forward strand.
GGTGAATTTTTATTTACAGGAGGAAACTCTGGAGATGCAAACTTTGAAAGTTCTCTAAATAATACATTGTTTCTTTCCAAATCTGCATGCTCATCGAAATCCAATGTAATGTCCGTGGTCAAGCTTTCCACTTAAACCAATTCAGAGATTTCATGCCGAAGATGGCTCAAACTTTGGTGTTCAAGTGTATAAAGAGCAAAAGACGTTTGGATTCACTCATCCTCTCTGGAAGGCACTATAGCTGCTTAAGGCCAACAATGTCCAAGAATTGAAGCTTGTTTAGATGACCCGTGGTTTCTAGCAATTCCTAGATTTCCATTTCGTGTAGCTGGAGGAAGGAAAGGTGGTTTAGATTTCCGTTTTCTGTAGTGGGAAGGAGGCAATATGTTTTTGATTTTTGTTACAAGCGGTAAAGACATGATGATAGTCTCGCTGAAATCGAGCACCCTCAAATGGAGAAGCATTCCGAAACTTCTTAAATCTCAAGAATGATTGTGGTCGATCGTTGAAATTTTATAGCCAAAATATTTTCCGATGTGTCTTAGAATTAAATAGATTAAAACAATAGTCGTTTGCACATTACATTTTCCACAAGGAAACAACAGACTTTTATTTATCAAAAGTTGTATGCTCTGATCTGAAAACGACACAGGGTTGAATATTTGCAGAACTTAACCGGCATTAACTAAAGTTGCTTATGTGTGAATGAAATAGGGAATTGATGATTAATAAGCTATAAACGTAACCTTAAGAGCAGCAAATGATAAGACAGCATAAAGATCAATAAACACAGCAAATTGTTGATGGAGTTCGTCTCGTCCCTCCTGGACTACATCTCGAGGTCCGCTTCCAAATGGGCATCTGTTTTATTAAGAAATGATCCAAAGAGGTTTTCACGAGAGATTTCGCACTGTGCACGCAGGCACTGTTGGTTACTATAGAAAGATAGCCTCCTCTCTTAGCTTTCCAAGGCATGTCTCTGTTCTCAACTTGGCTCAAGGATGGCCAAGATACACTCACATGAACGAAAATTGTCAATGACACCCTTCTGTTCTGTTCACTAATCACTCCCCTCCCCACTGGTGCAATGTTAAACATTTTATAGGCCTTTAGACAGGTTTGAGTGTCGAACATCCTGGGCTATTCCTAGCAGGTTGGTTGAGTTGTTTTAACAAATGCATGGTGGTCAATTTATATATCTCGGTGCATAATATATAGTTGGAACAACTATATTTCAAAATATTTTTAATGGATCATTATTCAACATATATATATAAACATTAAATATATAGTTCCAAACCCTCCAGAAAAATTAACATAGAAATATATGGTTTGAATGATATTAATGTTGTGTGTTTTTTGTAACCAGAGTTTCATAACCACACCAATCAAAACCTTGGCAAATAACCGGTGGCATTTGTTTCAATGACATGTCCACATCTTGGTAGTGACGGTGAACAGCTTGGTGGTGGCGGTCAACAAGAATGTTGCCTCGTGGCACCCAACCCTCCGACAGTTACGTTAGCATTGTTATATACCTAGGGGGGATAATATGGGGTACCAAGGGAGGTACCCAAGGTAATAATGTAATAATGGGATGGGCCATAGTAATAAATAAGGTGGTTAACCCATGTCATGTAAGGGACCACAAGTAGTTAATAATAATGTAATGGGCCCATGGTATTAGTTGATGGTATGAGGAAACCATGGTAATGATGCATGGCATTGTATGTATGAGGCCTATATAGAGGCTAGAGACTCCACATGGAGGGATATGAAGATGAAGAGAAGAATTATTGTATGAACAAGCATATGGCTTGTGGAGTGTTCTCCTTCCTTAAGGAGTGAATGTATGGTGTTGCCCTACCTCAAGGGTTTTGATAATAAAGAATCATTTCATCTTATTCTAGGTTTATTTGCATTATCTATAATATTCTTGGGTTAGATCTACAACAATTGGTATCAGAGCACTTTCTTGGGCAAACCGTGGAAATTTTTTTTTATTTTTGCAGGGATTTTTTGGGTGGCAAATTTGCAGATCAGATCTGTACGTTTTGGCACAAGATCTGTAGAATCTAATTGCAGATCTGTATTCCTTGTGCAAAAATAGCCGATTTCAAAAAAAAAAATCGGTTGAATCAGAGTCCGGATGAAGGAGATATCGCTGATCTAAAAATCAGTGGGGTTGCAGACAATTTTCAGGGCAGCGAGTTTTCGGCGCAGATCTAGAAGCCCTGGTGCAAGATCTGCAAAATCTAATTGTAGATCTGTATTCTTTGGGAAAAAACACCCGATTTCAAAAAAAAAATCGGTCGAATCGGAGTCCGGATGAGGGAGATATCGCTGATTTAAAATCAGCTCTTTTTGCAGACATTTTGGGTGACGGCGGGAGAGTAGCAGAGCAGATCTGGAATTCTAGTGCCTGGATCAGGATTTTTATCACACAGCCAGCTGCAGAATGATTGTTCCATTTCTAAAAACAGGTTATAATAGGGATTCTGAGCAATATTGACGAATCTGTGACCATTTCAATTTTTCGCCAATATTTTTATGATGACGGGCCTAGATCGCTTTGAACAGGAAGACTCTTTTTTGGGTCGTCTCACTAAGCTCCGACAGACTGGTACAGTGGAGGAATATATTACCGCTTTTGAAGCCTTAGCCTTCCGCACTAGGGGTCTCACAGATACATTCTTCAAGGACTGTTTTATCTTCGGTCTTAAAGAAGCCATCAAAGCTCAAGTTCTACTTCACCACCCTTCCACGTGGACGGAGGCTTGCCAGTTAGCTCGTCAGGTCACATTGCCTAGCAAAGATTTTATTTTTACAGAAAAGAAGGAAACTATGGAACCTAAAAGGTTACTTCCTACTGGTATATCCTTATTGTAGATTCATGGATTGATTCAGAAAGAGAAGATCATTGTTTCTATCAATCCTAGTTGTAAACATAATTTTATTAGTGTTAATTTGGCAAAAAAATTGCAAGTCCCAGCAAAACAAATTGATCATACACAGGTTGATGATAAGGATGTTCAAATCTATAAGGATTTGAAGCTTTCTATGGATAAGTATGTGTTTCATGGTGATTTTTATGCTTCAGATACGAATAACATGGATGTTGTTTTGGGATACCCTTGGATGGAATTAGTAGGTACTACCAATGTTAATGTGCAGAAGAAATTCCTGAAGCTCTGGTATAAAAAGAAGAAAATTACATTACAGGATATTTCCATTAATAAGCAGGTAGAGTCCAAGGAGGCTGAAGCAGAAGATGTTCAAGGGACTGACACTTCAGATGATGAGCCTTTGATGATCACCAATCAAACACAAACAGAGACTGCAGAAAAAAAGGTTACAGGTGATGATACATCAGAAGAGAGCTCAGTGGTTGAAGTCATATTGAAAAAAGAAGACACCACAGCAGGGTGAAGTAAAGAAACAGCCATCGTGGGTTAAAACTTCAACATATCATCACCCACATCACCCAGCGAGACAACCATCAAGATGGAAACCAAGTCGTCACATGACGGATCACGAGGAGAGAAGATCCACCCACTGCACATCAACACAGAAGAGCTGCCACGGTCAACTTCCATCTCAAGCGAGCGAGGCACCAGCGAGATCGAGGGTTCACCTTTCTTTTGGATGGCTAGATGCACGTGCATGGTACCAGTGGACTACTCTTTTGAGTAGATCTTATTATTTATGTTCTTCCCATGTTTCGGGGACAAAACATGCTTAGGGGGGTGGAATGTTATATACCTAGGAGGGATAATGTTATATACCTAGGGGGGATAATATGGGGTACCAAGGGAGGTACCCAAGGTAATAATGTAATAATGGGATGGGCCATAGTAATAAATAAGGTGGTTAACCCATGTCATGTAAGGGACCACAAGTAGTTAATAATAATGTAATGGGCCCATGGTATTAGTTGATGGTATGAGGGAACCATGGTAATGACCCATGGTATTGTATGTATGAGGCCTATATAGAGGCTAGAGACTCCACATGGAGGACATGAAGATGAAGTGAAGAATTATTGTATGAACAGGCATATGGCTTGTGGAGTGTTCTCCTTCCTTAAGGAGTGAATGTATGGTGTTGCCCTACCTTAAGGGTTTTGATCAATAAAGAACCTTTTATCTATATTTTGATCTTGTTATTGGGTATATTTGTTATTTCTCATATATTTCTGGGGGTGGTGGTGTCTTCTTTTTCAATATGACTTCAACCACTGAGCCCTCATCTGATGTATCATCACCTGTAACATTTTCTTCTACAGCCTCTGTTTGTGTTTGATTGTTGATCATCAAAGGCTCATTATCTGATGTGTCAGTCCCTTGAACATCTTCTGCTTCAGCCTCCTTTGACTCTACCTGCTTATTAATGGAAATATCCTGTAATGTAATTTTCTTCTTTTTATACCAGAGCTTCAGGAATTTCTTCTGCACATTAATATTTATGGTACCCACTGATTCCATCCAAGGGTATCCCAAAACAACATCCATGTTATCCATATCTGAAGCATAAAAATCACCATGCAACACATATTTATCCATAGAAATCTTCAAATCCTTGTACACTTGAACATCCTCATTATCAACTTGTGCAGTTTCAATGAGTTTTTCTGGAACTTGCAATCTTTTTGCCAAATTAACACTTATAAGATTTTGCTTGCAACTAGGATTTATAGTCACAACGATTTTCTCCTTCTGAATCAATCCATGAACCTGCAATAAGGAGACACCCGTAGAAATTAACCCCTTATGTGTCTCATTCTCCTTTTTTCTAGCACGAGACCATTTGTCTAAAAAGACTTTTTCAAATTCTGCATCTGAGAGTTTGGTCAACTGTTTGTCATCAAGTGAGCGATACCATTTGTAAGCCTCATCTTTGAAACCCAACCGCAATGAATTCCTCCAAAGGTTTGTCCATGCCCACTTCTGGTTTTTTATGTATTCTTCAATAGTAGGACCATCATCTTTTCCTGTAAAGTATAGAACCTTGCTAGAAGCCATGAATGGTTTGGGAAAAAATTCAGTTACTTGGCGAAAATTTGAAAATGTCACAGTTTCATCAATATTGTTCAGCATCTCTATTATAACCTGTTTTTGGAAATGGAACAACCATTCTGCATCTGCCCATGTGATAGAAATCCTGATTCAGACACTGAAATTTCAGATCTGCGCTGCTATTCTCCCGCCGTCACCCAAAATTTCTGAAAAAAAGAGCTGATTTTAAATCAGCGATATCTCCCTCATCCGGACTCCGATTCGACTGATTTTTTTTTTAAGTTGGGTAATTTTTCCCAAAGAATCCAGATCTGCAATTAGATTTTGCAGATCTTGTACCAGGACGTCTAGATCTGCGCCGCAAAATTGCTACCCTGAAAATTGTCTACCACCCCACTGATTTTTAGATCAGTGATATCTCCTTCATCCGGACTCCGATTCAACTGATTTTTTTTTTGAATTTGGGTATTTTTTCACAAGGAATACAGATCTGCAATTAGATTCTGCAAATCTTGGACCAAAACGTACATATCTGATCTGCAAATTCGCCACCCAAAAAATCCCTGCAAAAATTTAAAAAAAAAAAAAAAAAAAAAAAAATCCACGGTATGCCCAAGAAAGTGCTCCAATACCAATTGTTGTAGCTCTGATACCAATTGTTATAGATCTAACCCAGAAATATTATAGATCTGATATGAAAATATAAGACAATGCGAAATAACCCAGAAATAATATGAAATTCTTTATTATAGTTCAAACCCTTAAGGTAGGGCAACACCATACATTCACTCCTTAAGGAAGGAGAACACTCTACAAGCCATATGTCTGTTCATACAATAATTCTTCACTTCATCTTCATGTCCTCCATGTGGAGTCTCTAGCCTCTATATAGGCCTCATACATACAATACCATAGGTCATTACCATGGTTCCCTCATACCATCAACTAATACCATGGGCCCATTACATTACTATTAACTACTTGTGGTCCCTTACATGACATGGGTTAACCACCTTATTTATTACTATGGCCCATCCCATTATTACATTATTACCTTGGGTACCTCCCTTGGTACCCCATATTATCCCCCCTAGGTATATAACATTATCCCTCCTAGGTATATAACAGTTCCAAACCCTCCAGAAAAATTAACATAGAAATATATGGTTTGAATGATATTAATGTTGTGTGTTTTTTGTAACCAGAGTTTCATAACCACACCAATCAAAACCTTGGCAAATAACCGGTGGCATTTGTTTCAATGACATGTCCACATCTTGGCAGTGACGGTGAACAGCTTGGTGGTGGCAGTCAACAAGAATGTTGCCTCGTGGCACCCAACCCTTCGACAGTTACGTTAGCATCTGGTATTCTCGACTCCGTTGGACTGCCACCTCATGCACCTGCTCCGAATGTCCGCGCCATGTGGATGCCACTGCGCCTTCCTATGGATATAACAACTCTGCCATATGTTTAACACCTTAAGGTTTGGTTAAATAGTTTTTCCGAACATAATATATGTCCGCTCCACCATTACACTTTTGAGCCCATAAAAGATTAACACTATTGTTTATGTCATAGGTTTGGTAACATGGTTAATAAATAGATTTTCACCCCAACTTTATCATCCACCTTAGGACTATATGATCTAAAATGGGAGAGATTAGTAATGTTGTGCTAATTCCCCATTCAGGATAAAACCCAAGATGCTTATCATTTTCTTATCAAGTGCTTAAGGATTCAATATTTTTTCTTAATTAATTGATTCCCATGAGACTTTCTTATGTAAATGTTAGAAACAATTTAACATAAAAACAGTAAAATAACAGCAAAGAACATCAAAATACAGCACAAAACAAGCACATGATAAAGGAGTTCACCCCTCTTGGGCTACGTCTCCTTGGTCCAACTTCCAATGGCTTGGGCCTCTCTATTTATGCTCAAATTACAACAAAAGTGTGTTTACAATAATCAGATGTCTCTGAAACATGTCTCAATGAGTTCAGAACACTCAAAAATGGCCATCTAGCCTCTTTTTGCATCCCATTTGGATAAAAATTGAAGAAGTTATGACTTCTCCTAGTTATCCCACTATTTGTTTCACAAATTGCTCCAAAACCGATCAAAAACTCCATTTCCGCTCCAAAATCCGCTAACGGAGAAAATCGCAATTAGCAAGTGTTGCGGGCTCTTATGGAACAACAAAACCTTGCGATTGTGATATTGCGGACCCACCAGGGATAATTAACTGCAACATATAAAATCTCGCATCTGGAACTCATCGCTCATCGCAATCGGTGAAGTTTAGCAATCGAAGGTTTTGTTAACACAGGAACACTATGATTGTTGTATTTTGGACCCATCAGGATATTAATGTGTCATATAAAATTCCGCGTCCGAGGTCTTATTGCTCATCGCAATCAGAAATCAGCTGAGGGCTCTTAACACAGAAAAATGTTGTGATGCGATATCGCAGACCCACCGGGATAGTAAACTGTAACACAATAAATTATTGCATCCAGGAAGTCATCGCAATCAGAAATTTATCAGTGGTAACAAATAACAGCAGCGTTTTGGGTGTGATATGTGATTATCACAAATCGCAACCCAACCTGTTGGGCGCCGATTCTTGTCCTGCATCCTTTGTTTTTCCCCAATATGCGACATGCGAGACCCAGTGGCAACCTGCCACTTGGCACATCCCCATTCACTAGGACCTTTGCCATGTCATCCAATCCCGCCACATAGACAAGTCAAACTTGAACTTTGACTCTCTCTAACTTCTACATACGAACTTAGAGTTGAGTATCGTTCACACCGTTGGATTTAGAATGACAAGCTCTTTAATCTGGAGCTGAGTTTGACAAGACTCTGACACTTTTGTTTTTGAGCATAATTTTGTGCACCTGATCACTCCTCCCCACTGGAAGCCTTTTGGACCCCAAAAGATTTATATTCAGTTTTTGAACAAATGAGGGTATTGTTCCCTCACCTTCCCCACTTCAATCCAATTGGCCTTTGATGGATGTGTACCTTTGAGACCCACCCGAAGATGATCGATACTTCCCCTTTTATTTTTCCTTGACCTTTTGTCAAGTATAGTGTCTTGACATCAAGGAATTTTGGAGAAAAGTCTTCAATAGATGGAATTTTAACATTCTCTCCTTGATCTTCAATCAAAGGAGGTTCATACAATCTCAAATTTTCAACATTAACAATGGAATAGATTTGCATATATGAAGGCAAATCAAGCTTGAAAGCATTATTACCAATCTTTTCCAGAATTTTAAATGGACCATAACGAATTGGTTTCAGCTTTTTACCTTCACCTTGAAGCCTTTCCTTGCTAATGTATAGCCAAACTTCATCACCTACTTGAAACTGATGATCCACACGATGCTTATCATGTCTTGCCTTATACTTGCCTTGACTCTTTTCTAGTTGTTCTTGAACTGTTTGGTGAATTAATAATTTTTCTCAATGAATTTCTTTGCTCTGTCTATGTCACTATGTCCATCTACAGCTACATCTTTCTCAAAGATGAAATCCAAAGGCGGTTTATGAAAATAACCAAGACATGCCTCAAAAGGCGAAGTTAGAGTAGAAGAGTGTTTTTCTCGGTTGTAAGCATGTTGAATATAATGCAATTGTTCATCCCACAACTTAGGATGTTTGCTACAATAACCTCTTAGTAAATGAATAACTTTCATGTTAACCACTTCAGTTTGACCATGTGTTTGTGGATGGAAGGTTGTACTTTTCTTCAATTTTGTGTCCATCAAGTTCCATAAACTTGACCAAAAATTCCCAACAAATCAAGAATCATGATGACTTACAATAGAAGTAGGCAATCCAAAATGAACCCATACATTTTGAAAGAAAAGTTGAGTTGTTTGTTTAGCTGTAATTTGTTTTTTACAAGGCATTAATATGCACATCTTGTTGAACCTATCCACAACTACATACAAATAATCATTACCTTTCCTTGATAAAGGAAGACCTCCTACAAAATCCATAGAAACACTTTCCCATGGTCGTGAAGGCACTGGAAGTGGTGTTTACAATCCTAGTTTCCTATTACTATGCTTACTAACTGCACACAATGAACAACTTTTGATAAAATTTGACACACTTTCAAGCATACAAGGCCAATAAAAATACCTCTGAATATTTTCCATTGTTTTACTTACACCGAAATGTCTAGCAATAAGAGAAGTGTGCACTTCCCTTGTGACATTTACTCTCTCTCCATGTGGAACACAAAGTTTTCCCAAATGGTACAACAGATTATTATCTACATTGTAGTCTAATTCCTCAACTTGGTGGCCTTAACTTAAGTTTAAATATACCTCTTGAAAGTCAGCATCATGTGCGTATTGTTCAACATAACTTTCAGGCATAACAGAATGATTCTTGAGTAAAATGGCTACATTAATAGCTGGTCTAGAAAGCATATCAGCAACTTTGTTATAAATACCTTTCTTGTACCCGATTACCAAGTGGAATTGTTGTAAAAATCCCATCCAACGAAAGTGCCTTGACTGCTGCAATTTGGTTTGAGATTGCATATATTGCAAAGGTTGATGATTGGTGTGAATAATGGTTTCTTTTCCAATCAAGTAATGATTTCATTTCTTCACACTTTTCACCAATGCATAAAGCTCTTTATCATACGTAGGATAATTAATAACAACACCATTAAAAATCTCATATTGAAATGAAATGGGCTTACCATTTTGTAAAAGAATTTCACCCATGGCGTAGTCACTTGCATCTATCTGTATTTCAAAGGGTTGTTTTAAGTCCGACAATGCTAAAATTGGGGTTGAATTGATCTTTTGTTTCAAAGCATCGAATGCTTTTTTTTGTTTTCCTCCCCACTGGAAGACAACCTTCACGTTGGTTAAAGCATGTAGTGGAGCTGCTATGGAAGAGAAATTGGAAATGAACTTCCTCCAATCCTGCACTACTCCCAGTAAACTCCTTACTTCTGTCACTGATTTGAGTATTGGCCAATTCACAATGACCGAAACTTTAGAGGGGTCAGTCTTCAGCTCACCTCCTCCAACTATGTGGCCCAAATACACTACGGAAGTTTTTACGAATTCACATTTAGACATATTCATAAATAACTATTCTTTTCTCATGATATTCAACTTTCCTCACATGCTTGACATGCTCTTCTCGTGATTTGCTGAATATCAAAATATCATCTAAATAGACAATTACAAAGTCATCAAGAAATGATCATAAAACATCATTCATAACTCTCATGAATGTAGCTGGAGCGTTTTAAAGACCGAAGGCATAACCAGCCACTCAAACAATCCTTGTTGGTTTTAAAATAAGTCTTCTGAATATCCTCCTCATCTATTCTAACTTGATGATATCCACTTCTCAAGTATAATTTAGTGAAATATTTTGCATTTGATCTAGCAAATCATCTATTTTGGGCAATGGGTATCGATTCTTTATTGTAATCTTATTCAAAGCTCAATAATATACACACATGCGCCAGGTTCCATCTTTCTTGGGTACCAATACAATTGGTGAACCACATGGCGAAGTCGAGGGACGAATTACACCTTTATCTAACAATTCCTGGACTTGCTTCTTAATTTCTAAACTTTCTAAAATTGACATTCGATACATACCAATGTTTGGGAGTGGACAGTCTTGCAATAGCTGAATTTCGTGTTGAATTCCCCTTTTTGGTGGCAATCCCTTTGGTTCTTGAAACATGTCTCCATATTGATTGACCACATCAACCAATTCAACTTTCAGCTTCATGTCACAACCTGCAAAGGATTGTTGCTCCGTGTCATTCTTCTGCTTGATCATAAGGAGCACGAGACTCTTGCTAGAATTGACCTGTTGCTTCATTTCCCCTACGCTTGCTAAAGACATACTAAGCTTTCTGCGATGGGCTCTCACAATATACTCCACTCTGTCTTTGAAAAAATGATATTTTTCTCAAATCGGTCGAAAACAACTTTCCTTTCATACAGATACGGGCGTCCCAACACAATCCCAGAAATATCTAAGGGCACAACGTCTAGTTCGACTTCATCAATGAAATTGGTAGTAATTGCAAACCTGAAAACGCATTTCCGTGTGACTTGCAAATTGGCATCCTTGGTTATCCAACCCAATGGATACAGTTTATGATGAGGCACAGTTTCCAGATTCAATTTCTTGATCAAATCTGCAGAAATTAAGTTGGCCTGAGATCCACTGTCAAACAACGTATCAATCTTGGTGTGTTTGGAAATAACTCTGATATGGAACAACTCTATTATGTTTTCCTCATTTGAAATGTTATTGGAGTTATTTGTTGCACTGGTTCTTGCCATGGCTTCCTCTTTTCTTGTCTTTTCCACGACTTTCCCTTTAGTGACTATGGTTGAAATCTTCGTTTCATCACCTGAGTCAGAACCCAAGTCTTGTTGTGCAACAATGTTTGTCCTCTGTTTCCCTTTATTGTTAGATTTCTTCGGTCATAATTCTGGATGAAGCTTCCAGCAATGCGCTTCATCATGGCCTGCTTTGGAACAATTCTTGCACACGGGTTTCTCCTCTTCTTTCTTAACAAAAGCATTTTGCTTATGCTTTCCTTTTAATTTCTTCCCTTTTTCACCACTCTGAAATGGCTTCTTCTTACGTTCTTGTACATTTTCCCTCTTACTTCAAGGTGTGTATCTTGAACACAGACCTCATCAAGATTCGTGGGACTAAACATAAGAATGGTATGTTGAAGATAGTTGTGCAGCCCTCCTATGTATTTCAGCAAAGTATCTTGTGACTGTAAGTCTACTCCTAGCATAAGAGTTCTTTTCCTAAACTCTTGAGTATACTTTTACACATTTTGACTTTTTAACTATCTGAAATTTTTCCAATTCATGATAGCTTTTTGCATATGAGCTAAAGGGTAGAACTGTCTTTTTATAGCAGTAATGAAATCAGACCAATTAATAGAGATCTTACCATGTTTTTTGATCTCGTCCCGAGTCCTTGATTCCCACGATACAAGTGTTTCACCCTCCATTCTCAACGAAGCCAACTAAATTTTGATATCATCCTCTTGAAGGTTTTGAATTCTACAATACACCTCCAACTGGCGAATCCAGTTATCCAGCTTCTCTGCATTCACTTCACCATTGTACATAGGCAACTAAATTTAACATCAAGCTTTAGAAAAGGTGATTTACAAGTTCCTTTCGAATAATAATGATGAGTAATAGTAGCGGTAGTATTAGTGGAAGAGGGTGAAGATGCTTTCAAAGAAGAAGATGAAGAATATGCTGGAGATGGTCGAGTTTGCCTTCATTCCCATTACCTCCTTTTCCATTACCTCCTCCTGGAGATCCTTCTCCTTTGGGAGGCTTGGAGATTTCTCGTTGCAATCTTTTATTCCTCTCTTCATAAAGGACCTTCACCATATCTGTCATATCAAAGAAATCCTTTCTGAAGGTATTCTCATCTTCTGTCATGATAGATTCTCCTTCATGAAACATCGTCTCTGAAGGCTCAACTTCAACTTTTGCAACTTGAGGATGTACTGGTCTAGAATACTTTGGCAACCCTGCTGTTCTTCCACTTGACCCAATTTCAGGGCTTTCAACCAGCTTTCCTTTACCTCTTTTGAGCTTTAACCTTGCAATCATGCCATAAACTTGCAAATAATTAAATCCTTCTTTCGCAAAGCAAATCTAGTAAGAAAAAACTAGTGCTCTAATACCAACTTGATCTGAAATGGAATAGATTAGTAATTTTATTTTAATTCCCCATTCAGAATAAAACCCAAGATGCTTATCATTTGCTTATCAAGTGCTTAAGGATTCAATATTTTTGCTTAATTAACTGATTCCCATGAGAGTTTCTTATGTAAATGTTAGAAACAATTTAACATAAAACATATGTTGAACAACAACAAATAACATCAAAATACAACCCACAACAAGCACATCATAAAGGAGTTCAACCCTCTTGGACTACGTCTCCTTGGTCTAGCTTCCAATGGCTGAGGCCTTTCTATTATGCTCAAATTACAACAAAAGTGTGTTTACAATGCTCAGATGCCTCTGAAACCTATCTCAATGAGTTCAGAATGCTCAAAAATGGCCATCTAGCCTCTTTTTGCATCCCATTTGGATAAGAACTTAAGGATTTTTTACTTCTCCTAGTTCTCCCACTATTTGTTCCACAAATTGCTCCAAAACCAACCAAAAACCCCATTTTTGCTCCAAAATCTGCTAACGGAGTGAGAAATTTGCCGCACGGCGGGCTATATCTTGTCGGCCATATCGCAAATTGCAATCGACAAGTGTTGTGAGCTCTTATGGAATAGAAAAACTTTGTGATTACGATATTGTGGAACCGTCGGGGATAATAAACTATAACATATAAATCCCACATCTAGAACCCATTACTCATCGCAATCGGCGAAGTTCAATAGGCGAAGGTTTTATTAACACGGGAACACCGCGATTGCAGTATTGTGGACCCGCCAGGGTATTAAATTGTGTCATATAAAATTCTTGCGTCTAGGGTCTTATCGCTCATCGCAATTGGCAATCGGTTGCGGGCTCTTAACACAGCAAAACGTTGCGATGTGATATCGCAGACCCGCTGGGACATTAAATTGTAACACAATAAAGTATCACGTCCGAGCAGTCATCGCAATCGGAACTTTATCATTGGTAACAAATAACAGCGGGGTTTTGGGTGCGATATGTGATTATCACAAATCAAAACCCAACCTGTTGGGGGGCGATTCTTGTTTTTCCCCGATATGTGATATGTGGGACCCAGTGGAAACTTGCCACTTGGTGCATCCCCATTCGCTAGGACCCTTGCCATGTCACCCAATCCTACCACATAGACAAGTCAAACTTGAACTTTGACTTGCTCTAACTTCTGCATACGAACTCGGATTTGAGTACCATTCGCACTATTGGATTAAGAATGATGAGCTCTTCAATCTGAAGCTGAGTTTGACAATATTCTAACACTTTTATTTTGTAGCATAATTTTGAGCACCTGATCACTATATATCATATATTTTGACATTCCCATGCCATAGGTTTGCAATATAGTTTTAATGCGCCACCATTGTATATAGTTTGTAAACTATATATTTAGGTTGTTTAATGCACCCATTTTGTAATGCATCATAATATTTCCACCATAGGTTTAGCATCTTAGGTAAAATGTGCACCATATTGTAATGTTTTGACACCATGGTTTATCAACATAATTTTAACCTTATGATTTGAACCCATCATATATTTGTACCAAATTCAAATGTGCCAAGAACATCAATCAAAACCCGAATCTTTCCACCATTCACCTGCATGAACCTGGAGATGAAGTTTGTGCCACATTGAACTGCAAAATGCCACATGGCCAGCAAGGCCCCCTTCGACACCTCAACTTTGACAGATGGTTTCTCCCTCATCCGGAGACCAAATGAGAAACCGAAAGTAGTGTCGAATTCAGAACGACGGGCTCTATTGCTGGGGCATTCTTTCAGAGAACAACTGAAAACTTTGGATCTATAGAAACTGGATAATCCTCCTAGATCAATCTACCTCAACCCATGAGTGCCAAAATAAATGTCGACAAAGAGGCCAACAAGATGATCCCATCAGAGTGCCATAAGAAATGTCGACGAAGAGGTCAACAAGATGATCCCATCAGTTAGAACAAGTTTGATTTGCAACGAAACAGGGGGACAAAATACACCCCTTCTCCAAACAGAATTGAGCGAAAAAAGGACAGAGCCCCTGCACAATGTACATATGAGACAGAGTATACAAAGAATGGAAAGGACAAACTTGTATCGCTTTTATTTTTTTCCAAGAGAAAAAAGCGCTAACTTTTATATATATAAAAGAGTACATGTTATATATATCTTTTTCTGTTAAGAATTAAGATGTGTCTTACAGTTCCGAGAGAAATACATAGTGATTCTTTTCCAAAATATGCATGTATAGTAGTCCTTACAAAATAATAAAACTAACAAAAACTTTCAGAAAAACTGTAACTTGTGTCTAACAATTTCAAAAGCAGTATGTTATGACCGTTAAAATGTATTAGTATTTGAGTTCTCAATCTATGGATCATAGCAGGGGCTAAGTCATGGAAATATTGTTTATGTCAATCCTGGAATCATTTTTGTATGTAGCATAATAAATGACACTTGGAGTTTTCCTTACTCCTTTTTTTGAAAATTAGTTAGCGATGTGATTCCACTCCTTGTAGATGTGACTATAAATGATTTGTTAAAAAATGTGTTCCACTAAATGAATGTTCAGATGGAATCGAGAGAGTCCCTTAACCCAGTCAATAATGCACTTGGAGTCATCGAACTTGCAGTCCTAATAGTAATCAGGGAGCCCTTGGACAAAAAGGAAGGTAATTGATCCAACCCTGATCCCTGCGTTTATAGTGGAACTGCCTAAGTAAAGTTGATAATCCAAGCTTGGAAGTTGATCTGCCAAAGTGTTTTTCTCTCTGAAAATATGGTAGAAAGAGACAGAGGAAACAAGCTTTCATTGAGGATATTTGTGATAGCCAATGCGATAAGGACAAAACATATAGAAAGAAGAACCCAAAAACTAAGTGGATTGTCACTTTAGAGTCCCCTAGGATTACAATCTCATCCACTGCTAACCACCCATATGATTACAATCTCATCCACTACTAACCACAAAGCACAATGAAGGATACCCTAAGGGCCAACACCTGAGCACCATGTTTGCACATAACATACCATTTAAAAAAACCCTAACTTTTCATAGAAAATAACAAGGGACTGGATGTTAGCGCAAAAGCATAAATATTTCTTAAAAATATGGTGGTCTGGCTGAATTTTCATTCGTCAGGAATGCTATAATTGGGAACTACTCAGGCTGAAAAGCTTTATGAAACTTCTTAACAATTCCGGTGGTTTATTGTTAGAATTTAATGGTCAAATTATTTGCTAACGGGTTTGAGTATAAAATAGGGTAAAAGTATTGTGGTTTGAGATCGAAAATTTAGGGTGTTTTGTTCTCCAACAGGACTTTGGAGCTCTTACTGGATAGAAGCGGGGGTTATCTAATTGCATAAGAAGATGTGTGTAAGTATGAAATCAAGGAATGCGTGTGGAATAAATATTCTCTCACACACGCTTCTCTTTCATACATATTTTATTCCGTACATTAAAAATATATTTATCTGAGCAATGATATAAATGAATCAAAATTTTATAGATATTTATCTAAAACAAGTCCGCATAGCTAGCATTTCTTGTCACTTAGTTTAATTATTTAATTTTGACCGCATTTGAACAAGGCTACATTGTAGATAATCTTACTTAGCGAGTATAGTTAAATTAGAGTGAAAAACAATAAAGACATACATGAATAGATAAACAAAGTGTTTTTCAGTAGCCATACACTGCTAATGACCTCGTACTTATAGTCTCTAAAAGTTGGAACTAAAATACTAGAACCATACTTCCAAACCAAAAAATGTTTCTACCTTATTACAGTAAGAGAATATTGAAAAAATGGTAAAAATATGTTGTTATGTTGCATTGGAAATAGGCTAACTAAAACTACGTATATATATATATATATATATATATATATATATATATATATATATATAACCTCTCATCAAATTCTATTTTTACACAATATTACATTTACTCAAATACATTCAAATATGCAAACATCACAAATATATCTGAATATACTAAACATGAACAACAAATATATGTTCTACACAAGTTGTAATGTTTTATATAATAAAGGCCCAATTACATTATTAATTTTCGTTGATATAATTTTTAATAAAATTGTGATTTTATTATTTTAAGATATTAATATTTATTTCATTTTAGGCAAAATTGACTAGTACAATTTCACCATCACTTACATAACTAGATTCCAATGTATTGTAAAAAAGATATATAAAAAATTTACATTTGCATTAATTACCTTATGACCTTTCAAAATGAATAGAGTATTTGACAAGACTGATATTAAAAATATCATTTAAACAATATAAAATAATAATTTAACTAACCATTATCTCACTAACTTTGAAAAAAATATTGTTAAAATCTAGATTAAAAATTATGTAATCTAAGCAATGTAAAATAATAATTTAGCCAACCATTACATTATTTAATTACCTCCATATTTCTCAAAGTGGAACGTTTCATTCACTAAGACAATTTAGTGAAATTCTTTAAAATATAATTTAAATCATACTTCCATATATTTCAAAGTGGAACATTGCATTCAATAGAAGAATTTGGGGAAATTTTTTAAAATGTAATTTAAATAATGTATAATAGTAATTTTGTCCACAATTAGGTATATTTAAAAGATTTTTTTTCCCATCTATAACTTTTGAATCACAATATTTCATTTTGTGACAATTTGGTGGGAATTCTATCAAGTTGGTGGGATTTCCATCAATGGATTTTGAGTCTAGTCCACAAGTATGTTGACTAAATTTGTAGCTTTGAGGTTAGTCTATGATCTCAAGCATTTAACAATAAAGATTCTCAGATGAAAAATATAAATGAGTATAATTGAAAGTGAGATTTTGGAATCAAAATTAAAATGTGATTAATAATAAATTAGTATAAATATATTAGGAAATGTGGTTAATAAATGTAGTTAATATATATTAATTGATATTATTTTTTATATGATGTAAAATGTTATTTGATAATTTATATGGTAATTTTATAATTATATTATTTTAAAAAATAAAATTGAATATAAATTTAAAAATGCAAAATAATTAAATAAAAATTCAAAAATATAAAATAATTAAATAAAACAAAATATATAATATTTTAATTTTTTGAATTAAAAAAATTAATTTCCAAAAATTCATCATAAACTTGGCAAGACACTTAAGCATATTGCACCTGCACCTTCTTACTTTTACTTCTTGTTGACAATGGAAAAAATTCACCATTTAAAGAAACGTGTATTGTTTGGTTGGAAAACTTTTGAAACTATTTGTGGCATGCTCCGTGCAAATGCACACTTTCACTGATTTTAGTGTGTTTTGGGCTTAGATTTAATTGGCCAAATTATGAAGCTTTGTCGCGAAATTGCAATTAAATTTCACTTCCCCACGTTCAATAAAAAAAACCTATTAAATAAATATGGTAATAAATCTTAATAGAATATATATGCCAGAGAGCTTATAGTGCACATTAACTTGTCCCATCACATGGCATATATTGTATTTAATTAATTTAATTTAATTTATAAATAAATATTGAAGATAGTCTATTAATTCTACAAATGGTGATTTTAGTCTATTAATTCTACAAATGATGATTTTAGTAATGAATCTATCTTGCAATTATAATCCATGATATAACTATATTATGAAAAATTTAAATTTCTAAAAATTGCATAGAATTTTGACTTCCATCTTCTCTCTTTCCTACGCTCTTGCCTTACAGCCTTCCCATTGCAACATATGGTGCAATTGCTAGTTCATTCACGAATTAAACAGCTAAATCATCATTCATCAAAAGTATAAACATTTCTTATAAGTTGATCATACATCTCTTATTAAATATATATACATTTATAGTTTAGTAATTTTTATGTAAATTTAAAAAGATATAACTAGCACAACCATATAAATTAAATGGCTAGTAAATAGATATAAGCATCAATCCATCATTAAAATAATTACTTAGCGATACAACTTATGTTGCTAAAATTAAAAAAAAATCATAAAAACTATCTAAAATATAACTTTATTATTATTATTATTATATAAGTTAAACATATATACATTAAAAAAACATCTAACTAGATTCTTAACTATGAAGATTTATTCTCACTTTACTATAAAGATTATTAATCAAGTATGGTTCTCAAAAATAACCTACTAAAAAAATACAGTGATATCAAAACACTGCTGAGAAATCAACGTTTTTTTTTATGGACAGGCTTAATGATGGGCAGACCCATGTAGAAGGGCATCTCTTGCGATTTTTGATGCACCTGCTCTTCTTAGTTTTCTTTATAGAGAAACTTGATGCCAGGCTGACCTATATAGAAAGGCAACTCTTATGATTTTGACGCACTTGCTCCTCCGGACTTTAGTGACCCTCATAATATTTCTACTAGTATTTTTGATGTCATTTTATGTTTTGCACTATCTGGATACAAACGAAATGCCTGGTTTTTATTTTCTATTATTTCTGTTATAAATAGATGGAAGATTTTGTTGGCCCCTAATATAATATCAGTGAGAATTCCCAGATTCTGAATTTGAAAACTGGTCTCCTAGGCGGAATAAGTATCTGGGCCAACCAGACGAAGTGACGGAAAGATCCCATCATTCCAAAAGTTTTTGCGGCAGCGTGTAAAGGGTCAAAAAGGTTAGTGAACAAAGCAGCACCTGGTAATCATCCATTCGCGCGCCTGTCATTCGCTGTGATGGAAAATTTTGCGCAAAAATAAGAGTCATTTCAATCTAGTCGTTTGTCGTTTTGGGGGTGGCTTCACATTCCCTGAGAGAGTACGCAAGCCCCCTGTTTCCACGTCGAAGCTCATTTCCGGCCTTGGATCTGAAGGCCCCTACATATTTATAAGGTCAACAAAAACTAATTATACGCCCCGAGTTTAGTTTAGTTCAAATGACTTAATAACACCCAATCCATTCTATCCAAGATATTTGACTTTTAGATTTACTTTTAAAATAAATTATATCATATATATGGGGGCATGGTTGCTAATATTAATATCACTATATTTATTTCAGGATGTTGATAGGGAGGATAGAGATGACGCAGTGTGTAGTATGGTGTATGAAGCGAGGACAAGGCTGTGGGATCCCATCATGGGCCATGCAGAGCTATCTAGTCAACCATGGCCGCTGCAGTGGAATGTATTATGTATTTTGTATTTAGTGATTGTAGGGTAATCATAAGGATCTTAGGTCAATAATGGAATTAGATGTAGGTGAGTATTAGGCAGCTAATAAATCCCATGCTATCGGGCTTTAAATGAACGGAGGTTGTATATGTCTATTTTTCGATTTGTTAAGGCCGAAATCGAATGGTGACCATATACAGCCGCTGTTCATATATGGCCGCTGCAGTGGAATGTATTATGTATTTTGTATTTAGTGCTTGTAGGGTAATCATAAGAATCTTAGGTCAATAATGGAATTAGATGCAGGTGAGTTTTAGGCACCCAATAATCCCATGCTATCGGGCTTTAAATGAACAGAGGTTGTATATGCCCACTTTTCAATTTGCTAAAGCCAAAATCAAACGATAGACATATACAACCGCCGTTCATTTAAAATCCGATAGCATGAGAAATATGGCTAGCCATAAATTTTATGTACTGTTCGGAAATTCTGATGTGAAATAGATAGTAAAATTAGAGGACTCTATGGTCGGTTGAAAACGAGCGCATATTGTGATTCCAGCGGTGGCAGGATAGAAAATGTTGCGTACTCTCTTTTTCCAACGTGTTTGAACAGTTTGTCGCTGTCATATTTGGTTTGGACTGAGACTACAAAGATGTTGCAATTGGATTTCTTTACAAAAACCAAAACCAGTGATATATAAAGTAATTTGTCTGATATATATAGTAATTTGACTATGTTGCAGTGAAATTTTATGACGACTATGTTATAGGTTAAAAGAATTAGTTATTATGTTTTATAGATATAGTTGTTGTAAAATATACAATTTTATATATTTTATTGAAAGTTTTTTGTATTTTATATTAAAATATATATATATATATATATATATATGAAATATGTTATAATATTGATTATTTAATTCATGAAGTGATGTACATTTTTATTTAGAATCAATATAGTTAAATTAAACTAAAATAATGAAAATATATTTTTTTTCATTTAGTCAAAGTTGGTATATTAAAGATTTTATGAAAACTAAATAATAAAAGTATTTCAACTAACTATAAAAAAATATTTTGCAATTCCATTTTATTAATTTAGTATTTTTTGTACTTTTCAAAAATAAATATGATCAATTTCACAAAATTAATAAAAATTAAAAAAAACAATCAAAATGAGTCTATTTGCATCTACCAAAAAAGAATCCAAATATCCTATAACATCTTGATAAGACCAACACCTAAACACTAAACAAAATGACAAAAATATAATAAATACAAAGAAGATAGAAATGGCATTCCTAAACTTCGGTTATTAAAACTCACAGGAATTCTGAAACTTTTGCTCTGAGTAAATTATAATTAAAATAAACAAAATGACAAAAATATAACAAATACAAAGAAGATAAAGAAGGCATTCCTAAACTTCGTCTATTAGCTAATAGGAATTATGAGAAACTTTTGCTTTGAAGAAATTATAATTAATATAAAATGATCGAAATAAAAATTTATTATAAATGAATTTATAAACCATTACATTAGTTTTATTATTATATAAATTAATATAAATAAAAGAAAAATTAAATGAAAAATAGATAAAAATAAAAATCATATAATAATATGAAAATGAATAGAATAATAATAATTGGTGATTAAAGGATTTGTGAGTATGTTATCGCTTCGTTGTTCTTTTTTAGGTTTCTTTTTGGATTTATTTTGTTTGTTTATTTATCTATGTAGGTATTGGTGTCCTTTTTATAGTATTTGTTGTTGGTTTATTTTTCATTAGAGTTTATATTCTTGATTCTTTGTGTTTTCTTAACTATTTTATCATCCTATTCATTGTTAACTCCTTTTAGTATTTTTGTTATTTTTTTAATGGACCTCAACAGTATATTTTATTGTTGACCTGTTTTATTTATTGATTACTTTTCTTTTCACTCATGTATATTTTTGTTTTATTTTATTTATTTTCCATTTATTATTATTATTTATTATTATTTTAGTTTATTTTATTTCCATATCTTGGGTTTTGACTCTTTTCTATAATTTTTGATTTTTTGGGAGTAATAAAATTTTTTAATAATATTTGATTTTAATAAATTAATTTAAATATTATTTTTCAAAAACTAGCCTTTACTTATTAATATTTATTTTTAATAAATTAATATCATAGTTTAAATATTATTTTTCAAAAACTAATCCTTTAATATATTCGTTATTTAATAATATTTATTTTTAATATATTAATAAATTAATATCATAATTTAAATTTTACTATTAAAATATAGGTCTTATTTCAAATTATGGTCTTTACATTGCTTTCTATTAAAGCCTTTGTCATGTTAATGGAATCTCTATATTGGTCTCTATTTAAGCCTTTGCCATGGTTTTGATCATAATGTTTGGTTTGAAACTGCCAAACTTTCTTTTATATAATTTCACTGAAAACCTTTTTCTTAATTCATTATGGATTACAAAACTTTGAATTCAGAAAATAAAAATAAAAATAAAACTATTAAAAAAATTACCCACAAAATTACAATTATCTTCTAATTTTTTTTTTCCTGTGGTAGTCTAGTTTGCAGCTTTTTCATGTTTTTTTGGTGCGTAGACCCATACCCTCTCTCGGTTGTTGCTCATGTCACAGAAGAGCACCGACCAAACCAACAAAGATTAGACCAAACTTCCTCCGCTATCTCGATGCAATGCTCTTGCAGAGTACTGAAGAAACAATAGTGAAATCTTAACACACGAAAACGAAAAGCATAAGTCACTTCAAAAGCGCACAAGTCACTTCAAAAGCTCTTGCAGAGTATTCAAGAAACAATAGTAAAATCTTAATATGGTACTAAAACTCTTCTACACACGAAAACGAAAAACATAAGTCACTTCAAAAGCGCAAAAACCAACTAAACATTGAGTGGACATTACGGAGATCATCTACGGATCATGCTTTGAATGCGCCTTAAATGCAGTTCATTAAAAAAATTTAAGACACAAAAAGTTAAACCTAAAATTAAATTTGTAAACGTTAAACTTAAAACTACATTTATACATTCTAAACTATGTTTCAAAGGTTAATAGATGGCCTGGAAAATATTTTATATCTATGGCATCTTGAGTTACAGCCAAAGTTTTGTTATGTTAACGAGCAGAAATCTTACCTCCATTGATCTCTATATGTACTTCCAAATGTGAAGAATCTAACTGTGCTGACAGTGAATGGTTAGGAAATTTAATTTTCAGAATATAAGTTTTTTCATTATTTTTTATTGGTCTAAATTTATTTATGTATTCAAAAATATATTTTAAATAATTAAAAAATAATTTTTTACTAGAAATTATATTGTCTTTGTCCCTCTAAAAAACTATTTTATTTATAAGTTTGACTATTGTCACACATCTATATAATTATGCATAAGTAACAATGGCAAATTAAAAAAAAAAATACATTGATCAATATAATCTTTATACTTCCTAATGGTGAAAATGCTAAAATCATTAATGTAATTTAATTTCTTTTATAAACATAACCATAAGTTCTTCAAAGTTGGATTCGGTCTAGACTTTCAGAAACTAATTTGTGTTTATAAGCTTTTGGGTTGGCTATGACTATCGACCCGGCCTCAATCCTGGTTTTCCCTGGGTGTTAGATCAAGATCCATTTGCGGCACTACCCAGAACTATGAAATTATATGAGGCAAGTACCAACCTCACTGTGGCAAAACCCTCGGTAAAATAATGGACTGTTGCTTCTTTTCCACATGACTTCAATTCTCCGGATTGTATCAGTATTCTACTACTCATGTGTATTAACAATGTTGAGAGCTTAAGGGTTTAATTCATGTTCAGTTTGACTATTATTTGGATGTATTGCAATTCTTGTATTTGCATAGAGTTACAATGGTTATATTATATATGTCTATTACTGTGATAAGAGTGGTTCTTGTCTCTTCTTGGTATTCGAACATAATCTAGCTCCATGCAAAATCGCATATTCATCCTTCGCTAATTCGGTTACATTGCACATTTAAGTTGTAAGTTTTATAAGCTCTATATATATTTGTTTTGTCTTTAGAAGTACTTAATCGCATACTTTGGTTTTCTACTCTCTTTCCCCGAAGGGTCTAATGTCCGAGTTGTTTTCCTTTATGAAATATAAGTTAAATCTCAAATTCCCTATTTAGAGGATTAAATAGTTTTTCTATAATTTGTTCAACGAGTTTGTAAATAATTTCTTATACAGAATAATATTAATAAATCTTTCATTTACAAGAGCAAGTTATTCGTTCAATTCGGTATAATAAATATTTCAACCATATAGTAGACCTACGACCTATACAACAAAAGGATATACTTATCTGAGTATTCGTTAATTTCCTGTCATCTGTCAGATACCAGACCTTAGATTACTTGTTTTTTTCCTCCCAAATATGAGACCAGCTATTCCAGCCGGAGTCTACTCCTGAGTTGTTCCTCACACGTAGGTTGTCTTCTTTAGACTAACAGTCTTAACCTGTCATAGTTATTTTGTCCTAACCAGACTTAGCTTCATGAACCCATCTGATATTTCAGCACAATGTTCTCATTCTCAATTTTAACTTTTTTCCTCTTTCTTGATCTTAGGTACGCATACCCTCTTGATCTCTTCCTTGAGAATAAATCTCCGAGGAAGTAGTTAGGGATAGGTAACCTCCTATCCTAACTACCTATCATGTGAGAGATACATAATTGTCATTATTATGACATTCCACTTTCTGCATAGCTTAATCAAAATAAAAAAATATATAAACTTGTAATAGTATCCAGTTTGTTTAACTACAGTAATTAAATATTTACAATTACTGGGGACATCACATCTTCCCCTCCTAAGATTAAACATCGTCCCAATGTTTCTCTACTGTAAATAGATTTGGAAAAGTCTTCCTCATAACCTGTTCATCTTCCCAAGTGGCCTCCTCTGGCCCAAAGTGCTGCCATTGCACTTTAACTTGGGTGATAACTCGTTTCCGCAGCATTACTTCTCTCTGATCGAGTATACCCAGGGGCTTGACCAAGAACTCACCTTCTGGTTCGACCTGTATATCCTGTCAATTGATTATATGTTTAGGATCATATATGTATTTTTTTAACACAGAAACATGAAAAAAATTATGCACACGTATATGGTTGGGCAAAGCAAGCTAATAAGCCACTGGTCCAATTCGAGCCAGGATGTGGAAAGGACCACAAAATCGGGGTGCTAATTTAGCACACCCGCCCCATTACAAGGTACCTTCTTGGCTCATACACAAATGTAAACATGATATCCAACTTGAAATTCCCGAAAACTTCTCTTCTGGTCAGAAAAATCCTTATGTCAATCCTAAGTGGTCTTTAAATTTGAGCGTACTTTTTTAACCATATCTTCCATTTCTTTTAACATGTCAGGGCCTAGCATTAATCTATCTTCTAGGCCACCCCAACTCGAGGGTGTCCTACACTTGCGTCTGTATAACACCACAAACGGACTCATTTCCAAGGACATATGGTAGTTGTTATTGTAAGAAAACCCCACTAAATGTATATAATCCTCCCATTTAGATGGTTCTTGCATTACATAATTTCGCAACATATCTTCCACTATTTGATTTACTTGCTCAGACTGCCCATCCGTCTGAGGGTGGTAGGCAATGCTAAAATGAAGTTTTGTGCCTAAACCTCCAAATAAGGTTTTCCAAAAAGCTGATGTAAATTTTACATCACGGTTGGAGATTATGATCTTTGGTATTCCGTGTAATCTAAAAATAGTTTGCATGAATATGTTAGTAATTTGAACGGCCTTGTAAGTTGATTGTACTCGTATGAAGTGATCAAATTTGCTCAACTTGTCTGTTACCACCATTATAGAGTTGTTCTTCTTTTTAGACTTAGGTAGTCTTGTAATAAAATCGATGGAAATAGTTTCCCACTTCCATTCCAGAATAGGCAATGAGTGGAGTAGTCCAGTTCGGTGTTAGTGTTCCATTCTCACTTGTTGACACTCCAAACAGCGAGCCAAATATTCAACTACTTCTTTCTTCATACCGGGCCAGAAATATTCCTTTCTGAGTGCAGTGATTAATTTCTGATATCTGGGATGGCCTGCATAAGGAATTTTATGATATTCGTCTAAAATCAATTGTTTAATATTTTTCTGATTAGGCACATACATTCTTCCTCTATAATTCAGTGTACCTTCTTGATTTACCTCATGCCCTAGTTGTTGTTCTTTGTTGTCCATAATTTTAGCTTGCTTCCATAAAAAATTATATTCAGGATCCTGTATTGCTGCTTCTTTAATGTGCTCTTTAAAAGTGGTATTTACTTCACTGAAAGAGACTTCATAAATGCAGTTTACTTTTCGACTTAAGGCATCCGCGACTTGATTCTCCTTCCCTTTCAAGTTCTTGATTTCAAAGTCAAATTCACTCAAGAAGGTGACCCAACGGGCTTTCCTAGCATTCAGAGTGGGCTGCTTAAAATAGTTAATTAAACTATGATGATCAATCATTAATAAGAATTTCTTACCCATCAAGTAATGTCGCCACATCTTTAACACGTGAATTACTATCATTAGCTCTAAATCATAGGTTGAATACTTTTGTTTGTGCTCCTTAATTTTCTGAGACTCATAAGCAATAATCCTGCCCTCCTACATTAGTACGTCGCCTACACCTTCCTTGCTGGCATCTGTGCAAACCACACAATCTTTATTCGTATCTGCGATGCTCAAAATGGGTGCGGTGGTAAGTAAATGTTTAAGCTGGTCAAAACTTCTTTCACAATCCATGGTCAAATTAAAATTTTCTCCTTTCTTTTGTAGAGAGGTAATGGGATATGCCACTCTTGAAAATCCTTCAACAAATCACCTATAGTATCCTATTAGACCCATAAATGATCTTATATCATCCATGTTCTTTGGTACTGGCCATTCGATTATAGTTTTTATTTTCTCCGGATCTATAGCAATTCCATCTCTGTTAATAACATGTCCTAGATACTAGATTTTCTCTTTAAAGAAATTATATTTGATGTACTTGGCGTACAGCTAATTCTCCCTTAAGATTTGCACGACAATACATAGGTTCTCTTTATGTTCTTCTATATTCCGAGAGTAGATTAGTATATCATCAGTAAAAATCAATACAAATGTTGGCTTGATGGGCCCTGACCCAGGTTCAGTGTTAATTAGCCAAGCAAATCCCTACACTACTCGCCCTTTCGGCATCAATCCGCGAAGCGTGAACTAAATTCTCACCCGAAGCAGTATGGGGGGATGTAGGAACCAAGTTTCTGCACCGTGAGATAATTGTGATGTCGTTTTATACCCTAACCCTTCCTTTGCACAGACCCATAAGCCCTTTAGGGCTTATCAATGTACTTCTCTTATTCATCTTTGAAACCTTCGCGAAGGTCTCCAATCGTCCTTCGCGGACCCTAAATAGTCAATGTAGATGCTTACACACCTCTGTAATTATTCTTACTTGTGTGTCTACCCCGATTAGCTTAAGTATTAGTTAACTTCAACATGCATTATGATTATCTTTGTGTATACAGATATTCTTACTTGCATTCAGATGATAAAGTAAAACACATAGATTCGCGCATAAATATAACATTAAATCATAAACCCAGTATTCAACATAACATAATCGCAACCATTCATAACAGAAGTAAAATAGCTCATACACAAATATTTCTAGAATAATTCTCTTTATTAATGGTTCAAATCTCTATTGCAGACTCTAACTTCCCTGCACACACAGTTGCAGGGGTCCGCGCACTCAGCTGTAGACTTCTACCCCAAGCCTCTATGAACTCAGCTGCAAAGCCTCTTCCTACGCTAATACTCTTCGCTCTTAGCTCTCACAAACCCATTACATTGATCAATTGCCCGGTTACTTACTCAGAACTAAACTAAAAACTCTGCCTTAGACTCTTCTAAGACTCCCTTTTATACATTCCCATGGCCCAAGGACCAAGGGTGGATCTCATCAAGCCAACACAAGCTACATAAACTAAGGGCGGAAACCCTTTTTGACTGTCTACACCTTTGCGCTTCGCGACCACAAAATGCAGAGAATTTACATTCATTATACAAAACTTGGGCCTTTAACCCAAAAACTTGGGCTTTTAACCCCAAAATTGACCATAGGGTACCTGTTCCCAACAGGCCCCTAACACAATTCTGGTGACTCGCCCCGAGTCACTCGGCTGGTGCGGAGTTCTTGTCATGAAGACCTCCCAGCTCCACCTATACAACTGCAACCTCGGCGGTATATTGGTCATCGCCTACTTACCCTGCTTGACCAGCTGCTCCATCGTTGGTTCTGCGCTATCTGCCTGTGTTTTCTGCTATGTCGCTTGCAAACTAGCCAATTTCCCTTCAATGGAGGCAGCGAGTACATAGGCTTCTTCTAGCTAAGGCCCCAATCTAGCCTTCAATGCTGCCTCCTTGCGCTGAGCTGCATCCGCCTATTCCTTTAGTGCCTTTGCTTCCTACAGCTTTTCCAACCTCTGCGTGATGGAAATGGTGCGCGTCGTCACTTTGACTTCATCGTACCTCTGTTGCAGCTCTCGTGCCTCATTTTCTAGTCTTTGAAGGTTGGGATTTTCCTACAGATTGGTAACTACTTCGAGTGCCTGCTCAAAGAGCACAGTGCAATCCTTCACAGCGGTGTCAATAGCTGCAATGGCATATTTGACAGCGGTCTCGTGCTGCTCTCTGACTTATGGAGGAGTCAAAGGCTGGGCCCTCAACTCAAGTTCCATGATTTTAAGGTTTAGTTCAAACTGAACCTTATCCAGCTCTGTTTATGCCTCGCGCACACCTGCAACAAGCTTCCAGATCCTTGTGTCGATTGGTGCATCTTCAGGGATGTTCAGCTCTGGAACAGTCTGGCATGCCTCAGCCACCACAGTTGTTGTGCGCTCATTCTTTTCTATGATCTTCTTAAGAAGATCAATCGCAGACGATTTTTCGGCAAACATATGTGCATTTTTCACCTTCTGCTCGCTGATAACGTTCAAGGCATTGTTCCTGAACCCGTATTTCTGCAATCACACCATCCAGCAGGGTGTGAAGGGCTTCACTTGGAAGTATGACCAAGTTTAACCCAAATTTCTTGATGGCGCTAACAGTGGCCCTATCAGTCTCTGCTTCTGCGGTCAATTCTCAATCTGGTAGTGTGACAGCCCGGGGATCCATTGTACGAGCCATATTTGTTGTGTCTAAGATTCCCGGTGCCAAACTGCTTGACACCGCACTGCTCTGCCCTACACTAGTCTGCACCTAAGTAGCCTGGATCTACAGCTCACGCAGACCCATTTAAATGGAGACCAAGGCATGTTTCTGTTGTTGTTTGAACTACTGCAGTAGTTCTGTGGTCACGTCCCTCACTGTATCACCGATATCATTCAAATCACCCTCTATCAAGGTGATTGGGTCCAGGGATGATTTTCTAGCCTTGGACTTCTTCTGCGGCCCTACTTTCTCCTGCTCCCATGTGCGCTTAACCCGGAATGGAGTAGTCTCTGGGTCCACTCCTCCCTGCTCTGAGCGTTGCTCCTCCTCATCTGTCTGTGGAGAAGGTGACTTCTGACTCCTATCAGATTCGCGGTCGTCCTCTTCCTCCTCCCCTTTTGCCTACATTTTGGTTGCGCGCTTTGCTTTGGCTTTGTCCTCAGCTTCCTTCCTTCGTTTTTCGACCAACTACTCCATCTTTAACCTGTTCTCCTCCTTCTTCTACTTTGCGGTAGACTTACTAGACCCAGCTGATAAGTCTGAGGCCTTGCACCACTCTGTGGGCAAACTCTCCAGAACCGTGGTGATTGCATCATCTGTCACCAGGTATGGAAGATCATACCATTTTTGTGTGGGGTCCTTCTGCGCTCTGATGGAAACATAGTGGAAGTTCGCCTTGAACTCCACATATTCAGACAACTGCTCAAAGACAGTCGGTGAGAGCCACAACTTGCGGTTGATGGTGGCATGGATGCTTGATTCCATGAGAATCCAGAATATCTTACTATCCTTGATCCTTTGGGGGTCCTTCGTGGCCCAAAGCGAAGCGAACTTTGCTGCTTCTAGCAGCTCCAGTGTAATCATAGGGAAACTAACTATCCTCTAGTAAGTCCCATGCAACCAATACAATCGACAGCAGCAGCCATGCATAGTGGAAATTCTTTCTTTGATCTTGCACTTCTCTGCAGTTCGTGAGGAACTCGTTGTAGAGGTAGTGTGCCCAGTTAAATTGTACGCCCTCCATGCACTGGGCCACTAAAGATACCACTGGTGTTGGCACTTCATCTGCACGACACTTCCTCATAATTTTCCCTGCCAAGATTTGGGTGGCTACTTTAACCACGGGGTTGGTTATGCTAGAGATGGAGTAGCCACGCGGCTTCTTGGCAAGCTTGAACTTGTCCTTCATTCATTCGGCGAGGTCGTGCTCACCCGACTTTCTGCCAAATTCCATGGCTGGATTCAAGCTTGAGTGCGGGAGCAAGGTGATCCTATGGATCGGCATGTCAATGATTGGTATCAGATCTCCTAACCATAGGCACCCATCGTGCACTAAGCATAACAACTATTTGATCACTATCAAATTTATGGGCGTGCGGTTGTAATGCGGCACCCATAGCAGGTTCAACAGTCCTGCCTTATCCACCCCTTTTATCCACTGTCTTGGCTCCAGCGCAGTCACACCAGAGTCTTTATAGAAGACACAGTGCATGAATGTATTAGTCGCCAAGTGGGGAAAGCGCTCTGTATCTGCTAAATCCCAATCCTCCAGCTTCAAAAGGGGGATACGTGCCAAGCGCGGTCCTTCGAATGTGATTTTTTCTGGCAGCAACGGGGTGAAAAGTGTGATTTTTTTCTTGTCGATGTCCTTTGGTACCTTCGCCTTGCCTCGGCCCGGAGGGACATATGATGGCAGCTTTTGCCCCGTCAACTTCAATGTCTTTTTCCCCCATGTCAACATCTTCTATGCCCACACCAATGTCCTTTATGTCCTCGTCAGGTTGCGGGTCTACTACCTTGCCCTTCTCTTGTGCAGTAGGCTTTTCCTTCTTCTGGTGTTTCCTTGGTGACTCACGCACCAGCTATGTTTCTTTATGCTTATCCTTCTTCGTCTTGGGACCTTCTTTGGGTGGCATAGGCCTCGGCCTGGGCGACCTCGGTGATTTGGGTACTTCTGCAGGTACCTCTACACTTGCTACCTCTAGGTAGCTCCCTTAGCTACCATCGCTTCTAAAACAATTGCAGTCTCCATGGGTGCTGACATAATGCCAGTTAAAAGCTCTTGAGTTTCCTTCGACAATTTCTCAAACACTGAACTCGCTACCAAAGCCTCGAAGTAATCAAGGTTCATGTGCGCCTGATAGCTCAACACCTCAATTCTCAAAATGCTAAGTGTTTTTTGTTGGTTGGCCATCTGTAATTTATAGGCAATTTTGAATTTGAATATGAAAGTTTCCCCCCAAAATTGGTTCATAAATGCTAGAGTCGTGGCAGATTTTGAAAGATCTTGCGCTTAAATTCCAACTTAATTGACGCGCCCCCCCCCGGCTCCATTTAGTCGTTTTCCCACTATCAAGTCATGAACAGTGACCATAACAGTCACTTCCTGGCTACCCTGTGTAGTCTCTCCTTCATTAGTGTAGCTCCCCTCGCACTTATGTTGAAACAATGACAATCCTCCATTCTGTGCAGTACCCCAACTGCGCAGCTCTGCAACCGGAGTAGTGTAGTTTATAGTCTCGCGCCTCCTTTCAGTTGCCTGGAGTGCTAAGACTATGCTTCGACCATATATTCATTTAGTCAGATCCCCAATGTATAGCTTCAATCAGATACCATTCACCCTCCCTGGGAATGGCTCTCCATTCAACACTACCAACTGAACTGCTCCACCATCGGTAATCTCCTTGCTGACATAGGGCCCCATTCAATGCATTCGAAATTTTCCTAGAAATTTATCAAACTTGCTGTCATATAATAACACTAAATAATTTACCTTGAAGGTGCACAGTTTGATGTGCCGATCATGCAATTCCTTTTCGCGTTCCTTTTGAACTTGCTGATGGAATCCACCCAGAAACCTAACTTCTTCCAGTTCCGCCAACTGTGCAAACCTTTCTTCCATGGCTTCGCGATCCGCCATTCCTGTGAATTCCATTATGCACAGACTAGGTACAATGTGTATTCCATTGGCATCACATATTCAACACCATAAACCAACCTGAAAGTCGTTTATCCAGTCAGCTTCTTACAACTTGTTATGTAAGCCCATAACACCACAAGTACGCGCACATCCCAGTCGCTTCTTTGTGTATTGTAAACCTTTGTCAGTGCATTCTCCAGTATATTATTAAACACTTCTATCGTGCCATTAGCCTGCGGGTGATATGGAATGCTCTTCTGATGGTAAACCTGAAATTCCTCCGTCAACATGTTGTTCATTTCATTAAGAAAATGTGTAACACGATCGCTCATTAAAAATTTTGGACAACCAAACCCTGTCAGCACGTACTCCAAGATGAATTTTGTTGTTGTCATGCTTGTACAGTCTTTCACAGGCTACACCTCTGCCCATCTGGTTAAATACTCAGTCACGGTGATGATGTACCCCGCACCCGCCTTCTTTCCTAGAGGTTTAATTGGTCCCACAAAGTCAATCGCCCATTTCTCGAAGGGATGTAATGATATCTGCAAATTTAATAGCAAATCATCCCTCCGTGATGGTCTACTAGTCCTTTGGCATACATCGCATGACCTACAATATGCTTTTGAATCCTTATGCAGTGCCAGCCACCACAACCCAACGCGTAGAATTTTTTGTGATGTGGCTTTGCTCGCATAATGCCCTCTCCCGACTCCTCCATGAGCCTTGGCAAGGATGTTGTTTTGTTCAAATTCTGGCACATAACGTCGTAGTATTTCATCTGATCCCATTTTATACAAGTGTCCTGCAATGACAGAAAAGTCTGTCCCGCGTACCACCAATTCCTTCTTTTGTTGGCTAGTATATCCTTCTAAAGATGTTCCCATCGTCAGGAAGTGTATAATATCTTCAAAGTGGTTGTCCATGATGCGCACCACAAATATTTGCGTGTCAGGTGGTCCTTCCTCTAAATTAGCATGCTCCTCTCCTGTTTCAATGCGCGACAGATGATCCAGTCCAGCGTTCAATTGTCCTAGTTTCACAATGACTTCAAAATCATATTCTTGAAATAACCACAGCCATCTGCATATTTTCCCCCCGACACAGGGTTGTTCACCAAGTACTTCAATGCAGAATGATCTTTATACATCTTAAAGTGTCCTCCTAGCAAGTAGTGCCTAAACTTCTGGAGTGCATATACTATAGCCATAACTTCGTGCACTGTCGTTGAATAATTCTTCTCAACTTTAGATAGCTTCCTACTTGTGAATGCTATGGGATGATCCAAATCTCCCTCACCATCCTGTGTCATTACTACCCCTAGCACAATACATGACGTGTCCACATGCACATGAAATTCCTTCTTCCAATCTAGGAAGACTAGGATTGGCGTGGTGACCATTTTCTCTTTGAGCACATCCAAGCTCTTCTGACATTCCTCATTCCAGCAAAATGTAGCATCCTTTTTTAACAGTTTCTCCATCGGCGTGGTGATCTAGGCATAGATTTAATGAACTTTATATAGTACCCTGTATGTCTCAACGTTGCGCGTAGCTGTTTCACACTTCTTGGTGCCTCCAAATTGATTATAACCGCAATCCTCGTAGGGTCTACCATCAAGCCTTATCTGCATACCACGTGACCCAGTAAGATCCCAAAAAGGACACAGAACAAACATTTTTTCAGATTGAGTGTGATCTGGTACCTCCGGCATGTATCTAGCATCAAGCGCAGACTTGCTACATGGCGCTTTACCAGTCCAAACACTGTCCAATCATCAAAGTATACCTCTAGAAATTTGTGAATGAAATCTTTGAATGTTGCAATGAATATGCACGAGAAGATCATCGGTGCGTTCTTGAGCACAAAAGGCATCACAATATACTGGAAGCATCCCCATTTAGTTGTGAAGGTCACCTTACTCCTATCCTCTAGTGTGATCTTGATCTGATGGTACCCTGAGAACCCATTAGTAAACGAATATGCTTCTTGGCCGCCAACATTATCCAGCAACTCATCAATGAAAGGATTTGGGAAGGGATCATGCACACAGGCATCATTCAACTTCCTAAGATCTACGCATATCCGTATCTCATCCTTTTATTTTTTGTCCTGAACTACCATTGGGCTTACCCTAAAGATTGCTTCCTTAACCTCCTGCAATGCTTCATCGATACATTCAAACCCATCCTCAAAGCTGAACGTCATCAAAAATCCTTCGTGCAAAGCATCCCATTCTTTAGTGCCATGGCGGAGTTGTGTCTCCAAGTACCAATTCATCAATATAACATCCAAGGTATGACAAAATAGATGTACCCACTCCGGTTGAGGCTTCGTTTCATACACTTCAGTCCACTTGGCCAAATGGTCGCGCGAGTCATTCCTCCCATCATACTTTTCTGTTAGGCACACTTGTAGGTGACCAAATTGCACTCTCATCATTTTTTTGTATGTGTGCCAATCATCAAAACTATCCTTGTGTGTGCCCCACCATCTCGCAAGCGTAGCGCGCAGTGCCCAGTCGAGGGCCTGGAAGTGATGCTTCTCTGGCACTTCTCTCTCAAATGCATCCAAAAAGTGATCAACATCAATTAAACCATCATAGTAAGGTAGATTTCTTACTTCTGATGATACATAGCACAACGACTTTGTCATCATATTACAGTGTAGCGTAGATACTTCATGCAGTCGATTCTTCCAGTGCTCCAGTTCTTCATCTAAATCTGATGTGCGGGAACTTTCGCAGTCCCATGCAATACGTCCATCTGCTGTCAGATTCACCCAATCTTAATCTCACGTCGTTATCTTGTAAATCTGGTCCAAATCATCATCACTTTCATAATCGCAGACTGGTTCAGTGTAGCACGGTCCTTCTGCAGGGTCCAAGGGCACTACTACACGGAGCGATTTCTTCTCAAATATCATCTTCCACTTCTTCAAATTGATTACCCCATTCATGTCAGTGGCCTAGTCAATCCCAACGAGCGCG
The DNA here is from genome assembly GCA_031772625.1 of Pinus tabuliformis. Lineage (NCBI taxonomy): Eukaryota > Viridiplantae > Streptophyta > Pinopsida > Pinales > Pinaceae > Pinus > Pinus tabuliformis. The sequence goes on from CM062809.1 coordinate 321,270,439, forward strand.
GGGTAGGGATTGTTGTCATCCACAATCTTTATCACTTCAAAAACAGCTAGTGTGCTCGCGCCTTCAATATCAACCGTTATCCCCTACAACCTCCCCATTGGGATGATTTTCTGTTTATTCGCCATCCTTAACTGAATCAGAGACCACTGTAGCGCAGGTCTCCCCATTCTCTCCCATGTCTGTTTCGGCAAAACATTCGCATCTAACCCCAAATCTAAAATAACTTGATCCATCTCATATTCTCATATCTGTGCAGTAAGCCTCATCTTACACCTCATTCTCGTCTTATGCCTGCCAATCTTTCTGACTACGCGTGGTCTGTCAGTGGTGTTTTCCTTCCCAGTGCACCTACAGATCAACTCCTGCAATCCTTTCACAGCCCTGTTATCGCGCAACAGTTTCATGCAAGTCTCCAAGAACGTGGCAATCATGGACAAGTCCATTTCTTCAGCTGACTTATCCTGACTTCCTGAGGTAGAGGCCTCAGTGAAGCTTTTCTTCGATTCCATAAACGTTTCTTTCGCGTGTTCTAGATCAAACCTAGTCTCCTTTTCTGGTGCTTTGCAGACCCACTCACCTTCTTCATGGTTCTTCCCCTTCTCTTCACTAATTATCGCCCCTCTTCGCAGCACAATATTTACCTTAGGATCTTCCTCGCGAGGCTCAGCCCTCATCATCTGTAGGTTCTGAGTCGGTTGCTGAGGCTGCGCCCCCTTTTCGCATATCTTAGCTAACAATATAGGGCAATCCTCCGTCGCATGGTCAAACTGAGTACAATAGCGGCATGAAAGATGTGTCGGATTCGGGCAGTCTCACGTGTAATGTCCTGGTCCCCCACAGTTGTAACAAATGACCTACCCTCGACCTCTACCAGGTCCTCCTCCACCTCGGCCTCGTCCATGCCCCTGATACTTGCCTCGCGCTCCTCCAGCGCCTTGGTTTGGAGGTCGGGTTTCTGCCTGCACCCTGTATGCAGGTGTTCTATCCATCATTAATTCGTAACTACGACAATTGCACTCATCATGACCCATTGATTGACAGAAGTTGCAGAAGATTTGTTGTGGTGTCTGTACAAATTTTTGCAGCAAATGGAAATTGTCTGTCACATGTTTTCTAGCTACCTAACAGATAGCACACCATAGCATATGCCCTATACTTGGCCCTGTTGGAGCTTCCATCCTCATAGGCATTGGTCCCCCTTCTACAACATAATTTACGAAAACTGGATAGTGATCTTTGTCATGTCCCTGGCTTTTGCACTTCAGGCACCAAACTTCTTCGCGCACCTCGGGCCGAGTTGTTCTATCTTTCTTCAGACTCTTCATTTCTAGGCAAAGGTTCTGCAACTGCACATGAATCTGTTGAACCCCCAGATTAGCATCTTGCATCGATGTCTCATGCAATCTCATCGTGATTTCCAGAGCTTCTACCTGGGTCCCAATCTTCTGTTGTGACAACGCAACCCTTAGATGAGGCAGGAGCGAAGCCACAAACCATTCGCGGTGTTGCCCATCAGTCAGATTCATGTTAGCCTCACAGATCATACACTTCAATCTCTGATCCAGATCACAGGGTGTCTCACCAGGCTTCACCATGATCTCTATGAATCCTATAATTGATTGTGCCTCAGACTTAGGTCTACTGAACTCTTTATTCAACCGCAGTCTGGATATCTACCAACGCGGACATCAGATTATCAGTGCAGTACTTAATGTACCACATTAGCACGTAGTCCTATAAAGCACTAACCAACGTTGATTTCTTCATTTGATCATCCGTGATACCATGAGCTTCCCATATAGCCTTCACGATGAACCAAAACTAGTCTGGATCTTCATTTCCCATGCTCTTGAGCACAAGTAGCTTTATGGAGTTCTCCATATTGAACGATGGCGGAGGTGGAGGTGGTTTAAGCGAAGGCGTATGCGACAGAGGTGAAATGGAAGCGGTGTGGGAGGATGGGGTATTCACAGGAACTCTTGCTTTATCAATTGAACAACGCTCTACGGAGATGTCTGTGCTGCTTCCTCATCGTCACTCAGAGGGGGATCAATTAGCAGGCTATATTCAGGGCTTGTTCTTCCCTTGTTTCTTAATGTCCTTCCACTTTGTGTAGCCCCAAACATCAAGGTAGTTGCATAACCCGCTTTTCACACAAGAGCATCTTAATCCAATTATTTAACGATTTTAAATACTTACATCGTGACCACTTGAAGAAGTGGTGCTCTGCTTCGTTGTAACTGATTGAAGTATCGACCGCGAACTCTGTCACAAACCCTCCTATGATATGATCAAGCCAATGATCGACAACATGTGTGATCTTATCTTTAGAGGTGTCTAATATCCGCACTAACTCTGGGGTCCAGACTATTAGATCGTCAAACCTCCACCTTCCTTGGTTGTCTACCAATTTCGCAATCCACTCGTACAACTCAACTAGGAAGGAATAGAAGAAGATCTTGTTTATTTCTGTGTATAGGTATCTGTCCAACCACTATTCTTTTGTCAATCGCGAATTCTTATTCTCTTGCATCGCGAATTTGTGGATCTTTCTATCCAACCAATGTTCGGTCTCCTTCTTAGTTGGATTCCAATGATGCGGCATCACACATCGCGTTATGCAGATCCCTGCCCTGGCAACAGAACCATTTGTTGGCTTGATGGGTCTTGACCCAGATTCAGCATTAATTAACCAAGAAAATGCCTACACTACTTGCCCTTTCGGCATCAATCCGCGGAGCACGGACTGAAGTCTCACCCGAAGCAGTATGGGGGGATGCAGGAACCAATCTTTTGGACCCTGAGATAGTTATGATGTCGTTTTATACCCTAACACTTCCTTTGCGCAGACACATAAGCCCTTTAGGGCTTATCAATGTACTTCTCTTATTCGGCTTTGAAACCTTCGCGAAGCTCCGATCGTCCTTCGAAGACCCTAAATAGTCAATGCAGATGCTTACGCACCTCTGTAATTATTCTTACTTCTATGTCTACCCTAATTAGCTTAAGTATTGGTTAACTTCAACATGCATTATGATTATCTTCACGTAAACAGATATTCTTACTTGCATTCATATGATAAAGTAAAACACATAGATTCATGCATCAATATAGAATTAAATCATAAACCCAGTATTCAACATAACATAACCACAACCATTCATAACAAAATTAAAATAGCTCATACACAGATATTTCCAAAATAATTCTCTTTATTGATGGTTCAGATCTCCAATGTAGGCTCTAAATTCCCTACACACACAGCTGTAGGGGTCTACGCACTCAGCTACGGACTTCTACCCCAGGCCTCTGCGCACTCAGTTGCAGAGCCTCTTCCTACACTAAGACTCTTCTCTCTTAGCTCTCACATACCCATTACATTGATCAATTTCCCGGTTACTTACTCAGAACTGAACTAAAAGATTTGCCTTAGACTCTTCTAAGAATCCATTTTTATACATTCCCATGGCCCGCGGACCAAGGGCGGATCTCATCAAGCTGACACAAGCTACCTAAACTAAGCACGGAAACCCTTTTTGATTGTCTACACGTTCGCGCTCCGCAACCACAAAATGCAAAGACTTTACATTCATTATACAAAACTTGGGCTTTTAACCCCAAAATTGACCCTAGGGGACCCGTTCCCAACAACAAAATTATCCAAATATTGATGAAAAACATTGTTCATGAGACACATGAAAGTCACGGGAGCATTAGTTAGCCTAAAGGGTAATACAACGAACTCGTAATACCCATAACGAGTTCTAAAGGTTGTTTTAGCTATATCTTCTTCCTTAATTCTAATCTGATCTTAACCTAAACGAATGTCAATCTTTGAAAACATGGTCACTCCCTTCACTTGATCAAACAATTCATCTATACGAGGAAAAGTGTATTTATTCTTAACTTTCAATTTATTTAATTGTTGATAACCCATGCACATCCGCAAGGTTCCATCCTTCTTCTTAACGAAAAGCATGGAGCTCCCCAAGGTGATATGCTTGGGCGAATATATTTTTTATCAAACAGTTCCTGTAGCTGCATTTTTAATTCTGTCAATTCTCGTATGCTCATGCAATAAGGAGCTCAGGATACCAGGACAGCTCCCGGGATCAACTCAATGGTAAAATCTATATCCCCCTTTGGAGGTAATCCTGAAATTTCTTCAGGAAATACATCCGGAAAATTCTATACCACAGGAATATTTTCTAAAGAAATAGATTCTTGCTTTGAATTAGTATTTCCTACTTGTATTGCATAAATTTAACATCCTTTTCTGATACATTTTGCTAATTGAGAGGTTGGACTAGTCTTAATTTCAGTGGTCTTAGTATACCCTGAATTTCCTGCCTTTTTCCTTCTTCATCCATGTAATTGATAGTTTTGTCTTTATAGTTAACGATGGAGAATGCTTCTCCAACTAGTGCATACCTATTAGGACATCATATGATCCTAAAGGAAAAACATTCAAGTCTGCCATAATAGACTGACCTGCTAGCTTTAAGGGGCAATTGTTGACTTTAGCCAACACCCTTCGCTTTGCTCCCATGGCTACTTGTACTAACCATGGGTTCTTAAACTTAACAGCCTCTAAGCAGCATTGTTCTACCACTTTGGGACTAATATAACTCAAAGTAGTTCTTGGATCAATCAAAACAGATATAGTTCGGTCAAAAATCTTACCTTCAAATTCTACCATAGTTGGTTGGTATTTTGCCTGATGATCTTTGAGGAAAGCGTTGATTTTAGGAATACTCCTTTCCACTTCTCCCACAGTTGATGCTTCTTGAATCTGCACAACTTGATTAGCTCCCTTACAGTACGGATAGATTTTGACATAGTGTGGTCCTCCTCATCCCCAGCATTGTACTAGAGGTCTCGTTGTTGTTTCCACCTTAGTTCTACCAGATTGCTCATTTGTGTTGAACTCACTAAGAAAAATCTGGGCTGATTTCCGTTCATATTTATGTTTGCTTGACCTTTATGGGGTCCTTTATTGACAATAGTCTTATTCCCTTTGCTGCTAGAGGTAAACTTAATCCCCTTTTTATCAATCCATTTTCTTCCTAATTCTCCTTTTTGTCTATTTTGTTGATAACATAAATGAGCCTTTCATATAACTTCATCCATGGTCTTTAGATTATTGAATTCAAGATGCTCTTTTATGAGCAGTGGTAAACTACTGATAAATCTCTGCACTTTCGCTTTTTCTTCCCGAATGTAGGGAACATATCATAGTAAGGATGTAAATTTCACTATAAATTCGCCCATAGTTAATTGATCCAAAAGAAGGTAATGAAACTCTTTTTTCTTCTCATCATAAAATCTTTCAGTGAAATATTTCTCCTTAAAATATTTTTGGAATTTTTCCCAAGTTATGTTATGCTCATTTTCTCCACATACCATTTTTACCTCTTCCAACCATAAGGTGGCTTTTCCTTGCAGCTAAAAGATGGCTAAGGGGACCTTTAGATTATGATCATATTCATACAACTAGAAATACTTATTCATATTGATAAGCCAAGCTTCGGCTGCTTCCTTCTGTTCACCATCAAAGAGGGGAGGTTTTGTTTTCCAAAATTCTCCTTGTAACTCTATTTTTTGTCATTTTTGAGTTTTATGATCTAATACATTTTTGGACTCTTCCTCTTGATTGTCTTCACCGCCTTCTATTTCTAAATTATCAGTTCGGAATTCTTGATCGCTAGTCATGTTCCCGTGCTTGGGATTGGGAATTGGTTGTCATTGATTATGTCTATCGAATAGACTCTTCATGATCTTTTCATGTTCCTGCACTAGCCTTTCGTTGTCTTCCCGTAACCGGGCCATCTCATCCTTCAATTCTTATACAATTTCCAAAATGGGAGTGTTAGTATTGCGCGGCTCTTCCCCCAACTATACCCACACCTCGAGATTGGCTTCTGGAAAATATGTTGGTCATGTTCCTGTCACGGTTTTGTGCGATGTAATTCCAATCCTCCTCATGCTGGTTGGTTTTCTTTCTTTCTTTCTCTGTGCACATCACAAATGATGTTATTCATTCATTCTCCAGAGATCTCAACTTTGCAACCTGAGCGCTTTGATACCACCTGTCACACTCCCATGTAATTATGCGTAAGTAACAATGGCAAATTGAAAAAAATACTTTGATCAATATAATTTTTATACTTCCTAATGGTGAAAACACTAAAAACATTAATGTAATTTAATTTCTTTTATAAACATAACCATAAATTTTGTCCTTTTCAATTTTCCAACATTTGATATGGCAGGTATTAATACAAGGTTATTATAGTCCTTTAATCTCTGAGCATTTGGTATTGCATATTGTTGGTCATTCGAATGATTTACGATGGGAATTCAATGCTATCTTAAATACTAACTGGTATGGTTTCCCTAGACTTGTCGGTAACTCGTTTTCTGGAGTCTTCAAAGTGTGGCACAGTTGGCCATCTTGGCCTCGGTATGAGCTCCACATCAACGGCAATCCTGCAAGTGCTCCCATCATATGGCGGAAAGGAAATCTCTTCATTCTATGTTTCTCAGCTGCAACATTTCCTTGGCATTTTCTCGCTTCCAACAAGATTAACCTACTCCAGACCAAGACTTCGAGCCTTTCGCATAGGTAGGGTTTTACAAAACCACTTTCCTTTGGTTTTCGTGTGTATCTGTTGTAACTGAATTCAGGGTTTGCACCTATATAGGTTTTATAGTTCCCTGTCAGGCTCTCTTCTCCAGAGATGGTGTTTTAAACGACTGTTCATTCTCAGGTATGGGGTTATGTGTTTAATTGTTTAAGCTTGTGGCTTCCTCTATTAAGTTTCAAGTTCTAAATTTTCATATTTTCTCTTGCCTAGGCGACTTCTGGAGGGTTTCATCGCCCTCCCTTGCTTGGAATGGATGTTGGGTTTGAGACTTTTGTTTGTCTTATCGAGCCTTGTGGAAAACGTCCATGCTTGGATGTTGGGTATAGTGCTTCACCCAAGTTTTGATTCACACCCGGGGTTTAGAATTAGAAGAGGGAATTTGTTAATTTGTTTTGAATCTTCAATTGAGAACTAATAGCTCTGCCTCACATAATTTCTAAGCTTGTTTCTTTTGATATTATATGGCCTCTATTGTAATAAATTGTTCATCGGCATTGGGCTCAGTCTAGAACTTCAGAAACTAATTATTTTTGTTTACAAGATTTTGGGTTAGTTGGGACTATCGACCCGGCCTGAATCTTGGTTTTATCAGGGTGTTAGATCAAGATTCATTTGTGGCACTACCCAAAACTATTAAATTATATGAGGATAAGTACCCGCCTTATTGTGGTGAAACCCTTAGTAAAATAATGGATTGTTGTCTCTTTTCCACATGACTCTAGTTCTCCGAATTGTATCATTATTCTGCTACTCCTGTGTATTAATAGTGTTGATAGCTTAAGGGTTTAATTCATGTTCAGTTTGACTATTATTCGGATGTGTTGCAATTTTTGTATTTGCATAGAGTTACAATGGTTATCTTATATATGTCTATTATTGTGATTAGGGTGGTTCTTGTCTCTTCTTGGTATTAGAACTGTAATCTAGCTCCATGCAAAATTGCATATTCATTCTTCGTTAATTCGATTACATTGCACATTTAAGTTGTAAGTTTTATAATCTTTGTATATATTTGATATGTCTTTAGCAGTACTTAATCGCATACTTTGGTTTTCTACTCTCTTTCCCAGAAGGGTATAATGTTTGAGTTGTTTTCCTTTATGAAATATAAGTTAAATCTCATGTTGATTCCCTATTTAGAGGATTAAATAGTTGTTCTATAATTTTTTCAGTGAGTTTGTAAATCATTTCTTATACAAAATAATATTAATAAATCTTTCATTTACAAGAGAAAGCTATTCGTTCAATTCGGTATAATAAATATTTCAACCATATAGTAGAGCTACTACCTATAGAGCACAAGGATATACTTATCTGAGTATTTGCTAATTTCATGTCATCTGTCTAATACCAGATCTTAGATTACTTGTTGTTTTCCTCCCAATCGTGAGACCAGCTATTTCAGCCTGAGTCTCCCCCCGAGTTGTTCCTCACACGCAGGTTTTCTTCTTAAGACTAAAAGTCTTAACTTGTCACAGCTATCTGGTCCTAACGAGACTTAGCTTCATGAACCCGTTTGACATTTCAGCACAGTGTTCTCATTCTTAGTTTTAACATTTTCCCTCTTTCTTGATCTCAGGTACGCATACCCTCTTGATCTCTTCCTTGAAAATAAATCTCCAAGGAGGTAGTTAAGGATAGGTAGTAGCCTATCCTAACTACATGTCATGTGAGAGATACATAATTGTCACTATTATGGCATTTCACTTTTTGCATAGCTTAATCAAAATAAATAAATATATAAACTTATAATAGTATTCAATTTGTTTAAATACAGTAATTAAATATTTACAATTACTAGGGACATCGCAACTACTCTCTTTTTTTACCACCCTTCACGTCTTATATGAATACATGACTCCCTTTTTATAAGTTGATCAAAGAAAATAACTACATACGACTTTATCTTTAATGTAAATTAATGAATATATTATTTCTTACTACATAACACTCATTTCAAAAACAAAAAAAATATTAATAAAAACCAAACTAATAGTCAAAAGATAAATGTGAATAAAATATTTCCATCAAATTAAAAAATATTTTGTTAAAATTATACTTTGGTAAATTAAAATATGAAAAATATATTAGATATTTAACTAAACTTATATTACCTATTTATTTAACTATTTCTCATTCACTCAACATAGATACCTATACAAATATAACGATTCACTTTTAATATTTTTTTAATTATAATACAACTTTGATATAGAGAGACTTGTGTTTTCTTTAATTCACATTTTTTATATTATTTAGCTATTTAGCTATTTCTCATGCACTGGATGCCATATTATCGTTCTTAACAATTTTTAAAATTATAATGACTTTAATTTTATGATAAGTTTATTATAATTTTTTTCTTTTTTTATATTTTTAAAAAAAATCATTTTTATTAATTTTATTATTATTTTTATAAAAAAAAAATACAACATAATTCACTTTAAATAAAATATAATAGATAAAAATATATATAATTTATAATCTTAAAATTAAAAAATATACAATATCTTTCATTATGGAAGATCAACATTATGTTTCATTGCTTTTGCATAGTAGAATAAACATTTATAGATTGAGTTTCTGAATGCAAAGCTTGAGCATATCACTGAGATTAGATCTTTTGTCAAATCCTATAAAACTAAGTGGCTTAGATCTTTTGTCAGTAACTCACTATGGATCTTCCTTCGCACTCTGCTCAACGGTTAACGTTGATGCATTGTGCTAAGTGCACAATGTATCAACAAACAAGGGTTGTTCATAATTTTAGTTTTTCTGTTAAAGATCATAGTAGTTGCTACCGAGAAAAACGGCCATATGTGATTTGAACTGATCTACACTTAGCATATTCATTAAGCTCCTCCTGCTACCTCCCTTGGAATAATCTGCTGAACATTACAATTTTGATAATTCTGAAGGAATGCTATGAAAGGTTTATTGTTTGTGAGTAATTTCCTCTTGTATATAGAAAGCCAAACATCCTTGATAGGGAAAGCAAAAAGGTCTCAAGGAAGGGAAAAAGGAGTTGAGGGTTTTACGAGTAGTTAAAGGTCTCATTTCATACGATTAGCAGCGGATCCTCCAGTAAATATGTAACTTTGGTTGTTCGGCTGTTTTACATTGATATGGAAGCGTGTGGATGTGCTTCGGCACCAAAAGCATATTGATATGGTTGTGGTACCCCGTTCTAACCCACGCTCATGAGTGTTACATATGGACAACATCCCGTACCAAAATTAGCATGCATTATGACTAGACATGAGTGTTACCATATGGACAACATCCCGTACAATGAGTGGAAGTATATTGGCTCATGACAGCACTCCCTGGCACACTTTCTAGAAAACAAATAACTGACCTGCCATTGGGCATCTTCTGTGAAACAACTTTCTGCCCAACAAATCACTGGCTTGCAATTGGGCAGTTAATGTCCCGCGTCGTATATCAGGGAATGTATTTGTTTGAGTTGTTTTTAGTGTGATTTTTTCGGAATTTCCATGGTGGAATCAGGGTGAAAATTTTGTAGTGAAATTTTGATTTGTGTTATTTAAACTAGTTTTTTCACTGTATGTATGGATTAAGCACCCTGAAAACCCTTTACGGCACTTTTAATGTGCAGGGGTTACACATTAAACTTGTGATTTCAATGAATTCCTGTCAAATTTTAGAAAAATTAAACTGAAAAAATCCACAAAGAAATCTTCCAAAATATCGCAGTAGAAACAACTAATTTGCTTAAATTCAACTATAACATATACAACCCCACTCATTTAATCCCTCCCAATGACATCGCAGTTATTTGCTGCCCACCTTCTCCACTGCAACTTTGGCATGTCAATAACTTGGAATCCTGGAAGTCTGACCTTTAGACTCACATCCTTTTCCGCTTTCAATGAATTTGTTGAATTCAAGAGCACTGGTCCATCGCAACGCTTCAGCCATTTAAACATATATATTTACTAATTCAAAAAAGGACATAAATACTATTCTGGTCCAATGCACCATTATTGGTACTTAAACAGATGGTTCAATAGTGCAAGTGAAAACTTATAGATACTCACTCTGACGAAGCAGTAACGAAAGTGCATTCTTCTACCAATTTCCTACATCTCCCTTAGAAATTGGTGAATTTTTATTTATAGGAGGAAACTCTGGAGATGATGCAAACTTTGAAAGTCCTTTAAATAATACATTGTTTCTTTCTAAATCTGCATGCCCATTGAAATCCAATGCAATGTCCATGGTCAAGCTTTCCACTTAAACCAATTCAGAGATTTCATGCCGAAGATGGCTCAAACTTTGGTGTGCAAGTGTATAAAGAGCATAAGACAGTTTGAATTCACTCATCCTCTCCAGAAGGCACTATAGCTGCTTAAGGGCAACAATGTCCAAGAATTGAAGCTTGTTTAGATGGCCCGTGGTTTCTAGCAATTCCTAGATTTCCATTTCGTGTAGTTGGAGGAAGGAAAGGTGGTTTAGATTTCCGTTTTGTGTAGTTGGAAGGAGGCAATATGTTTTTTATTTTTGTTACAAGCGGTTAGTTGGGAGAAGCATTCTGAAACTTCTTAAATCTCAAGAATGATGGTGGTCGATCATCGAAATTTAATAGCCAAATTATTTGTCGATGCCTCTAAGAATTATATAGATTAAAATAATAGTGGTTTGCACATAACATTTTCCACCAGAAACAACATATTTTTATTTATCAAAAGTTGTTACATATATCGTTAGTATATGATCCGAAAACTACACAAGATTGAATATTTGCGCAACTTAACCGATATTAACTAAGGTTGCTTATTTGTGAATGAAAGAGGGAAATTGATTATTAATACGCCATAAACATTAAGAGCAACAAATAATAAGATAACATAAAGAGAAGCAGAGATAGCAAATTATTGACGGAGTTCGACCCTCCTAGACTACGTCTCCAGATTCGCTTCCAAATGGGCGTCTGCTTTATTAGGAAATGATCCAAAGAGTTTCTTTACAAGACATTTCACCAACTGGACTATGCACGCAGACACTACTAGTCACTGTAAAAAGATAGCCTCCTGTCTTAGCTTTCCAATGCATGTCTTTGTTCTCAATTTGGCTCAAGGATGGCCAAGATACACTCACATGAACGAAAATTGTCAATGACACCCTTCTGCTCTGCAATTCACTAATCACTTCCCTCCCCACTGGTGCAATGGTAAACATTTTATAGGCCTCTGAACAGGTTCGAGGGTCGAACCTCCCTCGCTATTCCTGGCAGGTTGGTTGAGTTGTTTTAACAAATGCATGGTTGTCAAATTATATATCTCGGTGCATAGTATATAGTTGGAACAACTATATTTCAAAAGATTTTTAATGGATCGTTATTTGACATATATATAAACATTAAATATATAGATCCAAACCCTCCAGCGGAATTAACATAGAAATATATGGTTTGAATGATATTAATTCCGCGCACTTGTTGTAATCAAAGTTGCATAACTGCGCCAATCAAAATCCTGCCACATAACCGATGGCATTTATTTCAATGACATGTGCACAACTTGGCGATGACGGTGAACAGCTTGGTGGTGGCAGTCAACAAGAATGTTGCCTCATGGCACCCAACCCTGCACAGTTACATTAGCATCTAGTGGTCTCGGCTCTGTTGGACTGCCACCTCATGCACCTTCTCCGAATTTTCGCGCCATGTGAATGCTACTGCACCTTCCGTGGATATAACAACTCTGCCATATGTTCAACACCTTAAGGTTTGATTAAATAATTTTTCCAAACATAATATATGTCGCTCCACCATTACACATTGGCGCCCATAAAATATTAACACCATCGTTTATGTCGTAGGTTTGGTAACATGGTTAATAAATAGATTTCCGCCCCAACTTTATCATCCACCTTAGGACTATATGATCTAAAATGGAACAGATTAGTAATTTTGTGCTAATTCCCCATTCAGAATAAAACCCAGGATGCTTATCATTTGCTTATCAAGTGCTTAAAGATTCAATATTTTTTCTTAATTAATTGATTCCCATGAGAGTTTCTTATGTAAATGTTAGAAACATTTTAACATAAAATATATGTTGAACAGCAACAAAATAACAGCAAACAACATCAAAATACAACACACAACAAGCACATGATAAAGGAGTTCACCCCTCTTGGGCTACGTCTCCTTGGTCCAGCTTCCAATGGCTTGGGTCTCTCTATTATGCTTAAATTACAACAAAAGTGTGTTTACAATGCTCAGATGTCTCTGAAACCTGTCTCGATGAGTTCAGAATGCTCAAATCTAGCCATCTAGCCTTTTTTTGCATTCCATTTGGATAATAACTAAAGAAGTTGTGACGACTCCTAGTTCTCCCACTATTTGTTCCACAAATTGCTCCAAAACTGACCAAAAACCCCATTCCCGCTCCAAAATCTGCTAACGGAGCAAATCGAAATTGGCAAGTGTTATCGGCTCTTATGGAACAGCAAAACATTGTGATTGTGATATTGTGGACCCACCAGGGATAATTAACTACAACATATAAAACCCTGCGTCTGGAGCCCATTGCTCATCGCAATCAGCAAAGTTCATTGACCGAAGGTTTTGTTAACACGGGAACACTGCAATTGCGGTATTGTAGACCCACTGTGGTATTAAACTGTGTCATATAAAATTCTTGCGTCCAGGGTCTAATCACTCATCGTAATCAGAAATCGACTGAGGGCTCTTAACACAGCAAAACATTGTGATGTGATATCGCGGACCCGCCGGGACAGTAAACTGTAACACAATAAATTATTGCGTTTGGGAAGTCATCGCAATCGGAACTTTATCAGTGGTAACAAATAACAGAAGGGTTTTGGGTGTGATATGCGACTATCGTAGATTGCAACCCAACTTTTCGGGGGCCGATTCTTTTCCTGCATCCTTTGTTTTTCCCCGATATGTGATATGCGGGATCCAGTGGCCACCAAGACCTACCTCTCCTGAGTTTCCTTTGGAGGCTCCGTAAAGGTTAAGTTTTATGAACCCTTCTTCCAAGGGAGTAAAATGGGACCTGGAGGTCATGCCCGCGTTGCTTATCTTCCATGCTTTGTTTTCAATCATCCCTAGGGCTAGATTTAGCTTTTGTAAGATTTGGGCTCCTTGGGGCGGCACTTGTCAGTCCTCTTTGTGTCATGTCTCTGCCAGGATTGTTTCCCTTATATTTTGGACAATACCTTCCCATACTTCTTCCTGCGGAGTTGCTTTGTTCTTGAAGATTCTATGGTTTCGCTCCTTCCATATGGCCCAGAGTGTGAATCCTAGGCCTAGGCTCTAGGGCCGATTTACTACAGGGCTGGAATAGATGTAATTTCACCACAGAAGAATTGTTCCTTTAATGTTGTTTTGGTCTCTATCCATCCTTTCAAAAAATCCTTACATTTGCCTCCACTTTTGTTCCGCAAAGTAGCAAGTGTTGAGGATATGTTCCATGTCTTTCCAGTGTTGGTGGCATAGCCAACAGAAGGAGGGCTCTTGGAAGCCTCACTTCTGCAATTGATCCCAGGTCAATATGTGTCCTTTACTAACCATCTAAAGGAAGTGGATTACCTTTGGCCACCACCCACCTTTCCAGATTTTTTCCATATGATGTGCTGCCCTTCATGTTCTTGTCTAACTTGGATATCATAGGCTTCAGTTATGGTGAAGGTACCTTTAGTGGTGTAGCCCCATCTCAATATGCTCGGGTCTTGACGGATCGTTATCTACCTTGTCCTTAGTTCTTTGTCTAGGTTTTCCCATTGTTCTGTTCCTGCCGCTTGTTCCTAGTCATCTTTTGTCTTCCATGTCCTCCATCTTTCTGCACCATGTTATTCCTTCTAGTAATGTTTAACCACATGCATACTACTATCACTAGTTTGCTAGTATATTTCCCTGAGTTCCTGTCTTTCCACCATTTTTCCTTTTTGCTACCAAGATTTCTTCCAGAATCGGGTTGTTTTGTCATTACAAACCTCCCAGAAGGCATGTTGTTGTATAAGTTGTCTGTTTTGGGCTGCCAGATTCCACACCGTAGATCCCTTAGGGGGGTCTTGATATCTTAGGATATCCTCAGTGCTCACCGGCATGTTATACTTCTAAGTCCATATTTGTTTCCATAGATCTACTCCCCCTCCCATCCATCGCCACCATAGTTTTGCTCCCATGGATTGGTTCAGGAGGTATGGGTCTCTGAGGCCTAGTCCGGCATCCTCTTTCTTCTTGATTAGGCCCCACCACGACACCAATGCCGATTTCCTGATCTATTTGGATCCTCCCCATAGGAATTTTTTAAATATGTCTACCATTTTGGAACACGCTCCTTTTGGGGTCGCCATTCGGGATAGTTGGTATATAGACATCAACTGGAGCACTACTTTGAGAAGTATTGTTTTTCCCACGATGTTTAGGGATCTAAAGGTCCAGCAATTGAGTTTTCCTTGTAGTTTTTGAAGAATGTTTTGCCAACAATTATTTCTTAGAGGGTTATCAGAGAGAGTCATACCCAGGTATTTAGATGGAAAGCTACCAATGTTGAACCCTAGGATTCTGGCTAGGTAGTTCTTAACATTTCGTTGGGTATTGAAGAAGAAAATGCAGGATTTGTCATTATTAATCTTAGTTCTTGAGGCTTCCATAAATGTGTTAAGGATGTCCCTAATGCTCCAGGCTTCCTTCAGGGTGGCTTGACAGAAGAGCATAATGTCGTCAACGAATTGTTGGTGGGTGATAGGCATGTCATTACCCCATATCCTTAGCCCTTGGAGTTGGGAATTACGAACCTTATGTTTTATATACCGGCCTAGCCCATCTGCGGCTAAGATGAACAAGAAGGGCGAGAGTCCCCCTGTCTCAAACAACGAGTTGGGTTGAAGGTCGATGTGGGGGTTCCATTATCAGGGAGGATATCATGGATGGGATCCAGTTGATCCATATTTGGGCAAAGTTGTAGGCTTTGAGAATGCTCGATAGGTATCCCCAGTTGATTCTATCATATGCTTTGGATAGATCCAGCTTTATCATCATGCCGGGGATCTTCTGGGACTTAAGAGAGTGGACGACCTCTTGGGATGTAATGAAGCCATCAAGGATTTTATGGACCTCTACAAATCCAGTTTGTTCTAGAGAAATGAGACTAGGAAGAAGGGGTTTTAGGCATTTGTCAACAAGTGTGGCTATAATCTTGTAGATGACATTACATAGGGAAATAGGCCTAAATCCTTAAGGGACATTAAACTTGACAGTTTTAGGAATCAAAGAAATAAAAGTAGAGTTAAGACTTGGGCATACCTTTTGATTACATCTTGATTCCTCCACAACCTTGAGGATGTCCTGCCCCATGAATGTCCAAGTGGCTTGGTAGAACTCTGTAGTGAATCCGTCTAGACCAAATACTTTGTTCTTCTGCATTCCTTTGACTATCTCTTATACTTCTTCTTTGGAGACAACTTGCATCAAGGCCATATTCTGATCATTAGTTATAAGTTTGGGAATGTACTGCGTGATTCTTTGGATGGCTTTCGTTCTCTTGTTAGGACTTTTCGTGAGCAGATATTTGAAATGGTTAACCAGGAGGGCTTCCATTTCTTCATGTTGTACTTTACGTTGTCCTTCCTCATCTTTTAGGGAGTAAATTCCGTTATGTTTTCGTTGATGTACCATGGCTTTATGGAAGAATCTCATGTTTCGTTCTCCTTCCCTATGCTACTGAACCCGAGATTTTTGTTTCAAGAGGATTTCCTCCCATTGTCTTCTTTCCTCTATCTTGTTAATCAATAGTCCTTCCTCTCGAACCAGGTCTTCCGACCTTCCTTCCTGTATCATTTTTTTTGGACCTCCACCATACACTTGATGAGTTCAGTCTGATCCTTGATAATATGCCCGAACTCCTCCTTATTCCACTTCCTGAGATTCTTCTTTAGTTCTTTTAGCTTCAATTGGAAGGTGTGCATCTTGTTCCTGCCCCGTTGTACACTTTGTGTCCACCATTCTTCAATTTATTTTAGGAGACCAGGTTCTATGAGCCAGAAAGCTCCAAACTTGAATGGTTGGTTCTTGGGTCTATCTTTTAGATCCACTTTCAGGCGGATTGTCCAATGGTCCGACCCCATGCATGGAAGTATCGATGCTTTTATGAAGATATATCTGCTCATCAGTTGTTCTGAGAGTAGGAATCTATCCAGGAGGCATGCTCTTTGGTGAACCCCTCCTCGTATGTTATTCCAGGTATGACTCCCATTGATTGTGGGTATATCAACAAGGCGTAAATTTGTGATGGTTTTGTTGAAGGCTTCCATATCGGCATATGTTCTTCTCATTCCTCCCTTTTTTTCCCCTGGGGTTGTGATCATGTTGAAGTCACCCCCCACTACCCATAGGTCTTCTCAGTATAGATTTCTCAGGTTTCCCAACTTTTGTAGGAAGGCTCCTCTTTCTCACGGAATATGAGGTCCATAAACCCCTGAAAGCAGGACCCATTCACTGGATCCTATATTCTGAAATTTTCCTGTGAGAATTCTTGGTAGGCTTACCGAGTCTTCAAACCAAAATTCTGTTGGATTCTAGAGATTTGCCAGTCCCCCTGCACTGCCATTAGCATCCTGGGCCATGACTAGGTATTTTGGCTTGAAGTGTTCCATTATTTCTTTCAGCTTTCTTTCACTGATTTTGGTTTCCTATACTATCATAATGCTTGGCTTATCTTTTTTCAACCTCTCCTTAAGTAACCTCTGTTTGCCTCTGCTGTTGAGGCCTCTAATGTTCCAGGTTGTAATAATCATTTTTACAATTTTAGTGGTTGGTGGAAGACCTCTAACAAAGACACTACTCTTCCCGAATTCACCAATAGTTCCCCGACCTTTTATATGGATTCATTCATCGTTCTCCTACCTCTTTTTTTACCGCCTTTTCCTTGTATTCCCACTTCTTGTCCTTGGTTGGCTTGGGCCCCTAAATGTTTAGGTTGGCTTATTATCATTGATCCCTGCTTGTCTCTATATTATTGGAAGGTCTCCTTATAGAGTTGCTTCTGATCTTCCAGAATGAAGCGTTCATCCAAATGTCGCCATTCCTACAATAGTTGCTTCATGACTTGTTCTTCTGCACTTAGGTCTTCTTTCTAGTTATCGATCTCCATTAGGGTTTGTTCCACCATTTGCATATTGTCCTTCGATCCTTGCTCTGTCTCAACCACCATTTCCTTCATTTTATTTCCCTCTATTCCTTTGTCTTTTTGGCTTTCCCTTTCCGGTGAAATGTTTCTCGTGTCTGCGCCCATGTCTTCTTCTTGTAAAATCTAAAAGCGGTTTTGTGGCCTTTGTTTCTTCTTTGCTTGATTTGCTTTAGGATTCCCTAGTCGTCTGAGGGTTCTTTTGCTCCATTGCACCTCCTTAAACCCTTATCCATCTTCTTTCGTCATCGATTCCCCTGCCCTTCCATCCGTCAGGTGGTTTTCTTTCTGGTTGAGGGGGCATGCCCGGAACAAGTGGCCATATTCATGGCATCTGCGGCACCAGAATGGTATGTGCTCATAATCAATCGGTTGTGGCCATACCTCATTGTGGTATTCCAACTCTATTTAATCTGGGAGTGGCTCCGTTATATTCATATAGACACAGAGTCTGGCATAGGAGGTATATCTACCTTTCCTTGTCGAGTCTGCCACTTTAACAAAGGTACCGATAAAATTTCCAATGCCTTTCTCTGGATCCCAGAAGTCCATTGGTAAACCAAATAGCCGAACCCATATTGGGGCAGCGAATAGTTTCTCCTAATCAAGGTTGTAGCATTCTTCCCAATGCTTGATGAAGAGTCTGGCTTGGTTGAAGAAGTATGGTCCATCTTCAAAAATCCTTTCTTTGTCTTCTAGATTTGAGAAGATCACTGTGAAGAAACCCTTCATCCCCAACTTTAGATCAGTGTAGCCTTTTGACTGCCATCGTTGTTGGATCCATTTTATCAGTTCTTTCTCTATCGGTCATGCCCTTATTAACTTGCAGATGAGGGCATGGTCCTTCATGTACTTTCAATACTCTTCCAGCTTATTGTTTGGGATAACTAATCTTGGTTTTTTTGCAGCTCTCAGCAAACACTTTCCTCCCAAGCCCGCTTGTCATTTGGCTCCCAAAAGCAGTATTCCTTTACCTTTTCCCCCATTCCCACCAGCGGCGTCGTGGTGGCTCGATTCTCCCACTGCAACACCCCTATAGGAGGGGATCTCTCCCCCCCGTCCCCCCCCCCCCCCGCCATACCGTTCATCGCTATCTCAGTCTCAGATCGCAATCTGGTTGCAGGCCGTTGTTTGGTTTTGTTGTAGCAATTTTGTCAGGGCAGGCCGTGGAACCCTGAAACCCTAACCTACTGCGCTCCTTGCTCTCTCCTTTCTCTCTCCGCCATCAAAATAGAAAGAAAAAAAGAATAGGTGGGGATTATTTTAGTTTACATTATTTCCATTAATTATTTGTATTTATTAAATGATCATGTCTCCATTAAGGTCTTAACTCCTTTTTATAATTTTTTATTTTGATTTTTTTATACTTGTTTTTTTTATAACTTTGATTTTTCTTATTCTTATTATTTTTTGGGAGTAATATTATTTTTCAAAAAAACTAGCCATCTAATTTTAATATATTAACAAATTAATATCATAATTTAAATATTATTGTTAAAATATAGATGTTATTTGAAATTATGGTCTTTACATTGCTCTCTATTTAAGCCTTTGCCATGGTTCATCTGGTCTAGATGATGAACTAGTTTAGTTCGAAACGACCAAAAATTTCTCTTATATAATTTTTACTGAATTCAGAAGAACGATTAAAAAAAATACCCACAAAATTAAAATTATCTTCTTTTTTGTTTTTTTTTTGTCTAGTTTGCTGCTTTTCATGTTTTGTTTTTGTGCGTAGGCCCTTTAAGCCACACACTCTCTCTCGGTTCTTGCTCATGTCACAGAAGAGCACCGACCAAACTTCCTCCGGCAGACAAATGCGAAACGGGTTTGGATGCAGAGATGAGATATCTCGATGCAAAGATGCGTTGCTCTTGAAGAGTGAAATCTTAATATGGTACATAAGTCACTTCAAAAGCGCAAAAACCAACTAAACGTTGAGTGGACATTACGGAGATCATCTGCAGATCATGCTTTGAATGCAGTTCATTAAAAAATCTTAACACACAAAAAGTTAAACTTAAAATTTAATTTGTAAAGTAAAACTTAAAAGTACATTTATACATTCTAAACTATGTTTCAAAGGTTATTAAAGGTTATATCTATGGCATCTTGAGTTTCGGCCAAAGTTTTGTTATGTATCACGAGCAGAAATCTTACCTCCATTGATCTCCATATGTACTCAGTGTTTAAGGTTAATGTTTTCCCATTAAATATTGATTAGTTATTATGCCCTAATCATTATCTCGAGATAACCACCATCATTAAGCCGAGGTGAACTCACAAGTTCTTACAAGCATCCCACTGAAGATCCAATCGTGCAATGGAATGAAAGATGTATGGTTTGTATGTATATGACTCTTCAAAATGTATCATCGTTAACATTTCTCCATGAGCTGGAGGCTCAAAACAATGGTTTTCACATGGTCAGTCAGACCATTTGTTTTAATTTATTTCACATCGTTAATACCACCGAATGAGTGGTCGACCATGCAGCAATTCTGGCAAGGGAGCTAGCTATCTTACTCATTATTTTTTTCTTCGGCATAATGCATTTGATAGACAATTTAATTTCTAGAATACAAGTTTTAATTTATAGAAAATTTACATTTTAGAATATAATTTCTCTAAAGATTTTTTATTGGGTGAAATTTATTTATATATTTAAAATTGTATTTTAAATCACCAAAAATTACTTTTTTATTATAAAATTATATTGTTTTTTAAAAAACTTTTTTATTTATAAGTTTGACTACTCTCTTTTCTTACCACCCTTCACATCTTATATGAATACATGACTCCCTTTTTATAGGTTGAGCAAAGAAAATAGCTACACATGACTTTGGGTTTACTTTAGATGTCACATCCCCTTTAATTAACATATGAAATTTTTTTTACCTGATTAACCTACGGTAAGGTTCGTCGTCCTATGTGTTAATGTAATGGTGCATTGTATATATACATACGGTAAATTTGTTTATTAAGCTGCCAAAGTCGGCAGTCGGAATAATCTTCCCAGCAGTGAGACTGACAATGCATTTATCTCTCTGTTATTTGGACTGTCCCTCACATTTATTTTATGGTACCATCGTCACTGTACGTTGGTACTCCATCAACAGCTAGATCCACCTGCACTTTCCACCTGGCCCGATATTCATTCCCTGCTCTGTCATGGAGGCGTGGTGGGAACAGGGTACCATTGGCAGACGTGCATCTCGGGTTCCTCCAGCTATCGACGGTCAGGATCTCGGATGGGGAATCCAAGGGTCAAGCGCCACTCTGGGGTTTTGTGCATGGTGTAGCTCATTCATCCCATTCCATTCTGGCGCTCGTTTCCACTCTGCCTTCTTTCTACCGCACCCAGGTTGTGCGTGAATCCATGTTCGCAACCAGGGTTCAAGTGCCGGGGCTTGCTGGCTCAGCTTCTGGGCTTTTGAGGTGTTGTTCTGTAAATGCCTTATGGATTTTTACTTGTCCTTATCTCTGTTTCTTTTTTTACGTTTTGTTTTATGCTGGCTATACCTGTCCCAACCCTAACAATCTTCCATCTGGTGTCATAGGGTTCCAAATAAACGATGGATGGATGCAGTCGGAGTTTGCCAGATTTGCATGGAGAAATGGCCATGGCAACCAAGGTTGCTCACGTCCAGCGCGCATTACCGGGTAAGTTCCAACGACTCTAGCGTGATTGGTCTGAGAGAAGTTCATTGTACGCGGGTCTAACATCCTAAATATTATAAATTGTTCCTTTTGTGATTTTTAACTGCAGAGAGGGTTCCAGTTAAACCTAGAACAGAGTTCCTCTACAGCTTTTCTTGTTGTTCAGAAGTTTGAGGCCACAAGCTCTCGTGGCCTAAGGCTTGACTATATTGTAGTATATCCAGGCGTAATTTGCCTTGGTTGAAAATCCATTGTAAGGGTGTGATCATCTGCTGGAGTCTGCTTTTGTAATTTTATTATAAATTAAGCGGGGTCGAGCCCTCTGTACAATGCCCTAATGTATATCTGAATTTATATTCTCTTTTTGTTTCCAGTTTATATGAATACTACTGTCTGGACTGTATTTTCCTTGACAAGTTCTTCTGGGCAACAACCGAGTTCACGATGATTTCCAGTTTGGTTTCTTGGAACTTGACTTCTAAATTTTGTATAATTTCCTCAAATAATGAACAGGCGAATTTATTGTTGAAGCGATAGCTCCATGATGCTTAACTGTTTATATCTTCGCACTCATGTTTATTTCCAAAATGCAGAGTTTTGTTATACATGTCTATGTTGAGACCAGCAGGTTTTCTATGGCCTATATGCTAATAAATTTTCCATTAGAAAGTCGTTGGTTATATGAATCTTCTGAATATTTTCTTTTATAGCAATATTCCTACGAGTTACTCAGGGTTACGACAAGTCACCCTATGTCTGTCTGTGGATTGAAATATGTTTATTGTTCAACAAACCCTCTCAGGGTTTCTTCCTAGACTATGGAGGGAATGCTCCAAAGACGCGGCCTCCCTTGCCGGAGCACTGTCGTTCGGATGGCATATACCTCCACGATGAATCTATTGCCTTAAGCGGTTTGTCTTAAGTTTATTCATTATGTACAACTCCTGTTTGGGAATCCAGGGTTTGATAACTCGGCCCAACTCACATTGGTCTCCAGGGTTAATACATCCTTCGAAAAGTATGGCAGTTCCATTTTCTTTTCCTTTATTAGAACACAATACATATATAAAAATAAAATACCCCAGGTCCTGTCTACATCTCAGGCGTTAACAGCTTAACACTATGGTTTTCGGTTTCCTCAGATAGGTCTATTTCTTGTTGTTTGTAAATGCAGTTTCGTAAACAGTTAACCTTTACTATGTTGTTTATTCACATGTTTCATTGAGCTCAGACTGCAGACTTTCACGCCTGCCACTAAATTCGTTTTCCTCTCTAACAATCACTTTCTCTAATATCTCATCTTGTATTAACAGATAAGGAAGAAAATTCATTGTCACTACTAATAACAGAGAAATAATAGTATCCCTACTCTTCATTTCTAAACAGAGAAATACAGTAGTCCTACTCTTCACTTCCAAACAGAGAAATAACAGTAGTCCTACTCTTCATTCCCAAACAGTTCACAGAAAGATTAACCAACAGCTTTTCCGAGAGAGTTGCTTTACTTACTTGGTCTTCCCAGCGGTAATAACTCCTTGGAAATTCACCTGGTACACTGTTGTTTCTTAACCACCCAACCACAAGATTCGTCCTTAAGGACCAGAATCTCCCCCCTAGCTATCTTGCAGGATCACTATCCATAGCAAGAACACTTGCACACTGTGCTTGGCTATCTAGTCCTCACCAGACTTAGCTTTCTCTGCCTATCACTGCAGCACAGATTTTTGCCTCCCCCCACTTCCTTTTCCTCAAAAGCTTTTTCAGTTAAGGAAGGCAGTTAGGGTTGCCATCTCAGCAACTGTTTCTTTTCCACAACTTCCTCCTAGGAAGTTGTCTGCATTCCAAGAAACATTTCTTTATGTTCTTTTAAAACAATTAGTAACCAGATTATTAAATTCAAATAACTAACAGTGTCATATTTTGTTCTATCTTTTTACCATAGTAACATTTAAATATTTACATTTTCCGAGGGCATTACAGTGGAATAGTAATATATTCATTATTTCTTAGTAAATAACAATCATGAAAGAAAGAAAATAGTTTTTCTTTAAGAGAAGCCAAACTAATAATCAATTGTGTGAAAGATAAATGTAATAAAATATGTAGCACAAAATTAAAAAATATTTTTGTTAAAATTATATTTCGATGAAGTGAAGAGTGAAAAATATATTAAATGTTTAACTAAACTTATA
Source organism: Pinus tabuliformis (assembly GCA_031772625.1). Lineage (NCBI taxonomy): Eukaryota > Viridiplantae > Streptophyta > Pinopsida > Pinales > Pinaceae > Pinus > Pinus tabuliformis. Next base: position 321,294,121 of record CM062809.1, read on the forward strand.
TTACCTATTTATTTAACTATTTCTCATTCACTCCACATAATATACTCCTAAAAATATAACATTTAATTTTTAATATAATTTTTTAATTATAATATAACTTTCATATAAATACTTGTCTTTTCTTTAATTCACATTTTTTATATTATCTATTTATTTAGCTAGTTCTCATTCACTGGACCTCATATCCGCAAAGATATTCTTTTTAACCATTTTTAAAATTATAATGAATTTAATTTTATGATGAGTTTATTATAATTTTTTATATATAGAATAAAATTATAGAATTTAATTTATATATAGAATTTGAAGATATAATATTTTTAAATAAAATATAAAATATATATATATGGAATATATATATATATATATAATTTATAGTCTTAAAATTAAAAATATATGATCTCTTTTATTTTTATTTATATAAAAACTGACATTTTTCTCTTAACCATATTGTTATGTCACTTATTTTTTTTTTATATTTCCATATTTTCTAATTACTAATAAAAAAAAATGAATCCAAAAAATCTTTCTATACCATATACGTATTATTAACTATCTTCTTGGACACTTAAAACCACTCTTCAATTAACAGCCCCCAAAATATTTAGAGCATAATACTTTGTCCCATAAAGACTGAATAAGGGTTAACCTCGAGATATTTTTTTGTCAATAAAACTTTACTAAAATAAAATACACTTTTCCAACCCCATCCTCGTAGACAATTTGGGACTATTTCACAAGAGGGATCCCTTTAGAAATCCTATTTCTAGACGAAAGGAAATTGAAGTAGACTTTTCTAATTTTGGATATAATTCCTTTCACCACTTTGGCAAAGGAAATTGAAGTAGACTTTTCTAATTTTGGATATAATTATTTTCAACACTTTGGCAATTGCTGTCCAATACACTTGATACTCTCTATGATGAATTTTATTAAAAATATCAGACGATACTTAATAAAAATACACTTGATACTCTCTATGATGAATTTTATTAAAAATATCAGACGATACTTAATAAAACTACATTAATATGAATTTTATTAAAATAGCTAATGATCCTCAATAAAACTACATTAATTTAAACGTATAGTTTGAACAACTTCAAAATACATTTTGAAAATAATTAACTTAAAAAAATAAAAAATATAAATATAATGTAAATAAAATATAATATTTTTTTTTATTAGTTTCCGCTTTTATTTATGTGTAGTCAAAGTTTATTGAATTTTGCTTTGTGGTTTTTTTTTAAGCAATTTTAACTAAAATTTGGAAAAAAATGATGAATGTTTTTATTTTTTCATAAATTCAAAACTAAATTTCTAATTTTTGGAAATAATGAATTGAAGACAACTCCTATCGGCATTGATGGCGAACCTCATCAGTTCAGTAATCTCATTAGTGAAATGGGAAAACTTCATCAGAGCCATTGTCCAACCCAACCCTGGCTTCATTAGTCCTCCAGTATGCAAGTATATAAAGCAATCACTTCTCAGTGGGCTTGGCAAGAGGGTAAGTTCCTACGGTGACTGGAGAAAGGTTTCTTTCTGGCTTCTGTCTAAAGGTTCCAAGCAAAAGGCGACAGAAGGTAACAAGTTCCATTGGTGGCAAAGGGCAAAAGGCGTCTCGTGAGAGGTAACAGGATACAGGGTGATTTATTTTTGGTATTTTCTGATGCTTAAAGCTATTTTTGTGAGTGACCATTCCCTTGATAAGTGTTCTGACACTGTTACTTATTACTTGTCTGCTTCTTAAGAGATCACACTTTCCATTTTATATGATATTTCATTAAAACTCATTTCATACGATTCGCAGTGGATACTCCAGTAAATATAGGTTATGTAACTTTAGTTGTTCGGTTATTTTACATTGATATGGACGGAATATCTAATTGGTGCAGCGTGTGGATGTGCTTCAGCACCAAAAGCATATTGATAATCTTGTGGTACCCCGTTCTAACCCATGCTATATCTTGTACCTAAAATTGACCAAAATTAGCATGCATTATGACTAGACAACATCCCGTACAATGAGTTCAAGTATATTGGCTCATTGGCACACCTTCTAGAAAACAAATAACTGGCTTGCCAGTGGGCATTTTCTGCTAAACAAATCACTGGCTTGCAATTGGGCAGTTAATGCCTCGGGGCTATATATTAGGTAATGTATTTGTTAAAGGAGTTGTTTTTAGTGTGATTTTTTTGGGGTTTTTGATGTTGGAATTTAACTGAAAATTTTGTGGTGAAAATTTGATTTGTGTTATTTAAACTAATTTTGACTATATGCATGGATTGAGCACCCTGAAAAACCCTTATGACACTTTTATTTTGCAAGAGTTATCCATTAAACTTGTGATTTTGATGAATTCCTATCATATTTTAGAGAAATTAAACCGGAAAAATCCAAAAAAATTCCAAAAAATAATACTAAAAACAATTCATTTACTTAAATTCAACTGTAACCTATACAACCTCACTCATTTACTCCCTGCCAATGACATCGCAGTTATTTTCTGCCCACCTTCTCCACTTCAACTTTGGCATGTCAATGACTTGGAATCCTGGAAGTCTGACATTTAGAATCACATCCTTTTCCGCCTTCAATGAATTTGTTGAATTCAAGAGCACTGATCCATCGCAACCCTTCAGCCAGTTAAACATATAAATTTACTAATCCAAAAAGGGACATAAATACTATTCTGGTCCAATATATGCACCATTATTGGTACCTAAATAGACAGGTCAATATTGTAGGTGAAAACTTATAGTTACTCACTCTGACGAAGCAGTAATGAAAGTGCATTCTTCTACCAATTTCCTACATGTCCCTTAGCAATTGGTGCATTTTTATTTACAGGAGGAAACTCTGGAGATGATGCAAACTTTGAAAGTTCTTTAAATAATACATTTTTTCTTTCCAAATTTGCATGCTCATCGAAATCCAATGTAATGTCCGTGGTCAATCTTTCCACTTAAACCAATTCAGAGATTTCATGCCGAAGATGGCTCAAACTTTGGTGTCCAAGTGTATAAAGAGCATAAGACGTTTGAATTCACTCATCCTCTCTGGAAGGCACTATAGCTGCTTAAGGCCAACAATGTCCAAGAATTTAAGCTTGTTTAGATGACCCGTGGTTTCTAGCAATTCATAGATTTCCATTTCGTGTAGTTGGAGGAAGGAAAGGTGGTTTAGATTTCCGTTTTCTGTAGTTGGAAGGAGGCAATATGTTTTTTTATTTTTGTTACAAGTCGTAAAGACATGAAGATAGTCTCACTGAAATCGAGGACCCTCAAAGGGACAACTCAAAGGGAGAAGCATTCTGAAACTTCTTAAATCTCAAGAATGAGTGTGGTCGATCGTTGAAATTTTATACACAAATTATTTGCCGATGCGTCTTAGAATTAAATAGATTAAAATAATAGTCATTTGCACATTACATTTTCTACAAGGAAAAAACAGACTTTTATTTATCAAAAGTTGTATGATCTAATCTGAAAACGACACAGGGTTGAATATTTGCACAACTTAACCAACATTAACTAAAGTTGCTCTAGGCAGAACAAAGTTTTACACTCGCACAGAGGAACTTGTATTCATAAAAAACTGTTACAACAGGTCTTCCTCTCACAGAGGGATTAAAAACAGAAACGCTTCAGTTCCAAAAACAATTTCATTGTCTCAGAGAATTACACAATTTTAGCACTGCTGTGCATTACCAGAAAGAAAAATAACTACATTCTACACTATTGTGTCTACATAACTGTGCATTACATTTTTTGCATTATTAAGCTATGCGAGGAGGGGTCATAACTATCCACCAACCGCTTTAACCCTTTGATGGAGTCTCTACTGCAATCTGTTGCTCTTGATGAACAAAAACTTGATCTTTTCTGATATTCTGTTGTACTTCTCGAGCAGGTGGAGTGGAACTCCATAACTGATAAATGCGTTGAGCTGCTTGAGGCTGGTCCTTTCCTTCTCAGCCATGCTTTCATGTTAAATGTGGTTGTTGAGAATTAATGGCGCAAAGGCTGGATCTAACCTTCTTCCTCCTTTGGGAACACAAAATAGGTAAGGGGCGTAAAGAAAGTATGGCGGAGGCGTGTTTAAGGTGGGAATAAATAATGGTCGTTGGATTAAAATGGATAGTGGAGATTGACTTGGCGAAGATGCGATATGCGATAGCTAACAGGTCGCATCGCAACATCACATCGGCGGAAGACAAAAGAGCGGAAACAAAACACATATGGGGGTTGCGATTTGCAATTTGCGATCGCATCGCAGAATCGCAATCGGCAGAAAAACACAGGTCATAACAGAGACAACAGGGCGAAGATGAGATTTGCGATTTGCGATAAGATCGCATCGCGAGATCACAAACATAATACATAAGGTGCAATAAGTTAATGTGCGATAGCGATCAAATTGCATCGCAAGAGAAAAACGGCAAACACTGCAGTTGGAATTATACTTCAACACTCCCCTTTAATTTCAACTGTTGGGTTATCGGTCATACCTAGATATTTCCTCAAAAATTCGAAACTTTTCTACCCCAATGGTTTATTCTGAATATCCGCAACCTGCTCCTGAGTTCTGCAATGTTGGAAAACAATTTCTCCATTGTTCACCAATTCCCTGATGTAGTGAAACTTTGTGTCAATGTGTTTCGTTCTCTTATGAAACATAGTGTTCTTGGATAATGCAATAGCTGAGTTATTGTCACAAAAAATCACAGTTCCTTTTTCTTTCTCTTGGCATAAACTCTTTAACATCCTTCTCATCCAAACTGGTTGACATGTTGCTACTGTAGCTACCACATATTCTACCTCTGTTGTAGATAATGCTACAATAGGCTGTTTTTTAGAAGCCCATGAAATGGCTCTTGAACCCATGTGAAAAACATAACCGGATGTGCTTTTCCAATCATCTATACTTCCAACCCAATCACTATCAGTGTATCCAATTAAATCTGAACATTCTGAAGTAGTATATAAAATGCCAAACCTTTTAGTACCTTTAACATACCTCAGAATCCTTTTTGCTGCCTGCCAATGTGCTTCTTTTGGCCTCTCCATGAATCTGGAAATTAAACTAACAGCATACATTATATTCGGCCTAGTTGCAGTCAAATACATGAGGCTGCCAACTATGCTCTTGTACAACCTAGGATCAAAATCCTTTTTTCTGTCCTCTTTGCTGAGTTTTAATCCCATCACTGTAGGAGTGATTGTTGTCTTGCTCTACTACATGTTAAATCTTTCCAACACTTCATTAACATATTTCGCCTGTGAGATAAAAATCCCATTTCCATTTTGTTCTACTTCTATTCCTAAGAAGTATCTCAGCAAACCCATGTCAGTCATTTCAAATTCTTCTTTCATGATTGTTTTGAAATTTCCAATAAGATATACATCATTACCTGTGAAAATGACATCATCAACATATAAAACAACAATTAGTAATTTACCATCCTTTTCTTTGATGTAGAAGGTGGTTTCTCCCTCACACTTTTTGAATCCATTTTCCTGTAGATAGGAATCTATCTTACTGTACCACACTCTTGGTGCTTGCTTCAACCCATAAAGAGCTTTCTTCAATTTGCACACTTTGTGCTCTTGGCCTTTCTTTTCGTATCTTAGAGGTTGTTCAATGTAGACCTCTTCCTTTAACACTCCATTTAGGAATGTTGACTTCACGTCCATTTGGTAAACTTTCCACTTGTTTTGTGCTGCTATGGACAACACTGCTCTCACTGTTTCCATTCTTGCAACCGGTGGAAAAGTTTCCTCATAGTCTCTCCCATACTGCTGCTTATATCCTTTGACAACCAGTCTTGCCTTTTGTATTTCTATTTTGCCTTTAGCATTACTCTTGGTCTTGTAGACCCATTTAACTCCAATGACTTCCTTTCCTTTTGGTAGTTCAACTAAATCCCATGTCTTGTTTCTTTATGGCATTGATTTCCTCATCCATATCTTCTATCCATTTCTTATCCTTAATTGCTTCTTCGAAATGAACAGGTTCATCAACATGACAATATAATGCAAACAAAGAATTCATACCTTCATTTGTTGCCTCTTGCTCATAAATGTCATTTAAATTTTTGAACTTCTTACCTCTTTCATTTGGTGTACAAGTGCTTGAAGAAGCACTTGAATTTCCTCCTTATGGTGTGCTTGGAGAAGCACTTTCATTCCTCCTCAAGGGTGTCCCTTGTTGTCCTTGTGTTGGTGCTGCTGTTTGGGGATGTATTTCAGCCATCTCCTCATCATTTTCATCATGAGACATAGAGTTTTTAACATTCAATGTTTTCTCTATGCTTCCATCCCAAGCTTCTTCCTCAATGAACTGAACATCTCTACTCACAATGAGCTTCTTGGTGGATGGGTTATACAACCTATAAGCTTTGGATTCTTCACTATATGCAGTGAAAATACATTTCTCCCCTTTGTTGTCCAACTTCTTCCTTAGCTGATCTGGAATGTGTGCATAGGCCACACATCCAAAAACTTTCATGTGGGTGACTCCTTGCTTTCTCCCACTCCATGCTTCTTCTGGCACTCTATTCATGACTGCTTTTGTAGGGCATCTATTCAAAATATACGCTGCACAGTGTACAGCTTCAGCCCAATAATCATTTGGCAAATGCTTTGCCTTTAACATACTCCTCGCCATATCCATGATTGTTCTATTCTTCCTTTCAGCAACTCCATTTTGCTGCAGAGTGTACCTAGTGGTAAACTGCTTGTGAATTCCATTTTCTCTACAAAAACGTAGAAATTCTTTGGAGATATACTCACCTCCTCTATCAGTTCTTAAAACTTTGATATGCAGCCTGCTTTGGTTTTCTACAAGTGCTTTGAAATGCAAAATCTTTCAAACACTTTTTTTGTTCTTAAGGAAATAAACCCAAGTTTTTCTAGTAAAATCATCAATGAATATTAGTATGTAGTGACTGCCTGCAAGTGATGGAGTTTGCATCGGTCCACATAAATCTGAGTGGACAATTTCTAAGGGTGCTTTTGCCCTTATGCTTTTCCCTGATGGAAAACTTTCTTTGTGTTGTTTCCCCAAGATGCAACCTTCACAAAGGTTGTCTGGTTTCTCTATCAATGGTAATCCTCTTACCATTCCTTTTCTATGCAACAAGTTAAGACCTCCAAAGTTGAGATGTCCAAATCTCAAGTGCCACAACCAATTTTCATCCTTTGGTTCGCTTTGGAAAGCCTCTTGTGTAACTGCTGCAATTTCTACCCCATCTTTCAAAACTGCTTTTATTCTAAGAGGGAACATCCTGTTCCTTGTCATCTTCACTTCAGCAATACATCGTTTGCTGGTGCTCTATCCATGATGGTGCATACATAATTTACAAAGAATACATTGTACCCCTTTTGAGTAAGGTGTCCAATATTCAAGAGGTTACATCTCATTCCAAGGACATAATAGACATCTGCTATGGTTTTCCTTTCACCTTTCTTTGTTAGGATATTTACTTCTCCTTTTCCCATAACAGAAATTTTACTATCAGTCCCAAGTGTGACTTGTGACTTCACACTTTGATCTAAAGCAGAAAACAGGGCTATGTTTCCTGTCATATGGTTGCTGCAACTGAAGTCTATAAACCATATATCTTCACAGTTTGTTTCAGCCATATTATAAGCAAAAAGCACATATCTTGGCTGATATTTTATCTAGTGACATTTACACTAGATCTATTATTTATATCATGCTGCTTCTTTCTACATTCATTTGCAAAATGCCTATATTTTTTACAATAATAACATTGGACATTTGATTTTTCATACCTTTGTCCTTGAGCATGATGTTGTCCACTTTGTTGGTTGCAGCCTTGGCCTTGGTTCTGATTTGGATTGCTGCCTCTTCCTTGAGCATTTGCTAGAATGTTTCTTCCACCTTTGTTTTGGCTTCTGCCTCTTCCTCTCTTGTTTCCTCTGCCTTGACCTCTTCCTCTTCCAAAGGACATCTGGGTCTTGAAGGCATGCTCTAGAGATGAGTTTTCATTCCTACTCAATCTCTGCTCATGTGTTATCAGTGATGCATGTAGTTCATCAACTGAGAAATTTGTGAGATCCTTTGTCTCTTCTATGGTGGTGACAATCACATCGAACTTTGAGGGTAGTACCCTCAATAGTTTCTCCACAATCCTCCTTTCTTCAAGAACTTCTCCATGAGTCCTTATCTGTGTAGCCAGACCAATCACTTGTGTGAAGAATGAGTCAGTATTGTCTGACTCCTTCATGCAAAGATTCTCAAAATCTCTCCTCAGCAACTGTAGTTTTGTTTTCTTCACTTTCTCCATGCCTTGATAGGCTGTCTTGAGATTTTTCCATGCTTCTTTGGATGTCTTAGTTGCTGCTATCCTTGGAAACACACTCTCATGCACTGCTTGATATAAGAAGAGGAGGGCTTTAGAATCCTTCTTCTTATAGCTCTTCAACAGATCTTTCTCTACCTGAGTTAACCTATTAAACTCATTTTCATCTGCTGGTTCTTCAAATCCATCCTCAACAAATTCCCATAAGTCTTGTGAGGCAAGCAAAGCCTTCATGGTTATTACCCAATAGTCATAGTTTTTTCCATTAAACTGTGGGAGCTGAGTATTAAACATACCCATACTAGTGCTAGTGCTGATGCTGGTGCTGGAGCCAGCCATTCTTGCACTCTAAACTATGCTTCAAATTCTTGACTGTGTATTTAAAATAACTGACTGTTTCTTCAGCAGTAACACAAAAAAAATTTGAGAAATACCTTGGATTTTTTACTGAGTCTTCACTTTGCTGGAGAAGCTGCTTCAGCAAGAAAATCCTTCCTTTAGCTTCTTTGACACCTTCAAAGAACCTGGACAAGCTCTGATGCCACTGATGGGAATTTTCTGTTTAATTCCAAAACAAAAGAACAGAGAACAATGCTCTGTTTTTTAAACACAGGATCTTAACACAGGGAAGCGAAAAAAATTGTTTATGGGCAGAAAAGAGTTTTACACTCACACAGAGGAACTTGTATTCATAAAAAACTGTTACAACAGGTCTTCCTCTCACAGAGGGATTAAAAACAGAAACGCTTCAGTTCCAAAAAAATTCACTGTCTCAGAGAATTACACAATTTCAGCATTGTTGTGCATTACTAGAAAGAAAAATAACTACATTCTACACTGTTGTGTCTACACAACTTTGCATTACATTTTCTGCATTATTAAGCTATGCGAGGAGGGGTCATAACTATCCACCAACCGCTTTAACTCTCTGATGGAGTCTCTACTGCAATCTGCTGCTCTTGATGAACAAAAACTTGATCTTTTCTGATATTCTGCTGTACTTCTCGAGCAGGTGGAGTGGAACTCCATAACTGATAAATGCGTTGAGCTGCTCGAGGCTGGTCCTTTCCTTCTCGGCCATGCTTTCATGTTAAATGTGGTTGTTGAGAAGTAATGGCGCAAAGGCTGGATCTGGCCTTCTTCCTCCTTTGGGAACACAAACCAGGTAAGGGGCATAAAGACAGTACGGCGGAGGCATGTTCAAGGCAGGAATAAATAATGGCCATTGGATTAGAATGGACAACGGAGATCGACTTGGCGAAAATGCGATATGCAATAGCTAACAAGTCGCATCGCAACATCGCATTGGCGGAAGACAAAAGAGCGGAAACAAAACACATATGGGGGTTGCGATTTGCGATTTGTGATTGCATCGCAGAATCACAATCGGCAGAAAAACACAGGTCGTAACGGAGACAACAGGGCGAGCATGCGATTTGCAATTTGCGATAAGATAGCATCGCGAGATCGCAAACAGAATACATAAGGTGCAACAGGTTAATGTGCGATAGCGATCAAATCACATCGCAAGAGAAAAACGGCAAACGCTGCAGTTGGAATTATACTTCAACATATGTGTGAATGAAAGAGGGAAATTGATGATTAATAGGCTATAAACGTAAACTTAAGAGTAGCAAATAATAAGACAGCATAAAGATCAGTAAACACAGCAAATTGTTGATGGAGTTTGTCTCGTCCCTCCTGGACTACATCTCCAGGTCTGCTTCCAAATGGGCATCTGTTTTATTAAGAAATGATCCAAAGAGGTTTTTACAAGAGATTTCGCACTGTGCATGCAGGCACTGTTGGTTACTGTAGAAAGATAGCCTCCTCTCTTAGCTTTCCAAGGCATGTCTCTATTCTCAATTTGGCTCAAGGATGGCCAAGATACACTCACATGAACGAAAATTGTCAATGACACCCTTCTGTTCTATTCACTAATCACTCCCCTCCCCACTGATGCAATTGTAAACATTTTATAGGCCTCTCGACAAGTTTGAGGGTCGAACCTCCCGAGCTATTCTTGGCAAGTTAGTTGAGTTGTTTTAACAAATGCATGGTGGTCAAATTATATATCTGATTGCATAGTATATAGCTGGAACCACTATATTTCAAAAGATTTTTAATGGACCGTTGTTCAACATATATATAAACATTAAATATATAGTTCCAAACCCTCCAGCAGAATTAACATAAAAATATATGGTTTGAATGATATTAATTTCGCGCGTTTGTTGTAACCAAAGTTGCATAACCGCACACAAAACTGGTGGAGTTTGTTTCAATGACATGTGCCCAGCTTGAAGGTGACGGTGAACGGCTTGGCGGTGGCGGTCAACAAGAATGTCGCCTCGTGGCACCCAACCCTCCGACGATTACATCGGCATCCGGCGGTCTGGCTCCGTTGCACTACCACCTCATGCACATGCTCTGAATGTCTGCGCCATGTGGATGCCACTGCGCCTTCTCGTGGATATAACAGCTCCACCATATGTTTAACACCTTAAGGTTTGATTAAATATATTTTTCAAAAATAATATATGCCCACTCCACCATTACATGTTTGTGTCCATAAAATATTAACCATATCGTTTATGCCGTAGGTTTGGTAACATGGTTAATACATAGATTTCCGCCCCAACTTTATCATCCACCTTAAGACTATATATCATATACTTTGACATTCCCATGCCATAGGTTTGCAATATAGTTTTAATGCGACGCCATTGTATATAGTTTGTAAACTATATATTTAGGTTGTTTAATGCGCCCATTTTGTAATACATCATAACATTGCCACCATAGGTTTAGCATCTAGGTAAAATGCGCACCATATTGTAAAGTTTTGACACCATGGTTTATCAACATAATTTGAACTCACCATATATTTGTACCAAATTCAAATGTGCCAAGAACATCAATCAAAACCCGAATCTTTTCACCATTCACCTGCAAAATGCCACATTGCCAACAAAGCCCCCTTCAACACCTCAACTTTGACGGATGGTTTCTCCCTCATCCAGAGACCAAATGAGAAACCAAAAGTATTGTCGGATTTAGAATGATGGGATCTATTGATGGGTTTTCTTTCCGAGAACAACTAAAAACTTTGGATCTATAGAAATTGGAGAATCCTCCTAGATCATTCCTCTCCATTAGAAACTTTTGGACCACCAAAAGTTTAATTTTAACCAGAAATGAGGTGAGAGTACAGCTCCCTCACCCTTTTGATTTCCATCCACCTTACTTTGCCTGGATTCATGCCTTTGAGTCTCACTCGATGATACTTGACATCTCCATGCATGGAAGTGTGGACATTCCTTTTACCTTCACTTTTCATCCTTACCTTACTGATGAAAATCCATAATTGATCATCAACCTGAAAGTGATGACCCTTCTGATGCTTATCATGGCGCCTTTTCAACCTGTGATCTGTTTCATTTATCTGCGACAAATAGCAAAACCTCTATAGCTATGCCATTGTCTTGCCTGCATGACCTACACTGAAACACGAAAAGAAAATGTTCCCCTGATCACATGCGTTCTTTCTCCCTGTAGTATGCACAACTTGCTAAGATGATTAAATAACCTGTTATGAAGATGGTAATTTACTTCTTCCACTTGAGCACCATGAGTTAACGATTCACAAATATCTTTGAAAATAGTATCTGCAATAGATCGTTCAATATAACTTGCATGCACTAAAGAACTATTTTGTAGAATAACTGAAATATTCAAAGAAAATCTTGACAACATATCAGCTACTTTGTTTGTTGTACCTCCCTTATACTTGACTACTAAGTGGACCTATTGCAGAATACCCATCCATCTATAATGTTGAGACTACTGCAACTTAGTTTGAATTTCAAGGTATTGAAGTGGTTGATGATTTGTTTGAATCACTGTTTCTTTGTCCTTTAAATAATGTTTCCATTGTTTAACACTTTGCTTTAATGCAAATGATTTCTTATCATGATTTGGATAGTTTGAAATTTCTTTAGAAAATGCTACAAAATGAAAACAAAAAGGCTTCCCTTTCTGAAACAAAACTGCACTCATTGCATACCTACTAACATCATATTCTATTCCAAACGACTGTTGAAGGTTTGGTGGAACTGTTATAATTTTTTGCTTCAATGTTTCACATGCTTTTTGTTGTTTTCCTCCCCACTGAGATGAGGCTTTAAAACTTGTTAAAGCATGAAATTGTGGCGCAATAAAAGAGAAATGAAAATCAAATTGATCTGCATCCATGAAACTTCTAACTTCCCAACTTGCACTAAAAGTAAGAATAACATCCAGATAGACTATGACAAACTTAACAAGAAAAGAACGAAACACATCTTTCATCATTCTCATTAAATTTGTTGGAGCATCGCATAAATCAAACAGCATAACCAACCATTCATCAAGCCTTTTTCTAGCCTCACATGCAGTTTTCCAAACATCATTCTATGTAATACATATCTGGTGATAACCATTTCTTAAATCCAGTTTAATGACTGATATATGATTCATGTCAATATACATAAGAGATGCAACAGATAGTAATTGATTCCCATGTTGTATTTCTCACTTTAGGAGGTGACTTTTAGGTTCTTTAAACAATTCTTCAAAAGAATCTACTATTTCAACCAACTTGGCCTTAAATTGAGAATCACACCCTTGAAAAGCATCATACTTGTCCTTAGATTGTTTTTTAATAATCATGAGAAAATACCTTTCACTTGAACTTATTAACCTTTTCAAATGACTGGCATTAATTAAATCCAAGTTTAACTTACTTTTGTGTGCCTTGCCAATGTATTCAATTCCTTCTTTAAAAACATGATACTTGTTCTCCTTTCTATGAAATATGGCATCTCTATCATAAAGATATGGACTACCCAACACAACTCCACATATATCTAGCGGAATCACATCTAGTTCAACTTCATCAATAAATTTAGTTGTAATTTCAAACTTTAAATGGCATTGTTTTGTGACATGCATCTGAGTGTTTTCTTTTAACCATCCTAAAGGGTATGGTTTTGTATGATTTTTAGTTTCCAAATCCAATTTCCTTACTAATTCCTCAGATATTATATTTGCTTTTGATCCACTATCAAATAATGTATCTATCTTAGTGTGCTTGGAAATAATCCATATGTGAAAAATTTCAACCCTCTTCTTTTTATTAGTCACATCATTAGTTTTTGAAGATGATGCAACGTAAGTAGAAATAGAACTAGCTTCAGAAAGTATACATGTTAGACTCATTGCGGTAATATTTCTTTCGTCACCGGAGTCAGATCTCAAATCTTGTTGGACTACAGCATTCACCTTCATTTCACCCTTCTCCTTAAGGAACTTCTTTCGCTTAAGTTCTGGATGAAGCTTCTAACACTTGGACTCATCATGTCCGACCCTCTGACAATGAGTACATGTAGATATTTCCCCATTTGTCCTTGTTGTCACGGGTTTATTTCCTTTCAACTTAACCTTTCATTTGACTTCTTTGGAGTCTTGGTGTTCTAACTGCTTGAATGGTTTCCATTGAAATAGTCTACCACCAGATTCAATATGAATGGCTTGCACACATACTTTATCAAATTCAGTTAGATCAAACATAAGCAGTATACGTTGCAAATACGAATGAAAACTTCCAATATACTTTAACAAATTTTCATGTGTGTTTAATGGAATATCAAGTGCTAAAGCCTTTTTCCTGAATTCATGAGTAAACTCTTGCACACTCTGTCCTTTACCTTGCCTCAAATGTTGTCAAACTATTACAGCGCATTGCATATATCATAAAGGATAGAAGTGCTTTCTAAGAGCTTTAATAAACCTAGACCATGAAGAGATAATTCTCCCTTTATGCTTTAAATCTAACTGAGTTTTACTCTCCCACCAAATCAATGTTGTTCCCCCCATTCTAAGTGTAGCTAACTGAATTTTCACAGAATTATCAAAAATATTTTGAATTCTACAATAGACTTCAAGTTGTTTAATCCAGTTATCTAACTTTTCAGGATTCAATTCACCATCATATTTTGGCAATTCAAACTTAACATCAAGGTTCAAAAAAGGAGATTTCTTATGTTTCTTCTTTGATTCGGAATCTGAACTTGAATCATCAGAAGATGAAGAAGAAGAAGAGGAAGATGGAGGAGAAGGAGGTTTTTTACCATCAGTTTTCTTCTTGTCCTTTTTCGTGCCTTGATAAGACAAAGATGGAGAAGGAGGAGTTTCGTCACTATCAACTTTCTCCTTGCCCTTTTTCTCCTTCTTACTTTTTAAAGAAGATGCTGCATCTCTGGTCTTCTTGTCTTCATAAAGCTTTGCAATCATTCGTTTCATATTAAGGAGCATCTATTAAAACTTCTCATCAGACTTGGGCTCAAGATCTTCTCCTTCATTTTCACCCACCATTTTGCGAATGACTTTACTCTTTCCAATGTCTATATTTCCCTCTTCAAGTTTCCCTTCTCCACGTTGCGACCTAGATCTAGTCAACATTCAAATTGGCAAAAATCCTACTTAAACATGATCAACCTACTCTGATACCAAACTATATGATCTGAAAATGACACAAGATTGAATATTTGTGCAACTTAAACGATATTAACTAAGGTTGCTTAGTGTGAATGAAAGAGGTAAATTGATGATTAATATGCCATAAACACAAACTTAAGAGCAGAAAATAATAAGACAACATAAAGAGAAGCAAACACAACAATTTTTTGATGGAGTTCGTCCCTCCTGGACTACGTCTCCGGGTCCTTTTCCAAATGGGTGTCTATTTTATTAGGAAATGATCCAAAGATTTTCTTTACAATAGATTTCTCCAGCTGAACTGTGCATGCAGGCACTACTAGTTAATGTAGAAAGATAGCCTCCTATCTTAGCATTCCAACGCCTATCTTTGTTCTCAATTTGGCTCAAGGATGGCCAAGATACACTCACATAAGCGAAAATTGTCAATGACACCCTTCTTCTCTATAATTCACTCTCCCCTCCCCACTGGTGCAATGTTAAACATTTTATAGGCCTTTAGACAGGTTTGAGTGTCGAACATCCCGAGCTATTCCTAGCAGGTTGGTTTGTTTTAACAAATGCATGGTGGTCAAATTATATATCTCGGTGCATAATATATAGTTGGAACAACTATATTTCAAAAGATTTTTAATGGATCGTTATTCAGCATATATATATAAACATTAAATATATAGTTCCAAACTCTCTGGCAAAATTAACATAGAAATATATGGTTTGAATGATATTAATGTTGTGTGTTTGTTGTAACCAAAGTTTAATAACCACACCAATCAAAACCTTGGCACATAACCGGTGGCATTTGTTTCAATGACATGTGCACATCTTGGCAGTGACGGTGAACGGCTTGGTGGTGGTGGTCAACAAGAATGTTGCCTTGTGGCACCCAACCCTCCGACAGTTACGTTAGCATCTGGTATTCTTGACTCCATTAGACTGCCACCTCATGCACCTGCTCCAAATGTCCACGCCATGTGGATGTCACTGCGCCTTCCTATGGATATAACAACTCTGCCATATGTTTAACACCTTAGGGTTTGGTTAAATAGTTTTTCCGAACATAATATATGTCCGCTCCACCATTACACATTTGCGCCCATAAAAGATTAACACTATCGTTTATGTCATAGGTTTGGTAACATGGTTAATAAATAGCTTTTCACCCCAACTTTATCATCCACCTTAGGACTATATGATCTAAAATGGGAGAGATTAGTAATGTTGTGCTAATTCCCCATTCAGGATAAAACCCAAGATGCTTATCATTTGCTTATCAAGTGCTTAAGGATTCAATATTTTTGCTTAATTAATTGATTCCCATGAGAGTTTCTTATGTAAATGTTAGAAACAATTTAACATAAAACATATGTTAAACAATACTAAAATAACAACAAAGAACATCAAATACAGCACACAACAAGCACATGATAAAGGAGTTCACCCCTCTTGGGCTACATCTCCTTGGTCCATCTTCCAATGGCTTGGGCCTCTCTATTATGCTCAAATTACAACAAAACTGTGTTTACAATGTTCAGATGTCTCTGAAACATGTCTCAATGAGTCCAGAATGCTCAAAAATGGCCATATAGCCTCTTTTTGCATCCCATTTGGATAAGAATTGAAGAAGTTATGACTTCTCCTAGTTCTCTGACTATTTGTTTCACAAATTGCTCCAAAACCGATAAAAAATTCCATTTCCACTCCAAAATATGCTAACGGAGCAAATCGCAATCAGCAAGTGTTGCAGACTCTTATGGAACAGCAAAACCTTGCGATTGTGATATTGCGAACCCACCGGGGATAATTAACTGCAACATATAAAATCCTGCATCTGGAACTCATCACTCATCGCAATCGGTGAAGTTCAGCAACCGAAGGTTTTGTTAACACAAGAACACTACGATTGTTGTATTTTGGACCCATCGAGGTATTAATGTGTCATATAAAATTCCGTGTCCGAGGTCTTATTGCTCATCGCAATCAGCAATCGGCTGAGGGCTCTTAACACAGAAAAATGTTGTGATGCGATATCGCAGACCCACTGGGACAGTAAACTGTAACAAAATAAATTATTACATCTGGGAAGTCATCGCAATCAGAAATTTATCAGTGGTAACAAATAACAGCAGGGTTTTGGGTGTGATATGTGATTATCGCAAATCGCAACCCAACCTGTTGGGCGCCGATTCTTGTCCTGCATCCTTTGTTTTTCCCCGATATGCGATATGCGGGACCCAGTGGCAACCTGCCACTTGGCACTTCCCCATTCACTAGGACCTTTTCCATGTCATCCAATCCTGCCACATAGACAAGTCAAACTTGAACTTTGACTCTCTCTAACTTCTACATACGAACTTAGATTTGAGTATCGTTCACACTGTTGGATTTAGAATGACAAGCTCTTTAATCTAGAGCTGAGTTTGACAAGATTTTGACACTTTTGTTTTTGAAAATAATTTTGAGCACCTGATCACTCCTCCCCACTGGAAGCCTTTTGGACCCCAAAAGATTTATATTCAGTTTTTGAACAAATGAGGGTATTTTTCCCTCACCTTCCCCACTTCAATCCAATTGGCCTTTGATGGATGTGTACCTTTGAGACCCACCCGAAGATGATCGATACTTCCCCTTTTATTTTTCCTTGACCTTTTGTCAAGTATAGTGTCTTGACATCAAGGAATTTTGGAGAAAAGTCTTCAGTAGATGGAATTTTAACATTCTCCCTTGATCTTCAATCAAAGGAGGTTCATACAATCTCAAATTTTCAACATTAACAACGGAATAGATTTGCATATATGAAGGCAAATCAAGCTTGAAAGTATTATTACCAACCTTTTCCAGAATTTTAAATGGACCATAGCGAATTGGTTTCAGCTTTTTACCTTCACCTTGAAGCCTTTCCTTTCTAATGTATAGCCAAACTTCATCACCTACTTGAAACTGATGATCCACACGATGCTTATCATGTCTTGCTTTATACTTGCCTTGACTCTTTTCTAGTTGTTCTTGAACTGTTTGGTGAATTAATAATTTTTCTTAATGAATTTCTTTGCTCTGTCTATGTCACTATGTCCATCTACAGCTACATCTTTCTCAAAGATGAAATCCAAAGGCGGTTTATGAAAATATCGAAGACATGCCTCGAAAGGCGAAGTTAGAGTAGAAGAGTGTTTTTCTCGGTTGTAAGCATGTTGAATATAATGCAATTGTTCATCCCACAACTTAGGATGTTTGCTGCAATAACCTCTTAGTAAATGAATAAATTTCATGTTAACCACTTCAGTTTGACCATGTGTTTGTGGATGGAAGGTTGTACTTTTCTTCAATTTTGTGTCCATCAAGTTCCATAAACTTGACCAAAATTTCCCAACAAATTGAGAATCATGATGACTTACAATAGAAGTACGCAATCCAAAATGAACCCATTTGAGTTGTTTGTTTAGCTGTAATTTGTTTTTTACAAGGCATTAATATGCACATCTTGTTGAACCTATCCAAAACTACATACAAATAATCATTACCTTTCCTTGATAAAGGAAGACCTCCTACAAAATCCATAGAAACACTTTCCCATGGTCGTGAAGGCACTGGAAGTGGTGTGTACAATCCTAGTTTCCTATTACTATGCTTAGTAACTGCACACAATGAACAACCTTTGATAAAATTTGACACACTTTCAAGCATACAAGGCCAATAAAAATACCTCTGAATATTTTCCATTGTTTTACTTACACCGAAATGTCTAGCAATAAGAGAAGTGTGCACTTCCCTTGTGACATTTACTCTCTCTCCATGTGGAACACAAAGTTTTCCCAAATGATACAACAGATTATTATGTACATTGTAGTCTAATTCCTCAACTTGGTGGCCTTGACTTAAGTTTAAATATACCTCTTGAAAGTCAGCATCATGTGCGTATTGTTCAACATAACTTTCAGGCATAACATAATGATTCTTGAGTAAAATGGCTACATTAATAGTTGGTCTAGAAAGCATATCAGCAACTTTGTTATAAATACCTTTCTTGTACCTGATTACCAAGTGGAATTGTTGTAAAAATCCCATCCAACGAAAGTGCCTTGACTACTGCAATTTGGTTTGAGATTGCATATATTGCAAAGGTTGATGATCGGTGTGAATAATGGTTTCTTTTCCCATCAAGTAATGATTCCATTTCTTCACACTTTTCACCAATGCATAAAGCTCTTTATCATACGTAGGATAATTAATAACAACACCTTTAAAAATATCAGATTGAAATGAAATGGGCTTACCATGTTGTAAAAGAACTGCACCCATGGCGTAGTCACTTGCATCTATCTGTATTTCAAAGGGTTGTTTTAAGTCCGACAATGCTAAAATTGGGGTTGAATTGATCTTTTGTTTCAAAGCATCGAATGCTTTTTGTTGTTTTCCTCCCCACTGGAAGACAACCTTCACGTTGGTTAAAGCATGTAGTGGAGCTGCTATGGAAGAGAAATTGGAAATGAACTTCCTCCAATACTACACTGCTCCCAGTAAACTCCTTACTTCTGTGACTGATTTGGGTATTGGCCAATTCACAATGACTGAAACTTTAGAGGGGTCAATCTTCAGCTCACCTCCTCCAACTATGTGGCCCAAATACACTAAGGAAGTTTTTACGAATTCACATTTAGACATATTCATAAATAACTATTCTTTTCTCATGATATCCAAAACTTTCCTCACATGCTTGACATGCTCTTCTCGTGATTTGCTGAATATCAAAATATCATCTAAATAGACAATTACAAACTCATCAAGAAATGATCTTAAAACATCATTCATAACTCTCATGAATGTAGCTGGAGCGTTTTAAAGACTGAAAGGCATAACCAGCCACTCAAACAATCCTTGTTGGTTTTAAAAGAAGTCTTTCGAATATCCTCCTCATCTATTCCAACTTGATGATATCCACTTCTCAAGTATAATTTAGTGAAATATTTTGCATTCTTCAACTGATCTAGCAAATCATCTATTTTGGGCAGTGGGTATTGATTCTTTATTGTAATCTTATTCAAAGATCAATAATCTACACACATGCGCCAGGTTCCATCTTTCTTGGGTACCAATACAATTGGTGAACCACATGGTGAAGACGAGGGACGAATTAAACCTTTATCTAACAATTCCTGGACTTGCTTCTTCAATTCTAAACTTTCTAAAATTGACATTCGATACATACCAATGTTTGGGAGTGGATAGTCTTGCAGTAGCTGAATTGTGTGTTGAATTCCCCTTTTTGGTGGCAATCCCTTTGGTTCTCGAAACATGTCTCCATATTGATTGACCACATCAACCAATTCAGCTTTCAGCTTCACATCATAGCCTGCAAAGGATTGTTTCTCCATGTCATTCTTCTGCTTGATCATAAGGAGCACGAGACTCTTGCTAGAATTGACCTGTCGCTTCATTTCCCCTGCGCTTGCTAAAGACATACTAAGCTTTCTACGATGGGCTCTCACAATATACTCCACTCTGTCTTTGAAAAAATGATATTTTTCTCAAATCGGTCGAAAACAACTTTCCTTTCATACAGATACGGGCGTCCCAACACAATCCCAGAAATATCTAAGGGCACAACGTCTAGTTCGACTTCATCAAAGAAATTGGCAATAATTGCAAAGCTGAAAACACATTTCCGTGAGACTTGAAAATTGGCATCCTTGGTTATCCAACCCAATGGATACAGTTTATGATGAGGCACTGTTTCCAGATTCAATTTCTTGACAGAATCTACAGAAATTAAGTTGGCCTGAGATCCACTATCAAACAGCGTATCAATCTTAGTGTGTTTGTAAATAACTCTTAATCCAGGTGGATGTTGGTGGCCACCCACCTATCCCATTTGGACCCACAGAACTATCTCT
The DNA here is from genome assembly GCA_031772625.1 of Pinus tabuliformis. Classification (NCBI taxonomy): domain Eukaryota; kingdom Viridiplantae; phylum Streptophyta; class Pinopsida; order Pinales; family Pinaceae; genus Pinus; species Pinus tabuliformis. The sequence continues at coordinate 321,314,882 of CM062809.1, forward strand.
TTCAGTTTTTCAGTTTCCTTAATTATAGCGCAGTTTACTATTTTTAGCAGTTTTTCGGGTCCTAAACTTCCAGAGCTGTTTTGAGGCCCTAAACGACATTTTTTTGGAAATCTACCGCCAAGCGATTTTTCTGATAAAAATCATCTTTTCCGTCGTAGTCCTCGGAGAGATCTTTCCAACGGGCTATCATGCGAGTCAAACGGAGATAATACGACCAATTCGCGACCCCGGGAATTTGGCTGTCCAACTCACCCCAAAACGGGGCCCACAGTTTAGTGTTTCATCTTCTAGGGTTAGGTTTTGGAATGTGAAGGGTTTTCCATTGTTTCTCAATAATAAATAGGCCTTCGAGCCTCATTGTAAACACAGTTCGGAACAGTTCAGAGGCATCTCTTCTCAGAGATAAGCTACCATCGCCCTAGCTGGGTTATTTCTCTTTCTATTTGTAAACATATTTCAGTATTTCCCATTAATGAAATGAAGTATTATTTCCGCTGCATATCTGTCTTTATGGTTATCTCTATATTTTATTGTGTTCCTGTTTAAATCCGGATCAGTGGTATCAGAGCGGTCTGCTTTTTCTCTGTTTTTCTTTGCATGTCCCCAACGAGGTCGGGATATAAGGAGTTAGGGCTTGAATTGGTCGAACCTTTGCAAGACCAGCCTCACAAATCTCGACGACCTCCCATGGCGGATGAGAAAAAAGACAAGGGGGAAGGAGATCCTATCAGAATCTTGCTCGAAGAAGCCCTCGAGCGGCAAAGGAACGCGATGATGGATAGCTTTGCGCAGATCCTTCAACGGCTACCCAGAGGCGACGCATCGGCTTCCAACAGCTACTTTGGAAACACCACACCGTTTAAGGTACAAGTTAATTTTGAAATCCCCATCTTCGAGGGTCAAATAGACGCAGATGCCATAGATAAATGGTTAAATCTGCTAGATGGGTATTTTTCTATTCATGAATTTTCAAGTCGGGAAAAGATCGTTTTCGCTCTTCTCAAAGCAGCTCCCCACGTCAAGGACTAGTGGGAAACATACTGCGAGCAGAAGGATGAAAGTACAAGCTTACTGTTTTCAGCCGCCCCCACTTGGAATGAATTCTGGGATGCCATCAAGCAGCAGTACTACCCTGTCAAAAGCTATGAGGACAAATACATCAAATGGACCACACTGTGGCAGGGACGACACCAAGATGTGCCAGAGTTCACAAATATTTTTCATACCCTTCGCATACAGTTGGGTATCAAAGATTCTGAGCTGCATCTGGTACTCAAATACTGTGGCTGCCTACACAGATACATCCAGGAAGAGATGGAGTTCTTGAACATCTCCTCACTCGGCACAGCATACCGATACGCTGTCAAAATCAAGCAAAAGTTCAAACAGAAGAAGCGAGACTTTGGATCTGCAAATCCGAAGCCCAAAGGACAAAGCCAAGGCGGGGTGATCCAAGACAACCCCTCGAAGCTGCAAGGAAAGAACAACACCACGAAGCTGAAGAAGGACACAGGAAAGTGGTGTGAGTTCCACAAGAGTCCCACTCATAACACAAGTGAGTGTCGGACCAAGCAGTCGCTGGTGGCCGAGTTGAAGGCTTCCGAATCAGATGCATGTTCCGACTCTGAGCCAGAACCCGACAAGGGGGATGGCAAAGGGAAGCAAATCATTGATGTGGATCCTAGTGCCACTATTGCCATTGCCAAGATCCAGAAGAATGAGATTGAAGAGCCAAAGGAGGGGGAACGTCTTTTCCACTCACAGATGTGGGTGAAGGGTTCACCGCTACAATTCATTGTTGACAGTGGCAGCCAAAAGAACCTCATTTCAGCAGAGGTCGTGAAGTGGTTGGGCCTACCAACTACGCCACACCCACAACCATACAATATCGGGTGGCTTCACGAAGGACGAGATCTCAAAGTTCGCCAGCAGTGCCGCCTTCCCTACAGCATCAAGCCCTTCACAGATGAGGTATTGTGTGATGTTACACCTCTGGATGTTTGTGATGTACTATTAGGCCAGCCATACTTGTGGAGGTGACATGCTGTGTATGAGTCAAGGCCTCGCGTTGTCATTATTTCTTTGGATAATTCATTATACAGGATACCAGAGGTAGCTCCACCTACCGCCACCTCTTTGATCACTACTAAGAAAGGCAGCAAGCTCATCTCACAAACTAGGAAATTTATTTTCTGTCTGGTTCTCTCCCAAAGTAAGGGGAAGATCGTTGCTACATCCATGACCCCTGCAAAGGGTTACTCCAAGCAACAGCAGCAACATAGGGATACAGTCATGACAGAACACAGGAAAAACTTCTCCTTATCCAGAGGGGTACCACACAAGTTTCAGGTGCGACAAAGTTTGGTTACATCTGCAGAGAGAACGCCTTACCAGAACCCATCAGAAACTCAGACCACTTCGACATGGTCCTTACACCAGTAACAAGGCTGTGGGCAACAATGCTTTGAAGCACAACATTCCTCCATTCCTTCACTTGCACCGATTGTTCAATGTGGACCATCGCCGACCATGCTTCCCACCATTTCTGGACACATCAGAGATTGCAGAATAGGTCACCAGAGACCCAGCTCAGCAGAAGCTTCCTCATCTCAAGGAGGAACTCAACGCAATGGGGACCATTGCTTCCTAAGGGGGAGGAATGATCCAGGTGGATGTTGGTGGCCACCCACCTATCCCATTTGGACCCCCAGAACTGTCTCTTTCAGTTTCCTTAATTATAGCGCAGTTTACTATTTTTAGCAGTTTTTCGGGTCCTAAAATTCCAGAGCCGTTTTGAGGCCCTAAACGACGTTTTTTTGGAAATCTACCACAGCGATTTTTCTGATAAAAATCATCTTTTTCGTCGTAGTCCTCGGAGAGATCTTTCCAACGAGATATCATGCGCGTCAAACGGAGATAATACGACCAATTTGCGACCCTGGGAATTTGGCTGTCCAACTCACCACAAAACGGGGCCCACAATTTGGCGTTTCATCTTCTAGGGTTAGGTTTTGGAATGTGAAGGGTTTTCCATTGTTTCTCAATAATAAATAGGCCTTCGAGCCTCATTGTAAACACAGTTCGGAACAGTTCAGAGGCGTGTAGCCGACACATCTCTTCTTAGAGATAAGCTACCATCGCACTAGCTGGGTTATTTCTCTTTCTATTTGTAAGCATATTTCAGTATTTCCCATTAATGAAATGAAGTATTATTTCCACTGCATATCTGTCTTTATGGTTATCTCTATATTTTATTGCGTTCCTGTTTAAATCCGGATCAACTCTGGTATGGAAGAACTCTATTCTGTTTTCCTCATTTGAAATGTTATTGGAGTTATTTGTTGCACTAGTTCTTGCCACAGCTTCCTCTTTTCTTGTCTTTTCCACAACTTTCCCTTTAGTGACTATGGTTGAAATCTTCGTTTCATCACCTGAGTCAGAACCCAAGTCTTGTTGTGCAACAACGTTTGTCCTCTGTTTCCCTTTATTGTTAGATTTCTTCAGTCGTAATTCTGGATGAAGCTTCCAACAATGCGCTTCATCATGGCCCGCTTTGGAACAATTCTCGCACACAGGTTTCTCCTCTTCTTTCTTAACAAAAGCATTTAAATTCTTTTTCTTTCCTTTTAATTTCTTCCCTTTTTCACCACTCTGAAATGGCTTCTTCTTACCTTCTTGTACATTTTTCCCTCTTACTTCAAGGTGTGTATCTTGAACACAGACCTCATCAAGATTAGTGCGACTAAACATAAGAATGGTATGTCGAAGATAGTTGTGCCGCCCTCCTATGTATTTCAGCAAAGTGTCTTGTGACTGTAAGTCTACTCCTAGCATAAGAGTTCTTTTCCTAAACTCTTGAGTATACTCTTACACATTTTGACTTTTTAACTGTCTGAAATTTTTCCAATTCATGATAGCTTTTCGCATATGAGCTAAAGGGTAGAACTATCTTTTTATAGCAGCAATGAAATCAGACCAATTAATAGAGATCTTACCATGGTTTTTGATCTCGTCTCGATTCCTTGATTCCCACGATACAAGTGTTGCACCCTCCATTCTCAACGAAGCCAACTGAATTTTGATATCATCCTCTTGAAGGTTTTGAATTCTACAATATGTTAGGGTCCCACCCTAACCCCCTTATTTATGTAATGGGATCACGTCATAGTCAAGAGTCAATAAAGCCCATATTAATAATTGTAAGTGGTTAATCCGCAATTAATGACGGGACCACAGTTAGTTGCAAATGGGTCGTAGTATTAGATAGATGGTATTAATAAAACCCACGGTATTGGCCCGTGGTATTACATGTATGAGTCATATATAAAGGATAGAGACTCCTTACGAGGAGCATCGTGTCTTATTTTGTAATCGAGCTCTGCTCTATTGGAGGTTGCCCCCTCGAAGAGGCAAGTGAACATTACTCTCTGAATAATAAAATCATTGCTATTCTGTGTTCTGGGTATATTTTCTTCGCATATTCTGTATTTGGGTATCATTTTGCAGGTTAAGAGCATAACAAGTGGTATCAGAGCACTTTCCAGGGCCGGTGGGATCTCCATTTCTTAGCAAAAAAAATTTTGGCTAGAGACGTGTTCCGGCGTCTTTAAACCACGGGATCTATCATTGAGCGCATAAACCTGCGGATTTGGGGAGGCATGCACGCAGGAAATACAAGAGGTGGTCACGTCTGTTGGACTCCCTTGTAACCCCTGTGGGTACCCCTTCGAGTAGTAGCGCATTAGACAAAATCGCGCACGGACTGTCTTCCACGTACCCTCTGGGTATATTGGAAGCCCCCTAGGCTCCCTTGAAACCTCGCCATAGATAAACCGTCGGCCGTCTTGCGGCTACAGTACACTGAGAACAGCACTCGGAGAGATTACTCGCCCGTACGATAGGGTAGTCGGGTTGTACGGCTAAGGGTACGGTTGATCCTCCTTAGTTAGAGCCCTGAAACATTGGGCCGAGTACTACTGCCAGACCCTTATGTATATTGCGATCTGTAGCACCTGACACTCCTCAAGACCATAGTTCCCTTTTCTATCGGAGGATCACACATCATCTCTTCCAGACCCGCTTGTGCAAAGGGGTGCAGCAGCAACAGACATCAGTCCCGCAGTCTCGAGTTCACAGATCAGTTAGTGAAATTTTTTTTTTAGGCGGTCCCAATTTTAAAAAAAAGTCAGGTTGGTGTATGGTAGAAGCTAGAGCTCAAGCGATGGCCAATGAAAGGATGGACAAACTTGAAGAATCAGTGCAAAACCTCCACATTCAACTTAGCGGACTATGTAGCATGGTCGAGAAAATAGTCCCGAAGGGCAAGGAGCAAGCCCACGAGGAGGAGTATAATGGCAATGGACACAATGAGGGTGAGTCTAGCCACTCTCCTCACGTCTGGCACACCCACCAACAACCCAGTCAGCGACCTCCCAAGTTGGATATGCATAAATTTGACGGTTCTCACCCGTCGGCATGGATAGCACAAATGGAGCAGTATTTCAAACTGAATCACATCTTCGATGATGAGACTCAGCTTATGTTGGGGAGCATGTACTTGGACAATGAAAGGTGGCAATGGTGGGAATGGCATCAACGTTGCACTGGACCTTTTAGGACTTGGACCAAATTCACCAAAGCTCTTCAAGACCGCTTTGACCAGGAATCATCTTTTTTGGGTCGTCTTACTAAGCTCCGACAGAATGGTATAGTGGATGAATATATTACAGCTTTTGAAGCCTTAGCCTTCCGCACTTGGGGTCTCTCAGATGTGTTCTACACGGAATGTTTTATTAGCGGTCTTAAAGAAGCTATCAAAGCCCAAGTCCTACTGCACCACCCTCCCACATGGACAGAGGCTTGCAAGGTAGCTCGTAACGTGGAACGTGCATTAGTAGCCCAATACAGTCGCCCAAATTTCTCAGCTAAAGGTCGCCCCCCATAGGCTCACAACACGACTCAAACACTTAAGGTCCAAAAGGTGTCACCTGCGGAAATGGCCGAAAGAAGAAAGAAAGGCCTATGTTACTACTGTGATGAAAAATACTCCCCAGGCCATAAATGCAAGGAGCCCAAATTTTTTCAAATTGATGCCACTGACTACAGCTCAACAGAGGAAGATCCACCACTTGAGGAACATGAGCCGCTAGAAGAATACAACCAAAAGGACAATGTCTTTGACGAACCAATTATTTTGTTGCATGCTTTGGCAGGGATTTCTTCCCCTCAAACTCTCAAAATCAGAGGTTTTATTAAACATCGCCCAGTAGTAGTCTTGATTGATAGTGGAAGTACACATAATTTCATCCATCAAAAAGTCGCAGAAGCAGTGCATTGTTTTGTATGAGCAGTTTCTAACTTCCTAGTTCAAATTGCGGATGGAGGCACAATGAAATGTGAAGGCCGCTGTGAAAATGTCAAACTTCAAATGGGGGATTATCAGTTGAAAACCCACATGTTTGCCATACACATGGGGGGTTGCGACATTGTCCTCGGTGCTGAATGGCTCCGCACTCTTGGGCCAATCACAATGGATTTCCAAGAGTTATATATGAGTTTTAAGCAGAACAACTACACACACACCCTCCGTGGACTCCAGGCGGGAGCCCCCTCTATCATCAGCTCGCATAGGATGGAAAAATTGTTAAAAAAGGGCAATCATGGAGTTGTAGCTCAATTTAATTCCATCCAGGCAGTCGAAACCAAGCCTCTGCCAATTCATCCTGAGATGAAATAGATTTTAAATAACCATCTGTCGGTCTTTGACAAGCCTCATGAGCTTCCACCCTCGCGAGGGGAACATGATCATAGCATCACCTTGGTTCCAGGGGCCCAACCCCCAAATGTGCGCCCATATAAATATTCGTTCACCCAAAAGAATGAAATAGAAAAAATAATCAAGGAACTTTTGGAAGCAGGTGTCATTCGTCCCAGCATTAGTCCTTATTCATCCCCAGTGGTCATGGTGCTCAAGAAAGATGGGGAGTGGCGGATGTGTCCCCACTTCAGGGCCCTCAATAAGTTGACAGTCAAAGATAAATGTCCCATCCCGGTGGTTGATGATTTGCTGGATGAACTCAATGGGGCTCAATTCTTCACTAAGTTGGATCTTCGCTCAGGCTACCACCAAATTCTATCCAAGATATTTGACTTTTAGATTTACTTTTAAAATAAATTATATCATATATATGGGGGCATGGTTGCTAATATTAATATTACTATATTTATTTCAGGATGTTGATAGGGAGGATAGAGATGACGCAGTGTGTAGTATGGTGTATGAAGCGAGGACAAGGCTGCGGGATCCCATCATGGGCCATGCAGAGCTATCTAGTCAACCATGGCCGCTGTAGTGGAATGTATTTTGTATTTAGTGCTTGTAGGGTAATCATAAGAATCTTATGTCAATAATGGAATTAGATGCAGGTGAGTTTTATGTACTCTTCGGAAATTCTGATGTGAAATAGATAGTAAAATTAGAGGACTCTATGGTCGTTTGAAAATGAGTGCATATTGTGATTTCAGTGGTGGCAGGATAGAAAATGTTGCGTACTCTCTTTTTCCAACCTGACTTTTTTATCATTTCCACGTGTTTGAACAGTTTGTCGCTGTCATATTTGGTAGAGTTTGGACTGAGGCTACAAAGATGTTGCAATTGGATTTCTTTACAAAAACCAAAACTAGTGATATATAAAGTAATTTGTCTGATATATATAGTAATTTGTCTATGTTGCAGTGAAATTTTATGACCACTATGCTATAGGTTAAAAGAATTAGTTATTATGTTTTATAGATATAGTTGTTGTAAAATATACCATTTTATATATTTTATTGAAAGTTTTTTGCGTTTTATATTAATATATATATATGAAATATGTTATAATATTGATTATTTAATTCATGAAGCGATGTACATTTTTATTTAGAATTAATATAGTTAAATTAAACTAAAATAATGAAAATATATATTTTTTTCATTTAGTCAAAGTCAGTATATTAAAGATTTTATGAAAACTAAATAATAAGAGTATTTCAACTAACTATAAATTTAAAATATTTTGCAATTTTATTCCATTAATTTAGTCATTTTTTGTACTTTTCAAAAATAAATAGGATTAATTTCACAAAATTAATAAAAATTAAAAAAAACAATCAAAATAAGTCTATTTGCATCTACCAAAAAAAATCCAAATATCCTATAACATCTTGATAAGACCAACACCTAAACACTAAACAAAATGACAAAAATATAATAAATACAAAGAAGATAAAAATGGCATTCCTAAACTTTGGTTATTAACACTCATAGGAATTCTGAAACTTTTGCTCTGAGTAAATTATAATTAAAATAAACAAAATGACAAGAATTCCTAAACTTCTTGCTTTAAGTCAATTATAATTAAGATAAACAAAATGACAAAAATATAATAAATACAAAGAAGATAAAGAAAGCATTCCTAAACTTCGTTTATTAGCTAATAGGAATTATGAGAAACTTTTGCTTTGAGTAAATTATAATTAATATAAAATTGATCCAAACCAAAATTTATTATAAATGAATTTATAAACCATTACATTAGTTTAATTATTATATAAATTAATATAAATAAAAGAATAATTAAAAAAATTTATATAATAATATGAAAATGAATAAAATAATAATAATTGGTAATTAAAGGATTTGTGAGTATGTTACTGACATTAAATATCGCCTTGCTGTTTTATTTTGGCAGAGCATACAAAAAAATCTACTTATCATATTTGCATTGAGAAGGCTCAAGTCATTGTTAGGGTTAGTCATTTCCATCATCGTAAACTGATGGAAGTCCTAGAAATCAAAAAAATACTCAATAATTTGAATAGAGTTATATATGTCCTCCTAGTTTTTTAGGTTTCTTTTTGGATTTATTTTGTTTGTTTATTTATCTATGTAGGTATTGGTGTCCTTTTTATAGTATTTGTTTTTGGTTTATTTTTCATTGTGTTTTCTTAATTATTTTATCATCTTATTCACTCTTAACTCCTTTTAGTATTTTTGTTATTTTTTTAATGGACCTCAGCATTATATTTTATTGTTGACATGTTTTATTTATTGATTACTTTTCTTTTCACTTGTGTATATTTTTGTTTTATTTTATTTATTTTCCATTTATTATTATTATTTTATTTATTTTATTTCCATATCTTGGGTTTTGACTCCTTTTTATAATTTTTTACTTTTGGGGAATAATAGAATTTTTTAATAATATTTTATTTTAATAAATTAATATAAATATTATTTTTCAAAAACTAGCCTCTTTTAATAAATTAATATCATAATTTAAATTTTATTGTTAAAATAATATTTATTTTTAATATATTAATAAATTAATATCATAATTTAAATTTTATTGTTAAAATATAGGTCTTATTTCAAATTATGGTCTTTACATTGCTCTCTATTTAAGCCTTTGTCATGTTAATTGGGTCTCCACATTGCGCTTTATTTAAGCCTTTGCCATGATTTTGGTCATGATGTTTGGTTTGAAACTGCCAAAACTTCCTTTTATATAATTTCACTGAAAACCTTTTTCTTAATTCATTATGAATTCCAGAAGATTGAATTCAGAAAATAAAAATAAAAAACGATTAAAAAAATTACCCACAAAATTACAATTATCTTCTAATTTATTTTTGTTGTGATCTAGTTTGCAGCTTTTTCATGTTTTGAACTCTCTCGGTATGTCACAGAAGAGCACCGACCATCATTAAGCCGAGGTCAACTCACAAGTTCTTACAAGTATCCGACTGAAGATCCAATTGTGCAATGGAATGTACAGTTTGTATATATTTGACTCTTCAAAACGTATCATCGTTAACATTTTTCCATGAGCTGGAAGCTCAAAACAATGGTTTTCGCGTGGTCAGTCAAACCATTTGTTTTAATTTATTTCACATCGTTAATACCACCGAATGAGTGGTCCACCATGCAGCAATCATGGCAAGGGAGTTAGCTATCTGTCTCATTATTTTTTCTTTCGGCATAATTTCTAGAATACAAGTTTTAATGGTCCGGAAATTTAATTTTCAGAATATAAGTTAACTATTGGATGTATTTAAAAATATATTTTAAACAATTAAAAAATAAGTTTTTGTCCCTCTAAAAAACTATTTTATTTATAAGTTTGACAATAGTTTTATTTATAAGTTTGACTATTGTGGCACATCCATATAATTATGCCTAAGTAACAATGGTAAATTTAAAATAAATAAATATATATATATATATATATTGATCAATATAATGTTTATATTTCCTAATGGTGAAAACGCTAAAAACATTAATGTAATTTAATTTCTTTTATAAACATAACCATAAGTTCTTCAGTGTTGGATTCGGTCTAGACTTTCAGAAACTAATTATTTGTGTTTATAAGCTTTTGGGTTGGCCAGGACTATCGACCCAGCCTCAATCCTGGTTTTCCCTAGGTGTTAGATCAAGATCCATTTGCGGCACTACCCAGAACTAAGAAATTATATGAGGCAAGTACCCACCTTACTGTGGAAAAACCCTCGGTAAAATAATGGACTATTGCTTCTTTTCCACATGACTTCTGTTCTCCGGATTGTATCATTATTCTGCTACTCCTGTGTATTAACAATGTTGAGAGCTTAAGGGTTTAATTCATGTTCAGTTTGACTATTATTCGGATGTGTTGCAATTTTTGTATTTGCATAGAGTTACAATGGTTATATTATATATGTCTATTACTGTGATTAGAGTGGTTCTTGTCTCTTCTTGGTATTCGAACATAATCTAGCTCCATGCAAAATCGCATATTCATTCTTCGCTAATTCAGTTACATTGCACATTTAAGTTGTAAGTTTTATAAGCTCTATACATATTTGTTTTGTCTTTAGAAGTACTTAATCGCATACTTTGGTTTTCTACTCTCTTTCCCCGAAGGGTCTAATGTCCGAGTTGTTTTCCTTTATGAAATATAAGTTAAATTTCCTGTCAATTCCATATTTAGAGGATTAAATAGTTGTTCTATAATTTGTTCAATGAGTTTGTAAACATTTTCTTATACAGAATAATATTAATAATTCTTTCATTTACAAGAGCAAGTTATTCGTTCAATTCGGTATAATAAATATTTCAACCATATAGTAGACCTACTACCTATACAGCACAAGGATATACTAATTTGAGTATTCATTAATTTCTTGTCATCTGTCGGATACCAGACCTTAGATTACTTGTTTTTTTCCTCCCAAATGTGAGACCAAACTCCTGAGTTGTTCTTCACAGGTAGGTTTTCTTCTTTAGACTAACAGTCTTAACCTATCATAGTTATTTGGTCCTAACCAGACTTAGCTTCATGAACCCATCTGACATTTCAGCACGGTGTTCTCATTCTCAATTTTAACTTTTTTCCTCTTTCTTGATCTTAGGTACGCATACCCTCTTGATCTCTTCCTTGAGAATAAATCTCCAAGGAAGTAGTTAGGGATAGGTAACCACCTATCCTAACTACCTAACATGTGAGAAATACATCATTGTAATTATTATGACATTCCACTTTCTGCATAGCTTAATCAAAATAAAAAAGATATATATATATATATATATATATATATATATATATATATATATATAGATATATATATATATATATATAAACTTGTAATAGTATTCAGTTTGTTTAACTGCAGTAATTAAATATTTACAATTATTGGGGACATCACATCTTCCCCCCAAGATTAAACATCATCCCGATGTTTCTCTATTGTAAATAGATTTGGAAAAGTCTTCCTCATAACCTATTCATCTTCCCAGGTGGCCTCCTCTGGCCCAAAGTGCTGCCATTGCACTTTAACTTGGGTGACAACTCGTTTCCGCAACATTACTTCTCTTCAATCGAGTATACCCAGAGGCTCGACCAAGAACTCGCCTTCTGGTTCGACCTGTATATCTTGTCAATTGATTATATGTTTAGGATCATATATGTATTTTTTTAACACAAAAACATGAAAAACATTATGCACACATATATGGTTGGGCAAAGCAAGCTAATAAGCCACTAGTCCAATTCGAGCCAGGATGTGGAAAGGACCACAAAATCGGGGAGCTAATTTAGCACACCCACCCCATTACAGGGTACTCTTCTTGGCTCGTACACGAATGTAAACATGATATCCAACTTGAAATTCTCGAAAACTTCTCTTCCGGTCAGAAAAATTCTTATGTCAATCCTGAGTGGTCTTTAAATTTGAGCGTACTTTTTTAACCATATCTTCCATTTCTTTTAACATGTCAGGGCCTAGCATTAATCTATCTTTTGGGCCACCCCAACTCGAGGGTGTCCTGCACTTGCGTCCGTATAACACCGCAAACGGACTCATTTCCAAGGACATATGGTAGCTGTTATTATAAGCAAACCCCACTAAATGTATATAATCCTCCCATTTAGATGGTTCTTGCATTACATAATTTCGCAACATATCTTCCACTATTTGATTTACTCGCTCAGACTGCCCATCCGTCTAAGGGTGGTAGGCAGTGCTAAAATGAAGTTGTGTGCTTAAACCTCCAAATAAGGTTTTCCAAAAAGCTGATGTAAATTTTACATCACGGTCGGAGATTATGATCTTTGGTATTTCGTGTAATCTAAAAATAGTTTGCATGAATATGTTAGTAATTTGAACGGCCTTGTAAGTTGATTGTATTCGTATGAAGTGAGCAAATTTGCTCAACTTGTCTACTACCACCAATATAGAGTTGTTCTTCTTTTTAGACTTAGGTAGTCTTGTAATAAAATCGATGGAAATAGTTTCCCACTTCCATTCCAGAATAGGCAATGAGTGGAGTAGTCCAGTTGGGTGTCAGTGTTCCGTTCTCACTTGTTGACACTCCAAACAGTAAGCCAAATATTCAGCTACTTCTTTCTTCATTCCAGGCCAGAAATATTCCTTTCTGAGTTCAGTGATTAATTTCTGATATCGGGATGGCCTGCATAAGGAATTTTATGATATTCGTCTAAAATAAATTGTTTAATATTTTTCTGATTAGGCACATACATTCTTCCTCTATAATTCAGTGTACCTTCTTGATTTACCTCATGCCCTAGTTGTTGTTCTTTGTTGTCCATAATTTTAGCTTGCTTCCATAAAAAATTATATTCAGGATCCTGTATTGCTGCTTCTTAAATGTGCTCTTTAAAAGTGGTACGCACTTCACTGAAAGAGACTTCATAAATGCAGTTTACTTTTCGACTTGAGGAATCCGTGACTTGATTCTCCTTCCTTTCAAGTGCTTGATTTCAAAGTCAAATTCACTCAAGAAGGCGACCCAACGGGCTTTCCTAGCATTCAGAGTGGGCTGCTTAAAATAGTTAATTAAACTATGATGATCAATCATTAATAAGAATTTCTTACCCATCAAGTAATGTCGCCATATCTTTAATGCGTGAATTACTATCATTAGCTCTAAATCATAGGCTGAATACTTTTGTTCGTGCTCCTTAATTTTCTGAGACTCATAAGCAATAATTCTAGCCTCCTACATTAGTACGTCGCCTACACCTTCCTTGTTGGCATCTGTGCAAACCACATAATCTTTATTCGGATCTGCAATGCTCAAAATGGGTGCGATGGTAAGTAAATGTTTAAGCTGGTCAAAACTTCTTTCACAATCCATGGTCAAATTAAAATTTTGTCCTTTCTTTTACAGAGAGGTAATGGGATATGCCACTCTCGAAAATCCTTCAACAAACCGCCTATAGTATCCTATTAGACCCATAAATGATCTTATATCATCCATGTTCTTTGGTACTGGCCATTCCATTATAGTTTTTATTTTCTTCGGATCTATAGAAATTCCATCTCTGATAATAACATGTCCTAGATATTGGATTTGCTCTTTAAAGAAATCATATTTGATGTACTTGGCGTACAGCTGATTCTCCCTTAAGATTTGCACGACAATACATAGGTTCTCTTTATGTTCTTCTATATTCTGAGAGTAGATTAGTATATCATCAGTAAAAATCAATACAAATGTTGGCTTGATGGGCCCTGACCCAGGTTCAGCGTTAATTAGCCAAGCAAATCCCTACACTACTCACCCTTTCGGCATCAGTCCGCAAAGCACGAACTAAATTCTCACCGAAACAGTATGGGGGGATGCAGGAACCAAGTTTCTGCATCGTGAGATAGTTGTGATGTCGTTTTATACCCTAACCCTTCCTTTGCACAGACCCATAAGCCCTTTAGGGCTTATCAATGTACTTCTCTTATTCGTCTTTGAAACCTTCGCGAAGGTCTCCAATCATCCTTCACGGACCCTAAATAGTCAATGTAGATGCTTACGCACCTCTGTAATTATTCTTACTTGTGTGTCTACCCTGATTAGCTTAAGTATTAGTTAACTTCAACATGCATTATGATTATCTTTGCGTAAACAGATATTCTTACTTGCGTTCATATGACAAAGTAAAACACATAGATTCGCGCATCAATATAGCATTAAATCATAAACCCAATATTCAACATAACAAACACAACCATTCATAACAGAAGTAAAATAGCTCATACACAAATATTTCTAGAATAATTCTCTTTATTGATGGTTCAAATCTCTAGTGCAGACTCTAACTTCCCTGCACACATAGTTGCAGAGGTTTGCACACTCAGCTGTAGACTTCTACCCCAAGCCTCCACACACTCAGCTGCAGAGCCTCTTCCTACGCTAATACTCTTCGCTCTTAGCTCTCACAAACCCATTACATTTATCAATTGCCCGGTTACTTACTTAGAACTGAACTAAAAACTTTGCCTTGGACTCTTCTAAGACTCCCTTTTTATACATTCCCATGGCCCGCAGACCAAGGGCAGATCTCATCAAGTCAACACAAGCTACATAAACTAAGGGCGGAAACCCTTTTTGACTGTCTACACCTTTGCGCTTCACGACCACAAAATGCAGAGAATTTACATTCATTATACAAAACTTGGGCCTTTAGCCCCAAAACTTGGGCTTTTAACCCCAAAATTGACCATAGGGTACCTGTTCCCAACAGGCCCCCAACACAAATCTGGTGACTCGCCCCGAGTCACTCGGACGGTGTGGAGTTCTTGTCACGAAGACCTCCCAGCTCCACCTGTACAACTGTAACCTCGGCGGTATATTGGTCGTCGCTTGCTTACCCTGCTTGACCAGCTGCTCCGTCGCTGGTTCTGCGGTATCTGCCTGTGTTTTCTGTTATGTCGCCTGTAGACTGGCCAATTTCCCTTC
Organism: Pinus tabuliformis; assembly: GCA_031772625.1. Taxonomy (NCBI): domain Eukaryota; kingdom Viridiplantae; phylum Streptophyta; class Pinopsida; order Pinales; family Pinaceae; genus Pinus; species Pinus tabuliformis. The sequence goes on from CM062809.1 coordinate 321,330,156, forward strand.
AATGGAGGCAGTGAGTACATAGGCTTCCTCTAGCTAAGGCCCCAATCTGGCCTTCAATACTGCCTCCTTGCGCTGAGTTGCATCCACCTATTCCTTTAGTTCTTTCGCTTCCTATAGCTTTTCCAACCTCTGTGTGATGGCGATGGTGTGCGTCGTCGCTTTGACTTCATCATACCTCTGTTGCAGCTTTCGTGCCTCATTTTCTAGTCTTTGCAGGTTGGGATCTTCCTACAAATTGGTAACTACTTCGAGTGCCTGCTCAAAGAGCACAGTGCAATCCTTCACAGCAGTGTCAATAGCTGCAATGGCATATTTGACAGCGGTCTCATGTTGCTCTCTAACTTATGGAGGAGTCGAAGGTTGGGCCCTCAACTCAAATTCCATGATTTTAAAGTTTAGTACAAACTTAACCTTAGCCAGCTCTGTTTGTGCCTCACGCACACCTGCAACGAGCTTCCAGATCCTTGCGTCGACTTGTGCATCTTCGGGGATGTTCAGCTCTGGAACATTCTGGCATACCTCAGCCACCATAGTTGTTGTGCGCTCATTCTTTTCTATGATCTTCTTAAGAATATCAATCGCAAACTATTTTTCGACAAACATCTATGCTTTGTTCACCTTCTGCTCACTGATGACATTCAAGGTGCGCTATTCATGAACCCGTATTTCTGCAATCACACCATCTAGCAGGGTTTGAAGGGCTTCACTTGGAAGTGTGACCAAGTTGAACCCAAATTTCTTGATGGTGCTAACAGTGGCCCTATCAGTCTCTACTTCTACGAACAATGCTCCATCCAGTAGTGTGGCAGCCCGGGGATCCATTGTACGGGCCATATCTGTTGTGTCTAAGGTTCCAAGTGCCAAACTACTCAACACTGTGCTGCCCTGCCCTACACTGGTCTGCACCTAAGTAGCCTAGATCTGCGGCTCACGCAGACCTGTTTGAATGGAGACCAAGGCATGTTTCTATTGTTTCTTGAACTGTTGTAGCAGTTCTGTTGTCATGTCCCTCACTGTATCACCGATATCATTCAAATCACCCTCTGTCAAGGTGATTGGGTCCAGGGATGATTTGCTGGCCTTGGACTTCTTCTGCGGCCCTACTTTCTCTTGCTCCCTTGTGCGCTTAACCCGGAATGGAGTAGTCTCCGGGTCCACTCCTCCCTACTCTGAGCGTTGCTCCTCCTCATCTGTCTGTGGAGAAGGCGACTTCTAACTCCTATCAGAGTCGCGGTCATCCTCTTCCTCCTCCCCTTTTGCCTACATTTTGGTCGCACGCTTTGCTTTGGCTTTGTCCTCAGCTTCCTTCCTTCGTTTTTCGACCAACTACTCCATGTTTAACCTATTCTCTTCCTTCTTCTGCTTTGCGGTAGACTTACTAGACCCAGCTGATAAGTCTGAGGCCTTGCGCCAATTTGTGGGCCAACTCTCCAAAACCGAGGCGATTGCATCATATGTCACCAAGTATGCAAGTTCACACCATTTGTGTGGGGTCCTTCTGCGCTCTGAAGGAAACATAGTGGAAGTTCGCCTTGAACTCCACATTTTCATACAACTGCTAAGAGACAGTCGGTGAGAGCCACAACTTGCAGTTGATGGCGGCATGGATGCTTGATTCCATGAAAATCCAGAATATCTTACTGTCCTTGATCCTTTGGGGGTCCTTCATGGCCCAAAGCGAAGCAAACTTTGATGCTTCTAGTAGCTCCGGTGCAATCGTAGGGAAACTGACTATCCTCTGGTAAGTCCCATGCAACCAATACAATCGACAGCAGCAACCATGCATAGTGGAAAGTCTTGCTTTGATCTTGCAGTTCGCGAGGAACTCATTGCAGAGGTAGTGTGCCCAGTTAAATTGTATGCCCTCCATGCACTAGGCCACTAAAGATACCATCGGTGTTGGCACTTCATCTGCACGACACTTCCTCATAATTTTCCCCACCAAGATTTGGGTGGCTACTTTAACCACGGGGTCGGTTATGTTGGAGATGGAGTAGCCACGTGGCTTCTTGGCAAGCTTGAACTTGTCCTTCATTCATTCGGCGAGGTCGTGCTCACCTGACTTTCTGCCAAATGCCATGGCTGGATTCAAGCCTGAGTGCAGGAGCAAGGTGATCCTATGGATCAACATGTCAGTGATTAGTATCAGATCTCCTAACCATAGGCACCCATCGTGCACCAAGCATAACAGCTGCTTGATCATTATCAAAGTTATGGGCACACGGTTGTAATGCGGCACCCATAGCAGGTTCAACAGTCCTGCCTTATCCACCCCTTTTATCCACTGTCTTGGCTCCAGCGCAGTCACACTAGAGTCTTTATAGAAGACGCGGTGCATGAATGTATCAGTCGCCAAGTGGGGAAAGCACTCTGTATTTGCTAAATCCCAATCCTCCAGCTTCAAAAGGGGGAAACACGCTAAGCGCGGTCCTTCGAATGTAATTTTGTTTGGCAGCAACGGGGTGAAAAGTGTGATTTTGTTCTCGTCGATGTCCTTTAGTACCTTCGCCTTGCCTCGCCCGAAGGGACATATGATGGCAGCTTGGAGATAGGGTTTGACCCGTCAACTTCAATGTCTTTTTCCCCTGTGTCAACATCTTCTATGCCCACACCAATGTCCTTTATGTCCTCGTCAGGTTCCAGGTGTACTACCTTGCCCTTCTCCTGTGTAGTAGGATTTTCCTTCTTCTGGTGTTTCCTTGGTGACTCACACACCGGCGGTGTTACTTTCTGCTTATCCTTCTTCGTCTTGGGACCTTCTTTGGGTGGCATAGGCCTCAGCCTGGGTGACCTCGGTGATTTGGGTGCTTCTGCAGGTACCTCTACACTTGCTACCTCTAGGGCATCTCCCTTAGCTACCATAGCTTCTACAACAATTGCAGTCTCCACGGGTGCCAACATAATGCCAGTTAAAAGCTCTTAAGTTTCCTTCGACAATTTCTCAAACACTGAACTCACTACCAAAGCCTCAAAATAATCAAGGTTCATGTGTGCCTGATAGCTCAACACCTCAATTCTCAAAATGCCAAGTGTTTTTCGTTGGTTGGCCATCTGTAATTTATAGGCAATTTCGAATTTGAATCTGAACGTTTCCCCCCAAAATTGGTTCATAAATGCTAGAGTGGTGGCAGATTTTCAAAGATCTTGCTCTTAAATTTTGACTTAATTGCCGCCCCCCCGCTCCATTTAGCCATTTTCCCACTATCAAGTCATGAACAGTGACCATAACAGTCACTTTCTGGCTACCCTGCGCAGTCTCTCCTTCAATAGTGCAGCTCCCCTCGCACTTCTGTTGAAACTGTGATAATCCTCCATTCCGTGCAGTACCCCAACCGCGTAGCTCTACAACCCGAGTAGTGTAGTTTATAGTCTCGTGCCTCCTTTCAGCTACCTAGAGTGCTAAGACTATGCTTCGACCATATATTCATCTGGTCAGATCCTCGGTGTATGGCTTCAATCGGATACCATTCACCCTCCCTGGGAATGACTCTCCATTCAACACTACCAACTGAACTGCTCCACCATCGGTAATCTCCTTGCTGACATAGGTCCCCATTCAATGCATCCGAAATTTTACTTGAAATTTATCAAACTTGCTGTCATATAATAACACTAAATAATTTACCTTGAAGGTGCACAGTTTGATGTGTCGATCGTACAATGCCTTTCGCGTTCCTTTTGAACTTGCTGATGGAATCCAGCTAGAAACCTATCTTCTTCCAGTTTTGCCAACTGCGCAAGCCTTTCTTCCATGGCTTCGCGATCCGCCATTCCTGTGAATTTCATTATGCGCAGACTAGGTACAATGTGTATTCCATTGGCATCACATATTCAACGCCATAAACCAACCTGAAATTCGTTTGTCCAATCAGCTTCTTACAAGTTGTTCTATAAGCCCATAGCACCGCAAGTACGTGCACATCCCAGTCATTTCTTTGTGTATTGCAAACCTTCATCAGTGCATTCTCCAGTATATTATTAAACACTTCTATCGTGCCATTAGCTTGCAGGTGATATGGAATGCTCTTATGATGGTAAACCTGAAATTCCTCCGTCAACGTGCTGATCATTTCATTAAGAAAATGTGTACCATGACCGCTCATTAAAATTTTTGGACAACCAAACCTTGTCAGCACGTACTCCAAGATGAATTTTGTTGTTGTCACACTTGTATAGTCCTTCACAGGCTACACCTTCGCCCATCTAGTTAAATACTTAGTCGTGGTGATGATGTACCGCGCACTCGCCTTCTTTCCTAAAGTTTGAATTGGTCCCACAAAGTCAATCGCCCATTTCTCAAAGGGCTGTAATGATATCTGCGAATTCAGTAGCAACTCATCCCTCCGTTATGGTCTACTAGTCCTTTGGCATACATCGCATGCCCTACAATATTCTTTTGAATCCTTATGCAGTGTCAACCACCACAACCCAGCGGGTAGAATTTTCTGTGATGTTGCTTTGCTCGCATAATGCCCTCTCGCAACTCCTCCATAAGCTTTGGCGAGGATGTTATTTTGTTCAAATTCTAGCACATAACGTCGTAGTATTTCATCTGATCCCATTTTATACAAGTGTCCTGCATTGACAGAAAAGTCTGTCCCACGTACCACCAATTCCTTCTTTTGTTGGCTAGGATATCCTTCTAAAGGTGTTCCCATCGTCAGGAAGTGTATAATATCTTCAAAGTGGTTGTTCGTGATGCGCACCACAAAGAGTTGTGTGTCAGGTAGTCCTTCCTCTAAATTAGTATGCTCCTCTCCTGTTTCAATGCTCGACAGATGATCCAGTCCAGCACTCAATTGTCCTAGTTTCACAATGACTTCAAAATCATATTCTGGAAACAACCACAGCCATATTCATATTTTCCCCCCGACACAGGGTTGTTCACCAAGTACTTCAATGCAGAATGGTCTTTATACATCTTAAAGTGTCCTCCTAGCAAGTAGTGCCTAAACTTTTGGAGTGTGTATACCATAGCCATACTTTCGTGCTCTGTTGTTGAATAATTCTTCTCAACTTTAGATAGCTTCCTACTTGCAAATTCTATGGGATGATCCAATTCTCCCTCACCATCCTGTGTCATTACTACCCCTAGCGCAATACATGATGTGTCCACATGCACATGAAATTCCTTCTTCCAATCTGGGAAGACTAAGATTGGCGTGGTGACCATTTTCTCTTTGAGCACATCCAAGCTCTTCTAACATTCCTCATTCCAGCAGAATGTAGCATCCTTTTTTAATAGTTTCTCCATCAGCATGGTGATCTAGGCATAGATTTAATGAACTTTATATAGTACCATGTATGTCTCAACATTGCAAGCAGCTGTTTCACACTTCTTGGTACCTCCAAATTGATTATAACCGCAATCTTCGTAGGGTCTACCATCAAGCCTTGTTTGCATACCACGTGACCCAGTAAGATCCCAAAAGGGACACAGAACAAACATTTCTTTAGATTGAGTGTGATCTGGTACCTCTGGAATGTATCTAGCATCAAGCGCAGACTTGCTACATGGCGCTTTACCAGTCCAAACACTATCCAATCATCAAAGTATACCTCTAGAAATTTGTGAATGAAATCTTTGAATGTTGCAATGGCTATGCACAAGAAGATCATCGGCGCGTTCTTCAGCACAAAAGGCATCACAGTATACTGGAAGCATCCCTATTTAGTCGTGAAGGTCACCTTACTCCTATCCTACGACATGATCTTGATTTGATGGTACCCTGAGAACCCATCAGTAAACAAATATGCTTCTTGGCTGCCAACATTATCCAACACCTCATCGGTGAAGAGATTTGGGAAGGGATCATGCACACAGGCGTCATTCAACTTCCTAAGATCTACACATATCCGTATCTCATCCTTATGTTTTTTTTCCTAAACTACCATTGGGCTTACCCTGAAGATTGCTTCCTTAACCTCCTGCAATGCTTTGTCGATACATTCAAACCCATCCTCAAAGCTGAACGTCATCAAAAATCCTTGGTGCAAAACATTCCCTTCTTCAGTGCCATGGTGGAGTTGTGTCTCCAAGTACCAATTCATCGGTATAACATCCAAGGTATGAAAAAACATATGTACACACTCCAGTTGAGGCTTCGCTCCATACACTTCAGTCCACTTGGCCAAATGGTCATGCGGGTCATTCCTCCCATCATACTTTTTTGTTAGCCTCTCTTGTAGGTGACCAAATTGCACTCTCATCATTTTTTTGTATATGTGCCAATCATCAAAACTATCATTGTGTGTGCCCCACCATCTCACAGGCGTAGCGTGCAATGCCTAGTCGAGGGCCTAGAAGCGATGCTTCTCTAGCACTTCTCTCAAATGCATCCAAAAAGTGATCAACATCAATTAAACCATCATAGTAAGGTAGATTTCTTACTTCTGATGATACACAGCACAACGACTTTGTCATCATATTATAGCGTAGCGTAGATACTTCATGCAGTCGATTCTTCCAGTGCTCCAGTTCTTCATTTGAATATGATGTGCGAGAACTTTCGCGGTCCCATGCAATACGTCCATCTACTATCGGATTCACCCAATCCTAATCTCACGTCGTTATCTTGTAAATCTGGTCCAAATCGTCATCACTTTCATAATCATGGACCGATTTAGTGTAGCGCGGTCATTCTGTAGGGTCCAAGGGCACTACTACACGGAGCGATTTATTCTCAAATATCATCTTCCGCTTCTTCAAATTGATTACCCCATTCATGTTATTGGCCCAATCGATCCCAAGGAGCATGGGGTAGGGATTGTTGTCATCCACAATCTTTATCACTTTAAAAAAAGCTAGTGCGCTCGCGCCTTCAATATCAACCGTTAACCCCTGCAGTCTCCCCATTGGGATGATTTTCTGTTGATTCGCCATCCTTAACTGAATCAGAGACCACTGTAGCGTAGGTCTCCCCATTCTCTCCCATGTCTGTTTCGGCAAAACATTCGCATCTAACCCCAAATCTAAAATAACTTGATCCATCTCATATTCTCATATCTGTGCAGTAAGCCTCATCTTACACCTCATTCTCGTCTTATGCCTGCCAATCTTTTTGACTATGCGCGATCTGTCAGTAGTGTTTTCCTTCCTAGTGCACCTGCAGATCAGCTCCTACAGTCCTTTCATAGCCCTGTTATCGTGAAACAGTTTCATTTAGGTCTCCAAGACCGTGGCAATCATGGACAAGTCCATTTCTTCAGCCGGCTTCTCCTGAGTTCCTGAGGTAGAGGCCTCAGTGAAGCTTTTATTCGATTCCATAAACGTTTCTTTCGCACGTTCTAGATAAAACCTGGTCTCCTTTTCTGGTGCTTTGCAAACCCACTCACATTCTTCATGATTCTTCCCCTTATCTTCACCCATTATCGCCCCTCTTCGCAGCACAATATTTACCTTAGGATCTTCCTCGCGAGGCTCAAACCTCATCCTCTGCAAGTTCTGAGTCGATTACTGAGGTTGTGCCCCCTTTTCGCGTATCTTAGCTAACAATATAGGGAAATCCTATGTCGCATGGTCAAACTGAGTACAATAGCGGCATAACAGATGCGTCGGATTTGGGCAGTCTCACCCGTAATGTCCTGGTCCCCCACAGTTGTAACAAATGACCTACCCTCGACCTCTTCCAGGTCCCCCTCCACCTCAGCCTCGTCCACACCCCTGATACTTGCCTCGCACTCCTCCAGCACCTTAGTTCAGAGGTCGGGTTTCTACCTGCACCCTGTATGCAGGTGTTCTATCCATCATTAATTCGTAACTATGACAATTGCACTAATCATGACCCACTGATTGACAGAAGTTGCAAAAGATTTGTTGCGGTGTCTGTACAAATTTCTGCAGCAAACGGAAATTGTTTGTCACATGTTTTCTAGCTACCTAACAAATAGCATATGCCCTGTACTTGGCCCTGTTGGAGCTTCCAGCCTCATAGGCATTGGTCCCCCTTCTACAACATAATTTGCGAAAAATGGATAGTGATCTTTGTCATGTTCCTAGCTTTTGCACTTTAGGCACCAAACTTTTTCGCGCACCTTGGGCCCAGCTCTTCTATCTTTCTTCAGACTCTTCATTTCTAGGCAAAAGTTCTGCAACTGCACATGAATTTGTTGAATCCCTAGATTAGTGTCTTGCATCGATGTCTCATGCAATCTCATCGTGATTTCCAGAGCTTCTGCCTGGGTCCCAATCTTCTTGTCACACGGAATAAGTCGATCTTGCGGACAAGATGGACCTTCCTAGAATCTAAAGAAGACCTAATGACAAGCAAACCAACCAGACACTATCTTTCTCTAAATATGTTTTTATAAACAATGGCAAACAAGTGTTTTTAGGGCCTACCTTAGGTCCAACGCAAGCTTGTGGATGCCCTCGCTCCTTCGATCCAAATGAGCTCCTTTTCGCGAATCTGCAAACAAAAACAAGGCAAACAAATTAAATAGCACCTGAAAAGCCAATTGCATAAAACATATTTAACATGAAAGTCAAGGAGTCCATGAAACAAATAACATGAGATACTTGTTGAGAAAAATGAGTTTGATTGTATTAATTCAGAAGAAGAAGAACTTTACAACCTTTGCCTTGACGCTGTACAAGCTCCTCCCAGGGTCCAGCAAGAAGTCTCCTCTACTTTGACAAGTTTCACTCACTCCCCAATGAAGCCAAAAAGGTATGTGATCTCTCCTCTTAAGCTCAACTAGGAAGTCTTGATTTCACCAGCATTTACCCTCAAAAAAGTTCAACTTCTAACCTCTCTAGCAACCAGCCCAATGCCTGTATTTATAGTGCAATGGAGGGAGGTTACTAGGTCCTCCTTCAAAGGGATAAAGCCCTCCTTCAAAGGGATAGCTCCTCTCATCAAGGGATTAGCTCCTTCTCTTTTGGGATGGATGAACCACCTTAGAGCGAACAATCCACGTCAAAATTCCTTCTAGAAACCTCTAGAATTAACCCAAAGTGAGTTTTTTAAGATAAAACTTGCGCCTTTTGACTTTCATAGGGGTCCACACCTACACCATTAGGGACAGAGCGGGCAGGTGCGGGACCGCAGGTGACAGTGAGAGAAAGTGCGGAACCAGAGTTACATTGATTTTTAATGTCTTTCTCCCATTTCCAAAGCTTGATTTGAAGAGCTGAGGTCCGAGACTTGCTTAGGAGGATAGTACAAGTGATGATAGACCCATGCTGACTGCAAATAATCATGGTGAAGATATTTTTGTGTAACAGATTTCCCCCTAAAGTGCGAAGTCTGTAGTAGATGAGGATTTCTTTTAGGAAGAGTGAACTACTTTATCATTTCGAGGATCATCTTGTGGAGAGCCCGGTTGGAACCTGTAAAAACATTCAATGCAAGATATATATATGAGATCATATCATCGCTGAGGTAGGCATTCCCATACTCAGATCAAAACTTACTAGAAAAACTAACTACTGCTCTGATATATAGGAATGATCTTGTAAAACATCATAAGTAAAGACTCATGTGGACACAGTATGGACGCAGCCATCTATTTATGAATAGTCCATTATATAATGAATACAAAATTCCTCGCAGCCTGGATTGTGAAAACTAGATCCAGGGTCTTCATTTCTACTTCCCGAAATAGTACGATTCTATCCATGCGAATGAATGTGTTGATGTCGAACATGGTAGAAACCACTTGATTACCAGTCAATGATGTAAACTGTTAACAAGTGTGAGAGAAACCACCAGTGATGTTAACGGCTCTCAAAGTACCCAGTACAATCCATGAGATGTGAATAAATGTGTTGCTGTCGAACATGTCACGGAATCCTTTGATCGAAAGTCAATGATGTAAACTATCATCAAAGGCGAGAAACCTGCCATTGAGGCATGCAGATCTCGAGGTACTGATGATTCCTAGATCATCTTTCTAGATAATGAGCTGATGTCGATAGAAAGTGATCCGTCGCAGGCAAGCCCACAACACGAAATCGTAGATCAAGTTGAAGAAGTTTAGTTGCAAGGACTGACTCAGGGATGGTCAAGATGGATGAAAGATATTTTGCAGATGAATGGCTTATTGGCAGTGATCTCTTGAATGCATAATGACACGACAGATGGCTTGGTGATAATTGACCTAAAGTTAATACCCATAAACCGGCTGAAGACTTTCAATGTGGTTTGATCAACTGTTAGGCAAAGCATTTCCCAACCCAGGTGAATAAAAGTGTCGTGTTCAAGAGTGGTTACAAAGTATGACAAACAGGCTCATTTTTCTCTCTTTTCCCCCACCTTTTCTGGCAAGTACCTCTTTATTTTTGACAAGCTTGAGGAGGATAACATTTGCTTGATTATAAGCTCATCCTTCGGATGAGTCCAACTTAGTTTAAATTCGAACCTTACGAAGGAGTGGTTCGTTCCTGTTTTTAATTGAACAGGTCCTTTACTGTGAAATTTTAATGAGTCCAGTATAGGAGAAACTTGGCGTTTTTCAATTTTAGAGAGTCTGAAAAAACTTAAGAAGACTCCAGGGTTGACCTTTTTCGTAAATTTGTGTCTCCCAAGCCCGAAAAAGTATAAAATAATACTTGAGAGAACTGCTTGATCTTTTACGACTAAGGATTACTTTTCGTCATTAGTGCCTTTGACCCGAAAAAGTAAAAAAGCAATCAATGACACGTCGTTTTATGACCGATATCGAATTTGAAATGACAAAAATCTGGCAATCTTTTCATGTTTTTTACGGTCGGAAAAGAGCTGTAAGTGGACCGTCTTTTAATTCCGTTTTAACGAGTTTAAAAGAAACACTCAGCAATCTTTTCATGTTTTAGGAGTCAGAAAAGAGCTTAAAGATGACTCTACATGTTTTTTCATCGAAAACGATAGATTTCGCCTGAATAATCCTTTATTCTGCAAAAAAACACAAACATTACTCATACCTGTTTGAAATAGATAAAAATGTCGCAAAAATACCTTTTCAAAGTGAAACATAAACAAATTTGCAATTTATTTACTCAAAAAACTTATAAAAAGGGTCTTTGTCAATTCATTTTTACCGTTTGAGTTTGGGTGAGAAAATAGTGCTTTTGCTCAGAAAACTTCCCGTGAAGATTGCGGAAAATCCAACTGTCAGAATTGAACGTCGTCTTCTCCAGGTAATCCACATCATCCCACTCTTCATTTTTAACCATTTAATTTTTTGTTTTAGTCATTTATTTCATTTTTGGGAGGGTTTTTAGGCACAAAACCCGCGTGCGGGGGCCCACAGGTTTATCATTGCGGGCCTGCAGACCCCGACTTTTTCTCCATTGGGAAAAAGCTCGGGGTCCGCACCTTCCATGTAGACAAAGTGCGGTCCCACGCACTGTGTCTAACCCGAAGGGTGCGGTCCCCGTCGCAAGGGTTTTTAACCCAAAAATTCTCAAAAATGGACCACACAAAATAATTTCTAGCATTTTAATTTGTCTTTATACTTGATGCAGAAAGTACATCATGCTAGATTGGCGTGAATGAGAGCATGAGGACGTGGATGTTGCCGCATGGAATCATCAGCCTTCACTTGATGCTTTGAGGGCATGTGGTTTGTACAAATACTGGGTCATTCCTGGCATGAGGGCTCAGGTGGATTTCTTACAGTGGTTGGTTGACAGATGGAGCATACAGGACCAGTGCTTCTTCATTGGTGGCCACCATCTCGAAATCGAGCCGGCGGACATATATTTCTTGACTGGTTTGCCTAAGAGAGGTGAAGACTTGACTCTGTTTGGGGCTAGGCCAGGTAGCCAGTCTGTCGATAGCCTCAGGCTAGAGTACTGCAACAGCCAGGCTAGAGACAAAGGGATAGACATAAAGACCATATCCCGTCCTGAGCTCATGGTGATTGCGTTCACTGTCACCAGACTTTGAGGAGATGCCGCATTACATATTTCCACCGGATCCCAGATGCGTATGGCAGTTGATTGCTTTCGAGGCACCATCTTCAACTGGTGCGATGCCGTGTTGGCCAATCTGAAAGCCCAACTGACCAGGGCCAAAAACGGACAACTAAAGACCTTTGGTTATGGGGCTTTGGTTGTGAGTTTTGGCCTGGAGAGGGTTCCTATGCTGATCCCACAGCACCTTACTGTTGGAGCTGGGCTTCCTCGAGAGCCCAAACTGATGCGATGGGTCACAGTTATGGCCCGTCACCCGGACGAGAGGACAAAGATTGCTCGATTCAAACCTGAGTATTTCCAATGGCTGGAAAACAAGGTCTTTTCTATTCAGGACTTCCCTTACGCTGGGATAGATTTTCGTGGTGACCCAGACATGGTTCTTCCACCAGGAGAGTAGTGGGACGAGTCAGGTAAAATCCTTTTGAACATTTTTTCTATTTTATTTTTTTGTTATTTTTTCATCGTCTCAAAACTGATAGTAAAAATTTCAAATGCAGATGTGGGTCCACAGCGACCAGCCGCTCTCCGGCCTTACGAGAGGAAGCAACCAGTTGCACCCGCGCCAGCCCCACAGGACGAATCAGCAGAGGTTTTGGCCGAGTTGGAGGGTCATCTTGAGCACTTGACAGGAGATATTCCTGAGACCACTATAGACGACATTCCTCATCGACTTCAACGCTATGTGATTGGGGTCCCGGGGCCTTTTAGGAGGTTCCTTTGCAAGGTGGCCCGTGCAGTGGTTTCTTATAGAGATCATCACCAGTGATAGGATGATCGCCTATTGTGGGCACATGTGACATTTTTGTTTTTTGTACTTATCATTTTTGCCAATCATAAGGTGTTTTTCAACCTATGATCGAGGACGATGTATTTTTTGACACACTCCTATATATATCTATATATATATATATATATATATATATATATATATATATATATATATATATATATAGATATATATATATATATCACTATTACCGGCTTATCTTGTAAATCATGTTATGGAATGGTTTTAAATTTACATGTATGATTATTGCAAATGTCTATTTAACATTCAAGAAGCAATTGCATCTGCTAATGTATTTAAAGATCTTGGAATATGCTGATATTCAATATAATCAAATTCACGTTCCAAAAGACGCACTCTCAAAAATAATCTCAATAACACTGGATTTCTAATGGCATACACTCTATTAAGCTGTAATACAACAAGTTCAGAATCTAACCTCACTATCAAACTCCGAATCCCAAATGAAATAGATTCAGATAATAACTCAATCACTGCACTATACTCGGCAATGTTGTTCGTTGTTTGACCGAGGCTTACCCCATGCATAGATACTAACTCGTCAGAGGGCGAATAGATAACCCAAGCTGCGAAAGAGATGTTCCGTGTATTACGACAAGCACCATCAGCGAAACCAATGTATGTTTGGAGAGGCATCGACATCTGCAATATCAAGAGTAAAACCAAGATAAGCAGGAATAATGATGAAAAACACTCTCTAAGCTAAGCACACTGTTTAAACTAAAACACACCAGCTAGAAAGAAAAAACTATCCTAACTAAAATCTCCATACCCATTCTTTTAAGCATAATACCTCTTCAAGTAAAGGCCATTTCTGGGTTTACCCAAAGAGTCCCCGTCAAAGTCTACCAATTCATAGGCCCCTTTGGCTAGTTTTCGCTTGACAACATAGGGACCATGCCACATAGGAACGAATTTTCCAGCGTCTAATTTATCATTATCTTGATCATAAACAAAGACTAGATCTCCTTCCGAAAAATTTCGAGGGGTCACATTTCGATCATACTGAGCTTTCATTCGTTTTGCATGAGTCTCGATTGCCAATGCAGCATCACGTCGATTCTCATCTAATTGAGCCAAGTATAACAAACGCTTTTCCTCTTCGGAAGTGGCTGGAAGTAACTCGATGGCCATTTGCAGTGACGGGATTTCGCATTCAATGGGTAACACAGCTTCCAAACCATAGACTAGTTGGAAAGGAGTGAACCCTGTTGATGTTTTTACTGAAGTTCGGTATGCCCAAAGCGCTGAAAATAGCATGTTGTGCCAATTCGACCGATGAATCCCAATGATTCGTCGGATCATGATGACTAAAACTTTGTTGATGGATTCAACCAGACCATTCGCTTGTGGATAATAAGGGGTTGAACTATCATGACGTAAACCAAGTTGGCCTGTAAGTTCGGTCATCATAACGTTTCGAAAATGACGCCCATGATCAGTGATTATCGCTTGTGGGACACCAAACCTAGCAATTATATGATTGAACACAAAAATTGCAGTTGTCTTGCCGTTTGCCTCAAATGTAGGCATCACCTCGGCCCACTTAGTAAAATAATCTACCGCAAGGATGATATACGCATGCCCCCCGGTCGAGTGAGGGTTACATGTAATAAAATCGATACCCCATTGGAAAAAGGACCAACGGTAATTATAGGGTGGAGAGGAGCAGGTGGAGTGCGCATCTTACGATCAAAAATCTGGCAGTTGTGGCATTTTCGGACCGCCGTAATACAATCTTTAAATAAAGATGCCCAGAAGTAGCCAGCGCGCAATATCTTTTGGGTTGTGGCAAACCCAGACATATGACCGCCACACACTCCAGAGTGACAGTCATTTAGAAACCTTTCAGCTTCCTCGTGAGTTAAGCAACGTCGAAAAACAGAATCTGCCCCACGGCGATAAAGAGTATCTCCAATAATCCTGAATTGTTGGGACTGGAAACGAATCTTTCGACGTTCTGACCTTGAAATTTCTGGCCGAAAGGATTGGGTCTGGAGATAAACGATGATATCCCCATACCACGGATCTAAAGTGCTGATTAGAAACAAGGATTCGTCCGCAATGGGCTCCTCCGCCACAGTTTCTGTGTCAGCACGCGGGAAATCACACATTAACTCCGCAAAAACTAAAGATTTTTTAGACTTAGATTTCTCAAATTCCAAGTCAAACTCCTGCAGGATAACGATCCATTTAGAGTACTTGCCCCCTAGCAATTGCTTGGTCAAAATGTAGATCATAGGGTTTTAATCCGAAATTACCGTAGTTTTACGTAGTAGAATGTAGTGACGAAAACGTTGGACAGCTTGAACAGCTGCCAATGCCAATTTCTCCACATGTGAGTATTTTAGCTCAGTTGGATTTAAAGTTCGACTAAGGTAATATATCACATGTTTAGTTCCGAATTCATCTTCCTGAACTAAAACCATTCCAATGGTGGAATGAGAGGCGGCGAGATACAAGAAGTAATCCTGGTTGTAGTTGGGAGGATGCAACAACGGTGCATGGGTCAACGCGTGTTTGAGTGCATCAAAAGATTTCTGAGCTATCTCATCCCAATAGAATGAAGTATTTTGCTTCAACAACTGGGTAAAACCCTTTGTAACCTCAGCGTAGTTAGGAATGAATCGTCGTAAAAAGTTTGCTTTCCCCTGCAAACTTTGGAGTTGGCGAAGACTCGAAGGAGGAGGCAATTTGATGATAGCTTCGACCTTCGAGGGATCGACGCGAATGTCGGCTTTCGAAACTACAAACCCCAGCAATCGACCCGTTTCTATACAGAAGACACATTTGTGTGGGTTCAACCGAATACGATAATGCCTACACCTCATAAAGATTGCTCGTAAATGGACGAGGTGATCAGCTCGATGTAATGAATGAGCAGGCAAGTCATCGAGATAGGGTTGCACAATGTGCTTGATGTCATGAAACGCATAAGACATCGCCCTTTGAAAAGTTTCTCCGGCATTCTTAAGCCCAAAAGGTAACTTGCAATAAGCAAATGTCCCCCATGGACAAATGAAAGTCATTTTTGGTTGATCGGCAGGTAGAATATTGATTTGATTGTATCCGGAAAAACCATCCATGAAGGAGAATATTTCGCTGCCGGCACAATCATCAATGATTTGATCGATATAGGGAGTTGGGTAATTGTCCTTTGGACAGGCTCGATTAATATCCCTATAGTCGATGCATATTCTTATTGTTCCCTGCTTTTTGTTAACTGGAACAATATTCGATACCCAATCCGTTAACGAGATCGGATAAATGAAACCTGCTTTCAATAATTTTTCAACTTCTGCTTTAATTGCAGCAGCTTTTCGTGGGTGAATCTGACGCAAACGTTGTCGGACGGGTTTAGCGTCCGGGTAAGTCTTGATCTCATGAACAACAATCGCGGGATCAATTCCTAGCATTTCCTCATAGGACCAGGCAAACATGTCGCGGAATTCTTGAAATAGGGCCTTATATAATTGAATTTCGTCATCTGTACACGAGGCACCTATATGAATGTTCTCAATAATTCCGGGCTTAATCGAAATGTCAATAGGAATAGTTCGAGAGATGTTTCCCAAATTTAAATCTGAATCGGGATGTTTCATTGGATTCTGAGGTTCCTTGACATATTCAGTTGTAAAAATTGATGAGAAATCATTTTCAAAATGATCATCCTCAGGTAAAAACGAAGATCTGTGATGGAGATCTTCCCATGGTAAATCATCTACACATAGGATTTCACGAATTTGCTCATCAGAGTGAACAATTTCAGAAAACGTAGTTAAATCCGAGGTTGATGTGAAAAGTGATTCCTCACGGACCACATTCATTAAGTCATTTTTGGTTGAACATGGGTCAGCAGACGACTGCACGGCTTCATAGGCAATTTCATATGGACTCAAAGGCATGGCATTACCAAATGAGTCTATCTCAGATTCAGAAGGGACAATCCAAGGATCATCATAAATAATGGTGTTTGATGTAATCATATGAATGGTTGCAAATGAAGATGATGCGTTGATTGGAGGAAAAGGAAAAGTTCCCAGTAAACCGGCATCTTTAACTAATCCTACTCCAACATCCTTATATGGGATAGTCGTTTTACCGACATGTTGAATACTCTCTGAAGAGGCTGGGTCAGATGAAAAGTAAGCCAGCTGGTCTATTGTTACGATCTTTCCATTATGTGGAAACTTTATTACTCGAAAGACCGATGAAACGACGACTGTCATAGCGTAAGACCAACTTCGCCCCAAGAGAAGGTTGTAATCTAGAGGGGCATCAACCACCTCCACATCTAGACTAACGGTTTTTCCTTCAACCCCTATAGGAAAATCCTATAGAATGCCAAAAGGATGAAACCCACGGCCATCAAAGGCCTTTAGAATCGTCGGGGATTGATTTAGCAAAGGAGAACCAAGCGATCTCCAACACTGTATCGACATAATACACGTTGAGGCTCCCTCATCAATTACAGTCCGATGAATAGGCCTATTTTTTACTATCACTGGTATCTGGAAAGCCATTTGATGAGGCAAACGCGGTGTACTATTTTCTAGATCAAAAATTATTAGGTTCGGGTCCTGAACGTCAACAGCTCCTATAGCCGACAAAAGTAATTTACGTTGTGCTGGACATGATTGCAGCACTTCCAAAGCCGACATTGCTGAGGGTGACACAGCTAAATCCTCAACAATGTTATAATTCTGAGCTGCTCTCGCATGTGGATTGAAAGCTGACTTTCGAAGTATACCCTTGGTGGGCAGTTTGATTACCAAGTCTGGATTAGGTTTCTCGATCTGTAGTGGATCGGAACCGGGAGCTGAGGTTGATAGATTAGAATGAGAAGATTCTGCTTCTTTACCATCAACAGGACTTTTACTACCATAATCTTGCAATCGAGTCGCAATCCTAACATGGGACATCATCAGTATGGGTTCTTCATTGGCATTCGAGGATGAACCTATCATCTTACTGTCTTGAGCCGAAAAAGGATCCTTCAAAACAGCAGGAGTTTGGGAACCCTTGACAATCTTCGCAACCTCTGCACGATGAGGGTAGTCTCTTGTAAAATGTTCATCGTCACAAATGAGACAAGGATAACGAGGTTTGCGCTTTTCATCATTGGATTCCGCCTTTTCAGGTTTCTCCTTTGAACTTTTGTCCGTTTTATTCTTCTTCTTTCCTTTCTTCTTCCCATCGGATTTTGATTTGGCTGTAGATGACTCTACAACGTGAATATCGGCAGAGATCTCTGCAGAAGAATCTCCTGTTGGGGAATCAGGCAAGGTTATGATAGGGAAATAATTCTTGGAAGACTTCTTCTTACTTTTAGTGTTAACCGTGCCAATCATACCATCGGCGGCATGAGATCCCGAAGGAGCTGCAGTGATTTGATTTTGCTTGGGAAGATCGGGGATTTTTTCGTGTAACGTACCTGACTGAGTATAGACCAAGTCAAGGTACTGTGCTTGAGCAATTACTTGCTCCTCAGTAACAACTCCGGCTTTAGCAACATCTTCAGTGATCTTTGGCAACAAAGATTTTACAAACCACTCGGCCAAGATCTGATCCGGAATAAATACCTTCACTAAACGTCGTCGACGTCTCCACTCATGAATATGATCTGAAATGTAAGTGGATGTCGATTTTTTTAGTGAAGTTAACAATTCCGTGCCATTGTCATATCAGACTGGCAACTGAAAATGAGTTAAAAATGAGGTAGCTAACTGACTAAAATTATAAAAAGTGCCTCGCGGTAACTCAATGTACCACTTGGCCGCGAGACCAATTAGAGTGCGCTGGAAAAGTCTAAGATGGATTGAATCATCTGTAATGGAGTTAGACACACACCAGAGGTGGTAAGTCATCACATGGTTCGACGGGTCCTCTCCTGATTTACCTTCGAACTTGGGAATGTCACTGGGCAACTTATTCGGCATTGGCGGCCAAAACGGAAGATAATTAATGGGATCGTTTGTTAGGCGTGACAAGTCAGGTAAGTCCAAAGTTGCGATAAATGGTAACTACCGATTAGGATCCCTAAAACTCTGGGTCATGAGACTAGCCCCAGGAGGAGGATATCCAGGATAACTAGGAATAGGAATCACGTTCGGGATATTGTATCCTCCCGGAAAACTAGGATTGACCGGACCGTACTGGGGTTGTTGAGGTTGTTGATAAGTGTACCCAGGATATGGTTGATACTGATAGACTGGCTGCTGCTCAGCAAGACCGAATTGGTACTGTCCCTGGTACGGTTGATAAGTGAATTGTGGTTGACTTGTGACAACCGTACTTAAACCAGGTTGTCCTATAGGCATCTGAACTGAAGTTTGAATCGTAGATCCAGACAGTGGTAAAGATATCTGAGGAGTAGATACAGGAACAGTAGAAACCGGAGCTGTGGATACTCCAGAAGTAGGTGGGGTAGATTGAACAGATGTTGCGGCAGTTGTAGCAGTCGTTTGAGGCGGAGTACGAGGTGTACTAGGCCCAGGTTGAGAAACTACCGAAGGTACAGAAGTTTGAATGTTAGACTGAATTGGTTGCTGGGGTGAACCAGAAACTAAGGGTTGTCCAGTTTGAGATGACAGCTGTACACTTGGCTGCAATACCTATTGAGCTTGTGATGGATCCCACACTATATTCATTCCGGGGTACTAACCCATAACTGGTTGAGAATACTGAGGACCATAACCGGATTGAGGATAGGATTGATAATTGAAAGGTACATTTCCCGTTCCTTGAACATACATTTGACCGAAGGGTGGTTGGAAACCTTGGTTCGAGTATTGACCTTGGGGTTGATACCCTTGAGGCACATACTGATACTGGGGTTTACCTTGAGGTATAAATTGATACTGGGGTTGACCTTGGGGTACATATTGAGTCTGGGGTTGACCTTGAGGAATGTACAGTCCCATAGGTATGTATTGTCCTTGAGGTTGCTCCCCAGATGCAAATTATGTACCTTGAGGTTGCCCCCCAGGCGTTAATTGAGGCTGCCCCCCAGGCGGTAAGTGACCACCTTGAGGTTGAGGATTGGGAATAGAACCTGACATCATGAGAATGTCTTCTACACTCAACGGCTTAGTACCATGTTTCCAGTTAATAACCCTTGCTCAATGGGTTGAGGAGATGCTCCCGAAAAAGTACCAGAAAGTGACTGATACCCGGAGGGAACAGAAGGACCGCTGTACAAAAAAGATTCGGGCGATTGAGTAAACATGGATGACTGTCCTGCCGTATTGACGGGAGTATAAAAACCTCTAGGTATTGGGTGATAAGGAGCACGAGGTGGTGAAAAACTTAACCCTGAGTTTTCTAGAAAATTAGTCAAAGAAAGGTACCAAGAACTACTCCTAGGAGGACTGTAAAAAATTGATTCACGCTCCCTTAGTTCAATAACAGGTTGATTTTTAGGGATAGGGATGCCTACTTCTTCTTCCGGAGCAAGTTCTTCAATAGCAATAAGTCCAGAAGGAAGATCTTGGGTGATTACTCTTTCTACCCTAGGTGAATCAGGACCACTAGAAGTTGGAGAAACAAACCCCAATGTCGGAGTAGCAGCAAATTCACTTTCAGGCTCGGATATTTCAGGTTCCTCACCTATATCACTAGTAGATGAAAAGCTACCAGCAATTTCAAAAACAGACACTGACTATGGATTATAATCTGCTACTAATGGTTGAAAATCAGGATGTACTATCAAAGAAGATTCTCCTTCCTCAAGTGACCCAACTCTACTGTCTCTAGGAGTTACGAGGACTTTCAAGCCTTCAAGTTGGCTCGATACTTCCTCAGGAGGTTGGCCCCGAAGTCTACGGGACTTCCTCAGTAACTCAGCCACGTTTACAAACTCAGGAGACTGGCCCCGAAGTCTACGGGACTGTCTGGATAATTCAGCCACAGTTGAAAACTTTTAACTACTTCACACGCAAACAAAGTAAAATCTCAATAAAAAGCACCTAAAGTCTCTAAAGAACCAAACAAATTTGAATCACATGCCTAAATAATCTAGGAGATCAAACACACACAAACAGTAACTTTCCGTACCGAAAACACTAGTTGGTGATGAAATCCAACGTTGCAGAGTTCGATATAGAAATGGCGGTTGGAACAGTTACCCCGGCAACCTGCTTAATGAATAGACTGGCACAAGTTCCTCCACTTAACCATCTCAAGTGAAGTGAACCCCCCAGAAAATCCAAGTGAGTCTAGCCGACGTCTGCTCCAGGTACAGTGGGATCTTCCCACCATTGTCACCTCAAGAAGAGTCCTAAAGAATATGGCCACTAAGGTTACCAACTGAGACAAATATACCTAGGGGAACAGTCTACGATCCGATACGCACGCAAGGGCAGAGTAACAAGCTCAATCCCCTTGAAGGTTCCTTGACATAATCCAAGGTTTACCAACAAGTGACCCCAGGCTCCTCGACAATGATTAATCTAAGGTTTACCGTCTTTAATACGTGAATATCTGGCATCGTTCCCAATGAGGAAGGATTGATTCCCACACTGGTTCGGACACGATCTCATGCTTCTCCTTTAAGAGGAGCTTTCCCAGAGCATAAATGCAACAATTGGATTTCTTCCCTACCACAAGATACAGCTACTTGTTTGTTTTTACTGTCTTGGAGAGTTAATTACTCTCCTACTCCAAGACACTAGCCTAAGCTAAGTTGGTGTATCAGAGCCCTAGAAGTAAAAATGTTACTAGGTGAATTTTACTTTAAGCGTTAATTTTAGTGGTTTTTGTTTAATTCCAAAGGTGCGAAGATGAAACTCGTGGTATGAAGACTCGACTCAAAATCACTAAAAATGCACCTAAGATGATCTAAACAATCTTTTTCTCTTCGATGAACTTCTAACTAAGAAAGAGTTTGAGAATGCAAATACTTTGTAAACACAAATCTTTCTCAATTCAACAAATTAAAAGAAGAGTTTTTTCCTTTCCAAAGCACTCAAAACGAGACAACTAGTTATTTCACAAAAATTTCCCTTTTTCGTTTCAAAACACTCAACCACTACAAAACAAACTTTTTCAAAAGAGATTTTTATATTTTTTAAATAAAACACTCAAAACTATGAAAATGACTAACTTTAAGATCTACAAATTATAAAAACCTATTTGAAGTCAAAGCCTACTAAAAGTCCTCTTTAAGGATGTTTTACTTAGCTAGATGTAAGCTAAGGACCAATTTATGCAGAATCACAAATAAGTCAAGAACAACCAATTTTGTTTTCTTTTTGAAAATGAAAATCCAAACTCTCAAACACAAGCTTTTCGAAGTTTTGTAAAGAGAAAACTCAAAGCGGATTCCTCAAACAAGGGGAGATTTCATAAATGGTCAGACTCATAAGAAGGTTGGTAGACACTAAGGTGATCTGAAGTCTCTACAGCTTCTAAGCTCAGAGCCACTACACAACCAAAATGAAAAAACAAACCCAACAAGCAAAACTCCTAGGAATTTCACTTAAAACCCTAACACTAACGAAATCAATCTAAGGAAAGCTTCTGACAAGTTATATGCAGGTCTGGGCAGTGGATAACAATTTCTAAACAAACACTAAGCTGACTAACAGAGGAAATCTTAGGGTTTTTCAAAATTTTGACAGGGTTCGCAGGCCCACAGTTGACACAGGTGCGGTCCCGCTCTGTGCTAAAAGCCAAGCTGCGGGTAGGTACGCACTGTGTCAAACGGCTAGGGTGCGGTCCTCTCCCAAAGCTATGAAAAACAAAAAATAACCCTGGATCTACAAACTCTACCCAATTTTACACACAACAAGCCAAAAACAGAAACAAAAACACAGTTTCTCAGGTCAAAGTAAAAACAAGGAAAACAATCAAGTCCCCAGCGGAGTCGCCATTTTGTCACACAGAATAAGTCGATCTTGCGGACAAGATAGACCTTCCTAGAATCTAAAGAAGACCTAATGACAAGAAAACCAACCAGACACTATCTTTCTCTAAATATGTTTTTATAAACAATGGCAAACAAGTGTTTTTAGGGCCTACCTTAGGTCCAATGCAAGCTTGTGGATGCCCTCGCTCCTTCGATCCAAATGAGATCCTTTTCACGAATCTGCAAACACAAACAAGGCAAACAAATTAAATAGCACCTGAAAATCCAATTGCATAAAACATATTTAACATGAAAGTCAAGGAGTCCATGAAACAAATAACATGAGATACTTGTTGAGAAAAATGAGTTTGATTGTATTAATTCAAAAGAAGAAGAACTTTACAACCTTTGCCTTGACGTTGTACAAGCTCCTCCCAAGGTCCAGCAAGAAGTCTCCTCTACTTTGACAAGTTTCACTCACTCCCCAATGAAGCCAAAAAGGTATGTGATCTCTCCTCTTAAGCTCAACTAGGAAGTCTTGATTTCACCAGCATTTACCCTCAAAAAAGTTCAGCTTCTAAACTCTCTAGCAACCAGCCCAATGCCTGTATTTATAGTGCAATGGAGGGAGGTTACTAGGTCCTCCTTCAAAAGGATAAAGCCCTCCTTCAAAGGGATAGCTCCTCTCATCAAGGGATTAGCTCCTTCTCTTTTGGGATGGATGAACCACCTCAGAGCGAACAATCCACGTCAAAATTCCTCTAGAAACCTCTAGAATTAACCCAAAGTGAGTTTTTTAAGATAAAACTTGCGCCTTTTGACTTTCACAGGGATCCGCATCTACACCATTAGGGATAGAGCGGGCAGGTGCGGGACCGCAGGTGACAGTGAGAGAAAGTGCGGAACCAGAGTTACATTGATTTTTAATGTCTTTCTCCCATTTCCAAAGCTTGATTTGAAGAGCTGAGGTCTGAGACTTGCTTAGGAGGACAGTACAAGTGATGATAGACCCATACTGACTGCAAATAATCATGGTGACGATATTTTTGTGTAACACTTCTATTGTGACAGTGCAACCCTTAGATGAGGCAAGAGTGAAGCCACAAACCATTCACGGTGTTGCCCATCAGTCAAATTCATGTTAGCCTCACAGATCATACACTTCAATCTCTGATCCAGATCACAGGGTGTCTCACCAGGCTTCACCATGATCTCTTTGAATCCTATAATTGATTGCGCCTCAGACTTAGGTCTACTAAACTCCTTATTCAACGCAGTCTGGATATCTACCAATGCGGACATCAGATTATCAGTGCAGTACTTAATGTACCACATTAGCACGTGGTCCTGTAAAGCACTAACCAACATTGATTTCTTCATTTGATCATCCGTGATACCATGAGCTTCCCATATAGCCTTCATGATGAACCAAAATTAGACTGGATCTTCATTTCCCATGCTCTTGAGCACAGGTAGCTTTACGGAGTTCTCCATATTGAATGGTGGCGGAGGTGGAGGTGGTGTAAGCGAAGGCATATGCGACGGAGGTGAAATGGAGGTGGTGTGGGAGGATGGGGTATTCGCAGGAACTCTTGCTTTATCAATTGAACAGCGCTCTGTGGAGATGTCTATGCTTCTTCCTCATCGTCACTCAGAGGGGGTTCAATTAGCGGGCTATATTTAGGGCCAGTTCTTCCCTTGTTTCTTAATGTCCTTCCACTTTGTGTAGTCCCAAACATCAAGGTAGTTGCATAACTCGCTTTTCACACAAGAGCATCTTAATCCAATTATTTAACAATTTTAAATACTTACCTCGCGACCACTTGAAGAAGCGGTGCTCTGCTTTGTTGTAATTGATTCAAGTATCGACCGCGAACTCTGTCACGAACCCTCCTATGATATGATCAAGCCAATGATCGACAACATGTGTGATCTTATCTTTAGAGGTGTCTAATATCCGCACTAACTCTGGGGTCTAGATTATTGGATCGTCAAACCTCCACCTTCCTTGGTTGTCTGCCAATTTCGCAATCCACTCGTACAACTCAACTAGGAAGGAATAGAAGAAGATCTCGTTTATTTCTGTGTATAGGTATCTATCCAACCGTTGTTCTTTCGTCAATCGTGAATTCTTATTCTCTTGCAGCGCTAATTTGTGGATCTTTCTATCCAACCAGTGTTCGGTCTCCTTCTTAGTTGGATTCCAATGATGCGACATCACACATCTCGTTATGCAGATCCCTGCCCTGGCAACAAAACCATTTGTTGGCTTGATGGGTCCTGACCCAGGTTCAACATTAATTAACCAAGAAAATCCCTACACTACTGGCCCTTTCGGCATCAATCCGCAGAGCACGGACTGAAGTCTCACCCGAAGCAGTATGGGGGGATGCAAGAACCAAGTTTCTGCACCCTGAGATAGTTGTGATGTCATTTTATACCCTAACCCTTCCTTCGCACAGATGCATAAGCCCTTTAGGGCTTATCAATGTACTTCTCTTATTCAGCTTTGAAACCTTCGCGAAGGTCTCCGATCGTCCTTCGCAGACCCTAAATAGTCAATGCAGATGCTTACGCACCTCTGTAATTATTCTTACTTCTGTGTCTACCCCAATTAGCTTAAGTATTGGTTAACTTCAACATGCATTATGATTATCTTCGCATAAATAGATATTCTTACTTGCGTTCATATGATAAAGTAAAACACATAGATTCATGCATCAATATAGAATTAAATCATAAACCCAGTATTCAACATAACATAACCGCAACCATTCATAACAGAATTAAAATAGTTCATACACAGATATTTCCAAAATAATTCTCTTTATTGATGGTTCAAATCTCCAATGTAGGCTCTAAATTCCCTATGCACACAGTTGTAGGGGTCTACGCACTCAGCTGCGAACTTCTACCCCAGGCTTCTACGCACTCAGTTGCAGAGCCTCTTCCTACACTAAGACTCTTCGCTCTTAGCTCTCACAGAGCCATTACATTGATCAATTTCCCGGTTACTTACTCAGAACTAAACTAAAATCTTTGCCTTATACTCTTCTAAGAATCCATTTTTATACATTCCCATGGCCCGCGGACGAAGGGTGGATCTCATCAAGCTGACACAAGCTACCTAAACTAAGCATGGAAACCCTTTTTGACTGTCTACACGTTCACACTTCGCAACCACAAAATGCAGAGACTTTACATTCATTATACAAAACTTGGGCCTTTAGCCCCAAAACTTGGGCTTTTAACCCCAAAATTGACCCTAGGGGACCTGTTCCCAACAACAAAATTATCCAAATATTGATGAAAATCACTGTTCATGAGACACATGAAAGTCACGGGAGCATTAGTTAGCCTAAAGGGTAATACAATGAACTCGTAATACCCATAACGAGTTCTAAAGGTTGTTTTAGCTATATCTTCTTCCTTAATTCTAATCTGATCTTAACCTGAACGAATGTCAATCTTTGAAAACATGGTCGCTCCCTTCACTTGATCAAACAATTCATCTATACGAGGAAAAGTGTATTTATTCTTAACTGTCAATTTATTTAACTGCTAATAACCCATGCACATTCGCAAGGTTCCATCCTTCTTCTTAACGAAAAGCATGGAGCTCCCTAAGGTGATATGCTTGGGCGGATATATTTTTTATCAAGCAGTTCCTGTAGCTGCATTTTTAATTCTGTCAATTCTAGTATGCTCATGCAATAAGGAGCTCAGGATACCAAGGCAGCTCCCAAGATCAACTCAATGGTAAAATCTATATCCCCCTTTGGAGGTAATCCTGAAATTTCTTCAGGAAATACATCCGTAAAATTCTATACCACAGGTATATTTTCTAAAGAAATAGATTCTTGCTTTGAATTAGTATTTCATACTTGTATTGCATAAATTTAACATCCTTTTCTGATACGTTTTGCTAATTGAGAGGTTGGACTGGTCTTAATTTTAGTGGTCTTAGTATACTCTGAATTTCCTGCCTTTTTCCTTCTTCATCCATGTAATTGATAGTTTTGTCTTTATAGTTAATGATGGACCAACGATTCTTCAACCAGTCCATACCTATTAGGACATGATATGATCCTAAAGGAAAAACATTCAGTTCTGCCATAATAGACTGACCTGATAGCTTTAAGGGGCGATTGTTGACTTTAGCCAACACCCTTCGCTTGGCTCCCGTGGCTAGTTATACTAACCATGGGTTCTTAAACTTAACAGCCTGTAAGCAGCATTGTTCTACCACTTTGGGACTAATATAACTCAAAGTAGTTCTTGGATCAATCAAAATAGATATAGTTCGGTCGAAGATCTTACCTTCAAATTCTACCATAGTTGGTTGATATTCCGCCCGATGATCTTTGAGGAAAGTGTTGATTTTAGGAATACTCCTTTCCACTTCTCCCACGGTTGATGCTTCTTGAATCTACGCAACTTGATCAGTTCCCTTACAGTACGAACCGATTTTGACATAGTGTGGTCCTCCTCATCCCCAACATTGTACTAGAGGTCTCGTTGTTGTTTCCACCTCAGTTCTACCAGATTGATCATTTGTGTTGGACTCACTAGGAATTTGAATCTGGGCTGATTTTTGTTCATATTTATGTTTGCTTGACCTTTATGGGGTCCTTTATTGACAATAGTCTTATTCCCTTTGCTGCTAGAGGTAAACTTAATCCCCTTTTTATCAATCCATTTTCTTCCTAATTCTCCTTTTTGTCTATTTTGTTGATAGCATAAATGAGCCTTTCATATAACTTCATCCATGGTCTTCAGATTATTGAATTCAAGACGCTCTTTCATGAGCAGTGGTAAATTGCTGATAAATCTTTGCACTTTTACTTTTTCTTCCCGAATGTAGGGAACATATCATAGTAAGGATGTAAATTTCACTATAAATTCGCCCATAGTTAATTGACCCAAATGAAGGTCATGAAACTCTTTTTTCTTCTCATCATAAAATCTTTCAGTGAAATATTTCTCCTTAAAATATTTTTGGAATTTTTCCCAAGTTATGTTATGCTCATTTTCTCCACGTACCATTTTTACCTCTTCCAACCATAAGGTGGCTTTTCCTTGCAGCTGAAAGATGGCTAAGGGGACCTTTAGATTATGATCATATTCATACAACTAGAAATACTTATTCATATTGATAAGCCAGGCTTCGGCTGCCTCCTTCTGTTCACCATCAAAGAGGGGAGGTTTTGTTTTCCAAAATTCTCCTTGTAACTCTATTTTTTGTCATTTCTGAGTTTTATGATCTGATACATTTTTGGACTCTTCCTCTTGATTGTCTTCATCGCCTTCTGTTTCTAAATTATTTTTTCAGAATTCTTGATCGCTAGTCATGTTCCCGTGCTTAGGACTGGGAATTGGTTGTCGTTGATTATGTATATCGGATAGACTCTTCATGATCTTTTCATGTTCCTGCACTAGCCTTTCAGTGTCTTCCCATAACCGGGCCATCTCATCCTTCAATTCTTATACAGTTTCCAAAATGGGAGTGTTAGTATTGCGCGGCTCTTCCCCCAACTGTACCCACACCTCGAGATTGGCTTCTGGAAAAGATGTTGGTCATGTTCCTGTCACGGTTTTGTGTGGTGTAATTCCAATCCTCCTCATGCTGGTTGGTTTTCTTTCTTTCTTTCTCTGTGCACGTCACAAATGATGTTATTCATTCATTCTCCAGAGATCTCAAATTTGCAACCTGAGCGCTCTGATACCACCTGTCAGACTCCTATGTAATTATGTGTAAGTAACAATGGCAAATTAAAAAAAAATACTTTGATCAATATAATTTTTATACTTCCTAATGGTGAAAACACTAAAAACATTAATGTAATTTAATTTCTTTTATAAACATAACCATAAATTTTGTCCTTTTCGATTTTCCAACATTTGATATGGCAGGTATTAATACAAGCTTATTACAGTCCTTTAATCTCTGAGCATTTGGCATTACATATTGTTGGTCATTCAAATGACTTACGATGGGCATTCAATGCTATCTTAAATACTAACTGGTATGGTTTCCCTAGACTTGTTGGTAACTCATTTTCTCGAGTCTTCAGAGTGTGGCATAGCTGGCCATCTTGGCCTCGGTATGAGCTCCACATCGACGGCAATCCTGCAAGTGCTCCCATCATATGGTGGAAATGAAATCTCTTCATTCTATGTTTCTTAGTTGCAATGTTTCCTTGGAATTTTCTCGCTTCCAACAAGATTAACCTGCTCCAGACCAAGACTTCGAGCCTTTCGCATAGGTAAGGTTTTACAAAACCACTTTCCTTTGGTTTTCGTGTGTATCTGTTGTAACTGAATTTAGGGTTTGCACCTATATAGGTTTTACAGTTCCCTGTCAGGCTCTCTTCTCCGGAGATGGTGTTTTAAATGAATTTTCATTCTTAGGTATGGGGTTATGTGTTTAATTGTTTAAGCTTGTGGCTTCCTCTATTAAGTTTCAGGTTCTAAATTTGCATATTTTCTCTTGCTTAGGTGACTTCTGGAGGGTTTCATCGCCCTCCCTTGCTTGGAATGGATGTTGGGTTTGAGACTTTTGTTTGTCTTATCAAGCTTTGTGGAAAATGTCCACGCTTGGATGTTGGGTATAGTGCTTCACCCAAGTTGTGATTCACACTCGGGGTTTAGAATTAGAAGAGGGAATTTGTTAATTTGTTTTGAATCTTCAATTGAGAACTGATAGCTCTGCCTCACATAATTTCTAAGCTTGTTTCTTTTGATATTATATGGTCTCTGTTGTAATAAATTGTTCGTCGGCATTGGGCTCAGTCTAGAACTTCAAAAACTAATTATTTTTGTTTATAAGATTTGGGTTAGTTGGGACTATCGACCCGTCCTGAATCCTGGTTTTATCGGGGTGTTAGATTAAGATTCATTTGTGGCACTACCCAAAACTATTAAATTATATGAGGATAAGTACCTGCCTTATTGTGGTGAAACCCTTAGTAAAATAATGGATTGTTGTTTCTTTTCCACATGACTCTAGTTCTCCGGATTGTATCATTATTCTGCTACTCCTGTGTATTAACAGTGTTGATAGCTTAAGGGTTTAATTCATGTTCAGTTTGACTATTATTCGGATGTGTTGCAATTTTTGTATTTGCATAGAGTTACAATGGTTATCTTATATATGTCTATTATTGTGATTAGAGTGGTTCTTGTCTCTTCTTGGTATTAGAACCGTAATCTAGCTCCATGCAAAAATGCATATTCATTCTTCGCTAATTCGGTTACATTGCACATTTAAGTTGTAAGTTTTATAATCTTTGTATATATTTGATATGCCTTTAGCAGTACTTAATCGCATACTTTGGTTTTATTCTCTCTTTCCCAGAAGGGTCTAATGTCTGAGTTGTTTTCCTTTATGAAATATAAGTTAAATCTCGTGTTGATTCCCTATTTAGAGGATTAAATAGTTGTTCTATAATTTGTTCAATGAGTTTGTAAATCTTTTCTTATACAAAATAATATTAATAAATCTTTCATTTACAAGAGCAAGCTATTCCTTCAATTCGGTATAATAAATCTTTCAACCATATAGTAGACCTACTACCTATAGAGCACAAGGATATACTTATCTAAGTATTCGCTAATTTCATGTTGTCTGTCTAATACCAGATCTTAGATTACTTGTTATTTTCCTCCCAATCGTGAGACCAGCTATTTCAGCCTGATTCTCCCCCCGAGTTGTTCCTCACACGCGGGTTTTCTTCTTAAGACTAAAAGTCTTAACTTGTCACAGCTATCTGGTCCTAACGAGACTTGGGTTCGAGTTGTTCCTCAAACACAGGTTTTCTTCTTAAGACTAAAAGTCTTAACTTGTCACAGCTATCTGGTCCTAACGAGACTTAGCTTCATGAACCCGTTTGACATTTCAGCACAGTGTTCTCATTCTTAGTTTTAACCTTTTTCCTCTTTCTTGATCTCAGGTACACATACCCTCTTGATCTCTTCCTTGAGAATAAATCTCCAAGGAGGTAGTTAGGGATAGGTAGTAGCCTATCCTAACTACGTGTCATGTGAGAGATACATAATTGTCATTATTATGACATTTCACTTTCTGCATAGCTTAATCAAAATAAATAAATATATAAACTTATAATAGTATTCAATTTGTTTAACTGCAGTAATTAGATATTTGCAATTACTAGGGACATCGCAACTACTCTCCTTTTTTACCACCCTTCATGTCTTACATGAATACATGACTCCCTTTTTATAAGTTGATCAAAGAAAATAACTACATACGACTTTATCTTTAATGTAAAATAATGAATATATTATTTCTTACTACATAACACTCATTTCAAAAAAAAAAAAATTGTTAATAAAAACCAAACTAATAGTCAACAGATAAATGTGAATAAAATATTTAGCATCAAATCAAAAAATATTTTGTTAAAATTATACTTGGTAAATTAAAATATGAAAAATATATTAGATGTTTAACTAAACTTATATTACCTATTTATTTAACTATTTCTCATTCACTCAACATAATACCTATACAAATATAACGATTCACTTTTAATATTTTTTTAATTATAATACAACTTTGATGTAGAGAGACTTGTGTTTTCTTTAATTCACATTTTTTATATTATTTAGCTATTTAGCTATTTCTCATGCACTGGATGCCATATTATCATTCTTAACAATTTTTAAAATTAATGACTTTAATTTTATGATAAGTTTATTTATAATGACTTTATAAAATACAACATAATTCACATATATATAAAATTTGTAAATATACTATTTTTAAATAAAATATAATAGATAAAAAATATATATAATTATAATCTTAAAATTAAAAAATATACAATATCTTCTATTTTTATAAAAACAAATATTTCTCCATTAACAACATCGTTATGTTACTTACTTTTTGTTAAATATTTCCATATGGTCTAATTACTAATCAAGAGAAATGAATCTAAAAAATATTTTTATACAATATACTTATTATTAACTATCTTCCCAGCACTTAAAACCACTCTTCAATCAATAGCCCCCAAAATAAAATATTTAGAGCACAATACTCTGCCCCATAAAAACTGAATAAAGGTTAACCTCGAGATAATTTTTTGTCAATAAAACTTGACTAAAGTGAAATATATTTTTCGAACCCCATCCTCCTGGACATTTTGGCTATATACAATCCTTGACTATTTCACAAGAGGGATCCCTTTAGAATTCCTATTTCTGGATCAAAGGAAATTGAAGTAGACTTTTCTTATTTTGGATATAATTCCTTTCAATACTTTGGCAATTGATTTCCAATACACTTGGATACTTTTTATAATAAATTTTATTAAAAATAGCTAACGATCCTTAATAAAACTACATTAATATGAATTTTATTAAAAATAGCTAACGATCCTTAGTAAAACTACATTAATTTAAACGCATAGTTTGAACAACTTCCAAATACATTTTGGAAAATTAAAAAATGAAAAAAACATAAATATAATATAAATAAAGTACAATATTATTTTTTCTTTTCAGTTTTTGTTTTTGAGGAATTATAACATTCACTTGTATATTTATTTGTAGTTAAAGTTTATTGAACCTTATTTTGTGGTTTTTTAGTAATTTTAACTAAAATTTTCAGAAAATGATGAATATTTTTATTTTTTCTTAAATTTAAAAATAAATTTCTAATTTTTGGAAATCTTATTTTTAATTTTCTATTGCCTTAAGAGTCTTGATGTGACATAATTCTCTTAGTATAAGGTGATTTATTTTTGGTATTTTCAAGTGCTTGACAACATTTTAAAATAAAAATAGACTATTTTTGTGAGTGGTCATTCTGTTGATAATTCTGTTGATAAGTGCTTTGATACTGTTATGCCTAACATTACTACTGCTCTGCCCAATAATGCCAAAACTGAGGGGGTCACTGATAGGGCTATAAGTTTACTACTACTTTGTCCAATAATACCAAAATAATAAGGTTATAAATCCTTTACTTAAAAAAAGAAAGAACAAATATATAGACTAAACTTTTATATATTAATTTAATATCAAACTGCTACTATTTTACACTACATGTGAAGAAGTTATATGCAGAAACGTATATATCCCTTTTTCCCTACATACTTTCTCCACGCACCCCATGCAAATATTTGTTGGGCCAAAATTCCCTTTGCTATTTAAAGTGGAAGATCAACATTATGTTTCATTGCTTTTGCATAGTGGAATAAACATTTATATATTGAGTTTCTGCATGCAAAGCTTGAGCATATCACTGAGATTAGATCTTGTGTCAAATCCTATAAAACTAAGTGGCTTAGATATATTATTCATGTGTCAGTAACTCACTATGGATCTTCCTTCGCAGTCTGCTCAACGGTTAACGTTGATGCATTTTGCTGAGTGCACAATGTATCAACAAAAAAGGGCTGTTCATAATTTTAGTTTTTCTGTTAAAGATCATAGTAGTTGCTACCGAGAAAAACGGCCATATGTGATTTGAACTGATCTACACTTGGCATATTCATTAAGCTCCTCCTACTACGTCCCTTGGAATAATCCTACTACGTCCCTTGGAATAATCTGCTGAACATTACAATTTTGATAATTCTGAAGGAATGCTATGAAAGGTTTATTGTTTGTGAGTAATTTCCTCTTGTATATAGAAAGCCAAACATCTTTGATAGGGAAAGCAAAAAGGTCTCAAGGAAGGGAAAAAGGAGTTGAAGGTTTTACGAGTAGTTAAAGGTCTCATTTCATACGATTAGCAGCGGATCCTCCAGTAAATATATAACTTTGGTTGTTCGGCTGTTTTACATTGATATGGACGGAATATCTGATTGGTGCAGCGTGTGGATGTGCTTCGGCACCAAAAGCATATTGATATGGTTGTGGTACCCCGTTCTAACCCATGCTATATGACCAAAATTAGCATGTATTATGACTAGACATGAGTGTTTCCATATGGACAACATCCCGTACAATGAGTGGAAGTATATTGGCTCATGACAGCACTCCCTGGCACACTTTCTAGAAAACAAATAACTGACCTGCCATTGGGCATCTTCTGCGAAACAACTTTCTGCCCAACAAATCACTGGCTTGCAATTGGGCAGTTAATGTCCCGCGTTGCATATCAGGGAATGTATTTGTTTGAGTTGTTTTTAGTGTGATTTTTTGGGAATTTTCGTGCTGGAATCAGGGTGAAAATTTGTAGTGAAATTTTGATTTGTGTAATTTAAATTAGTTTTTTTACTGTATGTATGGATTAAACACCCTGAAAAATCCTTACGGCACTTTTATTGTGTAGAGGTTACTCATTAAACTTGTGATTTTAATGAATTCCTGTCAAATTTTAGAAAAATTAAACAGAAAAAATCCAAAAAATCACAGTAAAAACAACTAATTTGCTTAAATTCAACTGTAACATATACAACCCCACTCATTTAGTCCCTCCCACTGACATGGCAGTTATTTGCTGCCGACCTTCTCCACTGCAACTTTGGCATGTCAATGACTTGGAATCCTGGAAGTCTGACCTTTAGACTCACATCCTTTTCCGCTTTCAATGAATTTGTTGAATTCAAGAGCACTGGTCCATCGCAACGCTTCAGCCAGTTAAACATATATATTTACTAATCCAAAAAAGGACATAAATACTATTCTGGTCCAATGCACCATTATTGGTACTTAAACAGATGGGTCAATAGTGCAAGTGAAAACTTATAGATACTCACTCTGACGAAGCAGTGATGAGAGTGCATTCTTCTACCAATTTCCTACATCTCCCTTAGAAATTGGTGAATTTTTATTTATAGGAGGAAACTCTGGAGATGATGCAAACTTTGAAAGTCCTTTAAATAATACATTGTTTCTTTCTAAATCTGCATGCTCATCGAAATCCAATGCAATGTCCATGGTCAAGCTTTCCACTTAAACCAATTCAGAGATTTCATGCCGAAGATGGGTCAAACTTTGGTGTGCAAGTGTATAAATAAGACAGTTTGAATTCACTCATCCTCTCCGGAAGGCACTATAGCTGCTTAAGGCCAACAATGTCCAAGAATTGAAGCTTGTTTAGATGGCCCGTGGTTTCCAGCAATTCCTAGATTTCCATTTCGTGTAGTTGGAGGAAGGAAAGGTGGTTTAGATTTCCGTTTTATGTTTTTTATTTTTGTTACAAGCGATAAAGACATGATGATAGTCTCGCTGAAATCGAGCACCCTCAAAGGGAGAAGCATTCCGAAACTTCTTAAATCTCAAGAATGATGGTGGTCGATCGTTGAAATTAAATAGCCAAATTATTTGCCGATGCCTCTAAGAATTAAATAGATTAAAATAATAGTGGTTTGCACATAACATTTTCCACAAGAAACAACATATTTTTATTTATCAAAAGTTGTTACATATATCGTTAGTGTATGATCCGAAAACTACACAAGATTGAATATTTGCACAACTTAACCGATATTAACTAAAGTTGCTTATGTGTGAATGAAAGAGCGAAATTGATGATTAATACGCCATAAACATTAAGAGAAACAACATAAAGAGAAGTAAATATAGCGAATTGTTGACGGAGTTTGTCCCTCCTAGACTACGTCTCCACATCCATTTCCAAATGGACATCCATTTTATTAGGAAATGATCCAAAGAGTTTCTTTACAAGACATTTCACCAACTGGACTATGCACGCAGGCACTGCTAGTTATTATAAAAAGATAGCCTCCTGTCTTAGCTTTCCAATGCCGGTCTTTGTTCTCAATTTGGCTCAAGGATGGCCAAGATACACTCACATGAACGAAAATTTTCAATGACACCTTTCTGCTCTGCAATTTACAAATCAGTTCCTTCCCCACTGGTTCAACGGTAACCATTTTATAGGCCTCTGAACAGGTTCGAGGGTCGAACCTCCCTCACTATTCCTGGCAGGTTGGTTGAGTTGTTTTAACAAATGCATGGTGGTCAAATTATATATCTCGGTGCATAGTATATAGTTGGAAAAACTATATTTCAAAAGCTTTTTAATGGACCGTTATTCGACATATATATAAACATTAAATATATAATTCCAAACCCTCCGGCGGAATTAACATAGAAATATATGGTTTGAATGATATTAATTCCGCGCGTTTGGTTGTAACCAAAGTTGCATCGCCAATCAAAATCCTGCCACATAACCGGTGGCATTTGTTTCAATGACATGTGCACATCTTGGCGGTGGCAGTCAACAAGAATCCCGCCCCGTGGCACCCAACCCTCCGACGGTTACGTTGACATCTGATGGTCTCGGCTCCGTTGGATTGCCACCTCATGCACTTGCTCTGAATGCCCGCACCATGTGGATGCCACTGCACCTTCCCATGGATATAACAACTCCGCCATATGTTTAACACCTTAAGGTTTGATTAAATAGATTTTTAGAACATAATATATTCCCACTCCACCATTACATGTTTGTGCCCATAAAATATTAACGTTATCGTTTATGCCGTAGGTGCCCATAAAACATTAACATTATCGTTTATGCCGTAGGTTTGGTAACATGGTTAATACATAGATTTCTGCCCCAACTTTATCATCCACCTTAGGACTATATATCATATACTTTGACATTCCCATGCCATAGGTTTGCAATATAATTTTAATGTGACACCATTGTATATAGTTTGTAAAATATATATTTAGGTTGTTTAATGCGCCCATTTTGTAATGCATCATAACATTGCTACCATAGGTTTAGCATCTTAGGTAAAATGTGCACCATATTGTAATGTTTTGACACCATGGTTTATCAACATAATTTGAACCCACCATATATTTGTACCAGATTCAAATGTGCCAAGAACATCAATCAAAACCCGAATCTTTTCACCATTCACCTGCATGAACCTGGAGATAAAATTTGTGCCACAATGAATTGCAAAATGCCACATGGCCAGCAAGGCCCCCTTCGACACCTCAACTTTGACGGATGGTTTCTCCCTCATCCAGAGACCAAATGAGAAACTGAAAATAGTGTTGGATCTAGAACAACAGGATCTATTGTTGGGCATTCTTTCCGAGAACAACTGAAAACTTTGGATCTATAGAAACTAGAGAATCCTCCTGGATCATTCCTCTCCACTAGAAGCTTTTGGACCATCAAAAGTTTGGTTTTAACTAGAAATGAGGTGAGAGTATAGCTCCCTCACCCTTTCGATCTCCATCCACCTTACTTTTCCTAGATTCATGCCTTTGAGTCTCACTCAATGATACTTGACATATCCATGCATGTAAGTGTGGACCTTCCTTTTACCTTCACTTTTTATCCTTACCTTACTAATGAAAATCCATAATTGATCACCAACCTGAAAGTGATGACCCTTCCGATGCTTATCATGGTGCCTTTTGAACCTGTGAACTGTTTCATTTATCTGCGACAAATAGCAAAACCTCTATAGCTATGCCACTATCTTGTGTGCACCAACATACACTGAAACACGAGAAGAAAATGTTCCCCTGATCACATGCATTCTTTCTCCCTGCGGTATGCACAACTTGCTAAGATGGTTAAATAACCTGTTATGAACATGGTAATTTACTTCTTCCACCTGCGCACCATGAGTTAGCGATTCACAAATATCTTTGGAAATAGTATTTGCAGTAGATCGTTCAATATAACTTGCATGCGCTAAAGAACTATTTTGCAGAATAACTAAAATATTCAAAGAAAATCTTGACAACATATCAGCTACTTCGTTTGTTATACCTCCCTTATACTTGACTACTAAGTGGACTTGCTGCAGAATACCCATCCATCTATAATGTTGAGACTGCTGCAACTTAGTTTGAATTTGAAGGTATTGAAGTGGTTGATGATTTGTTTGAATCACTGTTTCTTTTCCCTTTAAATAAAATGTTTTCGTTGTTTAACACTTTCCTTTAATGCAAATGATTCCTTATCATGATTAGGATAGTTTGAAACTACTTTAGAAAATGCTACGAAATGAAAACAAATAGGCTTCCCTTTCTGAAACAAAACTGCACTCATTGCATACCTACTAACATCAAATTTTATTCCAAACAGATGTCGAAGGTCTGGTGGAACTGTTATAATTTTCTGCTTCAATATATCACACACTTTTTGTTGTTTTCCTCCCCATTGAGATGAGGCTTTAAAACTTGTTAAAGTATGAAATTGTGATGCAATAAAAGAGAAATGAAAATCAAACTGATCTGCATCCATGAAACTTCTAACTCCCCAACTTGCACTAAAAGTAAAAATATAATCCAGATAGATTATGACAAACTTAACAAGAAAAGAACAAAACACATCATTCATCATTCTCATTAAAGTTGTTGGAGCATCGCATAAATCAAATGGCATAACCAACCATTCATCAAGCCCCTATCTAGTCTCACATGCAGTTTTCCAAACGTCATTCTCTGCAATACATATCTAGTGATAACCATTTCTTAAATCCAGTTTAATGACTGATATATGATTCATGTCAATATCCATAAGAGATGCAACAGATAGTAATTGATTCCCATGTTGTATTTCTTGCTTTAGGAGGAGACTTTTAGGCTCTTTAAACAATTCTTCAAAAGAATCTACTATTTCAACCAACTTGTCCTTAATTGAGAATCAAACCCTTGAAAAGCATCATACTTGTCCTTAGGTTGTTTTTAACAATCATGAGAAAATACCTTTTACTTGAACTTATTAACCTTTTCAAATGACTGGCATTGATTAAATCCAAGTTTAACTTACTTTTGTGTGCCCTAACAATGTATTCAATTACTTCTTTAAAAAGATGATACTTGTTCTCCTTTCTATGAAATATGGAATCTATATCATAAAGATATGGACTACCCAACACAACTCCACATATATCTAGCGGAATCACATCTAGCTCAACTTCATCAATAAATTTTGCTATAATTGCAAACTTTAAATGACACTATTTTGTGACATTCATATGAGTGTTTTCTTTTAACCATCCTAAAGGGTATGGTTTTGGATGACTTTCAGTTTCCAAATCCAATTTTCTTACTAATTCCTCATATATTGAGTTTGCTTGTGATCCGCTATCAAATAATGTGTATATCTTAGTGTGTTTGGAAATAATCCTTATGTGAAAAATTTCAACCCTCTTCTTTTCATGAGTCACATCATTAGTTTTTGAAGATGATGCAGAGTAAGTAGAACTAGAACTAGCTTCAAAAAGTATACATGTTAGACTCATTGCGGTAATCTTCTGTTCGTCATCGGAGTCAGATCCCAAATCTTGTTGGACTGCAGCATTCGCCTTCATTTCACCCTTCTCCTTAAGGAACTTCTTTGTTTTAAGTTCTGGATGAAGCTTCCAACACTTTGACTCATCATGTCCGACCCTTTGACAATGAGTACATGTAGGTCTTTTCCCTTCTTTCCTTACTATCGCGGCTTTCTTTCCTTTCAACTTACCCTTTCCTTTGACTTCTTTGGAGTCTTAGTGTTCTGACTGCTTGAATGGTTTCCACTGAAATGGTCTACCACTAGATTCAATATGAATGGCTTGCACACATACTTTATCAAATTCAGTTGGATCAAACATAAGCAATGTACATTGCAAATACGAATGCAAACTTCATATACTTTAACAAATTTTCATGTTTGTTTAATGGAATATCAAGTGCTAAAGCCTTCTTCCTGAATTCCTGAGTAAACTCTTGCACACTCTATCCTTTACCTTACCTCAAATGTTGCCAATCTATTACAGCATGTTGCATATATCATAAAGGATGGCACTGCTTTCTAAGAGATTTAATAAACTTAGACCATGAAGAGATAATTCTCCCTTTATGCTTTAAATCTAACGGAGTTTTACTCTCCCACCAAATCAAAGTTGTTCCCCCCATTCTAAGTGTAGCTAACTGAATTTTCGCAGAATCATCAACAATATTCTGAATTCTACAATAAACTTCAAGTTGTTTAATCCAGTTATCTAACTTTTCAAGATTCAATTCACCATCATATTTCAGAAATTCAAACTTAACATCAAGCTTCAAAAAAGGAGATTTCTTATGTTTCTTCTTTGATTCGGAATCTGAACTTGAATCATCAAAAGATGAAGAAGAAGAAGAGGGAGATGGAGGAGAAGGAGGTTTGTTACCATCAGTTTTCTTCTTGTCCTTTTTCATGCCTTTAGAAGACAAATATGGAGAAGGAGGAAATTATTCACCATCATCTTTCTCCTTGCCCTTTTTCTCCTTCTTACTTTTTAAAGACGACGCTGCATCTCTGGTCTTCTTGTCTTCATAAAGCTCTGCAATCATCTGTTGCATATTAAGGAACATCTATTGAAATTTCTCATCAGACTTGGGCTCAAGAGCTTCTCCTTCGTTTTCACCCACCATATTGTGAATGACTTTCCTCTTTCCAGTGTCTAGATTTCCCTCTTCAAGTTTCCCTTCTCCACGTTGCGACCTGGATCTAGTCAACATTCACATTGGCAAAATCCTACTTAAACATGATCAACCTACTCTGATACCAGAATATATGATCTGAAAATGACACAGGATTGAATATTTGTGAAACTTAACCAACATTTAACTAAGGTTTCTTATGTGTGAATGAAAGAGGTAAATTGATGATTAATATTCCATAAACATAAACTTAAGAGAAAAAAATAATAAGACAGCATAAAGAGAAGCAAACACAGCAAATTTTTGAAGGAGTTCGTCCCTCCTGGACTACGTTTCTGTGTCCGTTTCCAAATGGGAGTCTATTTTATTAGAAATTGATCCAAAGAGTTTATTTACAATAGATTTCTCCAACTAAACTATGCACGCGAGCACTGCTGGTTAATGTAGAAAGATAGCCTCCTATCTTAGATTTCCAACGCCTATCTCCATTCTCAATTTGGCTCAAGGATGGCCAAGATACACTCACATGAATGAAAACTGTCAATGACACCCTTCTTCTCTACAATTCACTAATCACTCCCCTCCCCACTGGTGCAATGGTAACCATTTTATAGGCATCTGGACAGGTTCGAGGGTCAAACCTCCTGGCTTTTCCTAGCAGGTTGGTTGAGTTGTTTTAACAAATGCATGGTGGTCAAATTATATATCTCAGTGCATAATATATAGTTGAAACAACTATATTTCAAAAGCTTTTTAATGGACCATTATTCGAAATATATATATAAACATTAAATATATAGTTCCAAACCCTCCGACGGAATTAACATAGAAATATATGGTTTGAATGATATTAATGTCGCGCGTTTGTTGTAACCAAAGTTGCATAACCCCGCCAATCAAAACCCTGCCACATAACCGATGGCATTTGTTTCAATGACATGTGCACAACTTGGCGATGACAGTGAACAGCTTGGTGGTGGCAGTCAACAAGAATGTTGCCTCGTGGCACCCAACCCTGCACAGTTACGTTAGCATCTAGCGGTCTCGGCTCCATTGGACTGCCACCTCATGCACCTTCTCCGAATGTTCGTGCCATGTGGATGCCACTGCACCTTCCTGTGGATATAACAACTCTGCCATATGTTTAATACCTTAAGGTTTGATTAAATAGTTTTTCCGAACATAATATATGTCGCTCCACCATTACACGTTTGCGCCCATAAAATATTAACACCATCGTTTATGTCGTAGGTTTGGTAACATGGTTAATAAATAGATTTCTACCCCAAATTTATCATCCACCTTAGGATTATATGATCTAAAATGGAACAGATAAGTAATTTTGTGCTAATTCCCCATTCAGAATAAAACCCAAGATGCTTATCATTTGCTTATCAAGTGCTTAAGGATTCAATATTTTTCTTAATTAATTGATTCCCATGAGAGTTTCTTATGTAAATGTTAGAAACAATTTAACATAAAATATATGTTGAACAGCAACAAAATAACAACAAACAACATCAAAATACAACACACAACAAGCACATGATAAAGGAGTTCACCCCTCTTGGGCTACGTCTCCTTGGTCCAGCTTCCAATGGCTTGGGTCTCTCTATTATGCTCAAATTACAACAAAAGTGTGTTTACAATGATCAGATGTCTCTGAAACCTGTCTCGATGAGTTCAGAATGCTCAAAACTGGCCATCTAGCCTTTTTTTGCATCCCATTTGGATAATAACTGAAGAAGTTATGACGACTCCTAGTTCTCCCACTATTTGTTCCACAAATTGCTCCAAAACCGACCAAAAACCCCATTCCCGCTCCAAAATCTGCTAACGGAGCAAATCACAATTGGCAAGTGTTATGGGCTCTTATGGAACAGCAAAACATTGCGATTGTGATATTGTGGACCCGCCAGGGATAATTAACTACAACATATAAAACCCCACGTCTGAAGCCCATTGCTCATCGCAATCAGCGAAGTTCAGCGACTGAAGGTTTTGTTAACACGGGAACACTGCAATTGCGGTATTGTGGACCCGTCATGGTATTAAACTGTGTCATATAAAATTCTCACGTCCAGGGTCTAATCACTCATCATAATCAAAAATCGACTGAGGGCTCTTAACACAGCAAAACGTTGTGATGCAATATCGCGGACCCACCGGGACAGTAAACTCTAACACAATAAATTATCGCGTTTGGGAATTCATCGCAATCGGAACTTTATCAGTGGTAACAAATAACAGCAGGGTTTTAGGTGTGATATGCGATTATCACAAATTGAAACCCAACTTGTCGAGGGCCGATTCTTGTCCTACATCCTTTGTTTTTCCCCGATATGCGATATGCGGGACCCAGTGGAAACCTGCCACTTGGCATTTCCCTATTCGTTGGGACTTGTTGAAGCCCTGAAAATCGGGTCTACAACAAGGGGGATACCCACCCAATCCGGACCTTGGTTAGCAGCTCCTTTTCCATTTAGTATAGTGGGTCCGACTGGGGATATGGGACCAGTTTCCCTATATGTGTGTGTGTGTGTTGAGAATTGATATTTCCTTTCTAATAGTTCCTAAGTAAAATGCTTTTTATTCTAAATCTAATCTAACAACATGCAATTATATTCTAATAAACAGAAATATCTAATTCTAAACTAACCCGGGATGTACTCTTTCTATCATGCGATCTACAATGATTTCAAGTAATAGTTGGTAATAAAGATCATTCAACTGCTATGAGAAAAGAATTCAATAAATATAAACCATTTCGTATAAAAAGTTATACGAGACAGTTGTGAAAGACATATCGCATAATAAGCTACTCATATATTAAACATAAATAAATAGCTATCACCGTACAGAAGTGCCAAATGATAACTCAAGCATTCACGCATTCATATATAAATAACTGAACATGAATATCACCTTAACACATAAGCAGAAATAGTTAAGAGATAAAAGTACCATTTATAACTAGTTCTACTCATGAGCTTCAAGCAATAATGATTTATCTCTTCTTAATCCAATATCCACTAAGAGTACAAAAATGCAACATCAATAGTAGATATTAAACGCAGATATCAATAAATCTTGTTCCATTCATTCATCAAAACCTCCTCGGAGGGTGCAAAAGTGCATATTCTGAGGACAAGTTTTTGACAAATTTCAGGACCCTTCTCTAAATGCATGAGAAGGGTTTAAATACTACTAGCTAAATCTAAAAATAATTTATTACAAAAATGTAGGATGCGGTTTAAATGGCCGTCCTCATTTCAGGCAAAATTAAAAGTAAAACTAAAACTAATAACTAACTATCTATGTATCTATTCCTTGTAGTCGCAAGCGTTCAGCATTTGCTTGAGGAGAGTTGGCTGGCCGACTTCCGACTTTAGCTGTCCTTGCGAAAACGGAATCGGTAAGAGTTGGCACCATCTTCTCGGCAGAATTAATGATACATTTGAGAGTCATGCACTGGCTGTGTGGTTTTACCAAGTACGTCCAGTAAGAATCCCAATTCAACTTGGTTAACCTTTTGATTGACTCTGCCCTTTCTTGAGCCTTTTGTCTCCAGTTTTTC